>VNJZ01006462.1:0-16079 GCA_008042795.1 Drosophila asahinai
AATGGTCCAAGCCTGTTGATGCGAAATTCTGGTAGAGTTGAATCCCCAGATCACGAAAATAGCATTAATTTTTTTTCTTTGGATACGTTTTTTTTTAAAGATTTTTAAAAGTTTTACACAAAAAAAATCTGCTCATTTTACGTTTATCATTTCATAGCTCGAGTTGTAGCCAACCAATTTGCCCGTCGGATGTTTTATTTTACAGGTAATGAACTAAACTTTCGATTTTAAAACACTTTATGAATATTGAATAAGTACTTTATGTGCTATAGCTCGATAAACTTGAAAAAAATGGAAATTTCAATCCGTTAACTCAAATGTTAACGTGCTGCTAGCATCCTAAAAACTCGAACAAAATCCGTTGGAAAAACAAAACGTGTTCTTTTATAAAGTTGATCACCCAAAGTATCAAACAGGCCTACATCTCCAGAAATCCGTTAATTTATCGTAGATTTTCAAAGTTAAGTAAAATGATACATTTTTTAAAATTTTTGCCCGGATGCCTACTAGATTAAAGGTACAGTGTTGGACAAAGCCTTTAGATGGTCTGTTAACTGTGCTAGATGTGATGAACAGTCGGATTTAGCTATAAGTTTATTGAAATAAACCAACATTTAAAATAATTAAGTTAAAGTAAGATATAAATTAAATTATCGCCTTTATATATATACAGCTATTGCCAACTACTTAGAAAGATTACTATGGTGGTGGTTGAAGTAAGATAAAAACGAGAAGGAAAGCTAACTTTGGTAAACCCAAACCGAATTGGATCATTGAAAATCGAACCATTTTAGTAATATTGAAAAAATATCGAATTTTGTATTTTTTTTTTTTGTACGATCTTAAAAAAATGAAAACCGTAATTTTAGAACCATACTAAACTGCTATATCTAAAAATTTATAGAAATACGTTTAAAAATTGAGAAGTTAAAATTTTTTTACATTAATTTGACCATCATTCCTATGGCAGCTATAAGATATAACAGTCCGATTTCGGCCGTTCCGACATATAAATTATGTAGTTGGAGAGCCGCCTGGCTATATATATTTGTATATATATATTGGGTAAGAACTTCGTGCGCTATAGCTCGATAAACTTGAAAAAAGTGGACATTTCATTCCGTTAACTCAAATGTTAACTTGCTGCTAGCATCCTAAAAACTCGAAAAAAATCCGTTGGAAAATCAAAACGTGTTTTTTTTATAAAGCTGAACGCCCAAAGTATCAAATAGGCCTACAACTCCAGAAATCCGTTGACAAATAGATTTACCGTGGATTCTCAAAGTTAAGTAAAATGAGATTTTTTTTTAAATTTTTGGGCTGATGTCTACTAGATTAGAGGTACAGTGTTGAACAACCCCTTAAGATAGTCTGTTAACTTTGCTAGATGTGATGATCTGTCGGATTTTTCACTGTGTTGTTAACTTCTGATCAAAATACCTTGCAAGCGTAAATAAATAATATTTTTAAAATTAAAACCTTAGTTTTATCACAAGAGGTTGTTCTTTTTTTCACTATAAATTGTTTTAGTGAAAAACAACATCTTTTTGATGAAAAGGCGATAAAATTCAAATAAATCATTCCGTACTTACCGCTTGTTACCTTCAAAGTCCTCTAGTTCTATGCGTAAAGTGTACTCTTCGTTATTTGTTAACATATATATATTTTCATTTCCTAGCCAAAATTCTTTGCCTGGTTCACCAAATCCGTTTTTGTAATCTGCCCAGTCTCGATTGAAGTTTTCCCGCGGCTCCCCAAACTCATCGCGACGTTGAATAACCTGAAGGGTTTATAAATATTTATATATTATTTTTATTTCAAACAAATTGTTTTACCGTCCAGCCTCCATCAGTTGTTTCCTGATCACAGTACACCTTTAAAAACCAATATGTAGTCCCGCGAATTTGTAAATAAAATACTCCTGATTGTTTCATTCCAGCGTTCAACAAATCTGCACAGGAAAAGCCCTAAAAAATGTAAATTAATTAAAGAGTAATATAAATAATTGTTGGCTAAAATTCACTTTTTTGTTTTTTTCAATGAATTGTTATTGAAATTTAGCAGGGTTAAGTGGTTAGGAGTTGAAAGTTCAGATCTCCACATTTTCTTTAAAAATCAGCGCAGGCCAATTTCTGAATACCACTTTTAATCCTTTGAATGAGTACTATACAATTTTCATTTCATTTCAATTATTAGAAACTAACAAATATATGCTAGTATATAAGGCTTAATCTAATGGTATACAATTAATATTTTACATTTATAACAAAATTATACATACAACGTATTTAGGATATGTCCAATAGTCAGACAATCGGAAGACAAAAACACAAAACTGTATTCGGCTTAGCAGTGCCGCAGAATCAATCTGTCCCTGAATAAGTTTATGCAGGAAAAGAACTCCGTGGCAAGTTCTCCGATCCAGGAGAGACGGCGTACGGTGATAGTTGATAATGATGAGGGTCCACGAATAGCCCACGCAGAGCAAACAAGAGAAACTTTTTCTGCACTGACTCTAGTAGAGCTTGATGAACCTGATATTGGGGAGTCCATATACATCAACAATACTCAAGTATGGGCCGGACTAGAGAAGAAAAAAGATGCTTGGTTATGTAGGGATCATCAAATTCCTTTGACCAACGGTTAACAAAAGCAAGTACGCCCCTAGCTTTGTTTACTGTTATGGTAATGTGCTCAACAAAGTTTAGGTCGAAGCAAAATAATACTCCAAGATCGTTAACCTTATAAATACGTTCTTACGATTGAATGACAGGAAATTACATTTAGAATGGTTAAGGAACAACATGTTATCGTTGTACCATGTGTTGAGGTTATTTAAGTCCTCTTGAAGCCGTAAGTGCGACAAGGCGCACGTAAGATTTAAACACAGCTTCACATCATCCGCGTACATAAGCACCTGTGAATTGTAAATAATATTTGGCAGGTCGTTTATGAACAGACCAAACAGGATAGAACCAAGGTGATTGCCTTGGGGAACACCTGATGTAACAAAGACAACATTCGACAATGTGTTGATGAATAAAACTCTCCGTGTTCGTTGAAGTAGGTATTTGAAAAGCCAATCTAATAAATTATATGGAAATCCTAACAATTCAAGTTTCATAAGCAGTAGCGAATGATTGACAGAATCAAAGGCCTTACTAAAATCGGTGAAGATAACATCCGACTGCACTTTGTTATTAAAACCGTCTCGTATGACTGAAATAAATTCCAGGAGGTTGGTTGTCGTCGACCGACGCTTCATAAATCCATGCTGAGAAGGGCTCATTATTGAAGAACATTTATGCTGCAGCTGAGAGGTTATTAGTTTTTCAAATAATTTGGGTATGTCACTGAGCTTTGAAATCTACGGTAGTTAGAAATATCCGACCTACTGCTCTTCTTATGGAGAGGAATGATAAACGATTCCTTCCACAAATCAGGAAAGAAGCTTTTGGTGAGAGACATTTGAAAGAGTTTGGCCAATGGACCTGACAGGGCACTGGCGCATTTTTTCAGGAGACAACTAGGAATAAGATCGGGACCGGCAGAAAATGACGATTTCATGTTCATTAGACACTGATAAATGAATGAATGAAAAGATGAAGGAAACAGAGAAAATTTTCGTTTTGAATTTACAAAAGCGAAGAATTGTTTAGGGTTGTCGAAAAACTCTCTTTTGCAACGGTTCATGTAGTTATTGTAACATGTAGTGTTATGAGCCATAAAATTCGGAACGAGCAATCAGATACCTGGCATGGTCCAATTGAAGACCGGATCTTTGATATTTTTTGAACAACCTAGATTTGGTGTTCTTGAGATAAGATAACCTGCTCGAAAACCATTGAGGCTTGTTAGAGGGATCCGTGACAGGAAGCGACGGAACATGCGCATTAATTGCTGAGTTCAGCAAGTCGTAAAACATCCCCAAAATGACTGGAGGTGATTCTTTGGAGTCCATGAAAGACCAGTCAGCTTGACAGAGAACTGTGTTCATTTTACACAGCTCTTCCAAAGCAGTGAAAAGTTCTGGTTTCGATTGCAGGTAAGATCGTTTCAGGCGATATAGACTCTAAAAGAATCTTCAATGTTGGATGATACTTGTCTTCTGGCAATGACAAATCCAAAACACCCTGAACAAACTCGTGAGGCGTGCTAAGCGTTACTATCCATGGATGACAACCATGAAAGAGCAGGGAGATTAAGGTCCCCTAATGTGACATGGTGATAATTATTACCAAGCAATGAGAATATCTCTTGGATATGTGATAAGTGTTGCAGGTATATATTGAAATCGGATCGGGGGGGAATATATGAGCAGGTGACTAAAATACTGAAGTCCGGAAATTTAATTTGAACACAGATAAATTTAATTATTAGATCATTGAAATTTGCTAGAATAATGGATTTCCACGATAAATCGTTTTTTACGGCTAGGAGAACAGGAGGAGATAAATGATATAGTTGTTACAGAGAATTTCATTGTCCGACACTGTCAACTTTAGCCAGGTCTCCGTTAAGGCAATAACGTTGGCATCTAAGGATACACTACACTTTGCTAAGCTTACCTAATAAACTACGCACATTTTGATAATGTATGCAAAAGGATTGATTTAGGTTTTTGAATTGGTCAAAGTACTTTGGGAACTACGAGCATTACAATGATTTTTATTCTTATTGACGAATTCATGTACAATGGCAAACTCTGGCCAATCTTGGTATCAAGAACTCTAGGTAGAATCAAATCAGAAAGATCAATCTAAAATGAAGAAATGCTACGTCTCAATTTAAAATTAAACTTGGTGACAGAGAAATCAGTTGCAGAAAGGTTTAACTTGTGGCTAAGGTGGGCTACAATGTCTTTAACCGCAGCTTCCGGGTTTAAGCGTGACACAAACACCGATTTAGTCGGAGCCACTCCAGCAATCGGCCTTGAGGTGCGTTGAGCAACTCCAGTTAGTTGTTAAGCGCAATAACTAGGAGTAGCCACGATCGGAGCCAGTGTAGTCTGCGACGAGTCCGCTAGTAAGGCAGATGCAACTGCCTCCACTGCAGCCGGTACGGGAGTCTATCGGTTATCGATCACGGCTGGAGAATTTAACAAGTTCTTTGGTGTAAAAAATCCATTTGGTTTCGGTGAGACGACTCCCGCAAATCAGTCTGAAGTCCGGAACATTGTGTGAGCGATCCATTAGGTTCAGCTTGCGGGCAGCAACTTGGCCCAACTGAGCTTGTAGTGTAGTTAAAGAAAACATAGGCAACGTACTTGCAATAGGTGTTCCAATAAGATTCATACAGGCCACATTATGTGGTATTTTTCTCTTGGGCGACTCACTTAAGAGTTTGAGGCCAAGAAACTGAGACTCGACGGCAATGAATTTTTCGTTAAGGGCTGCGAAATCTTACGTACATCAAGAAAACCATTTGGGATCTGCCACATAAATGTTCGCATTTAATTTTCGATCTCGAGGCAAGCGATGCAAGACCAAGTTAAGCCAATTTTTTTAGATATTAGGTCTGTAAGGCGGTCAAAAATAAAGTTACAAACAAACTTGCCAGAGCACCAGATTTGTCGAAGAGTAAAGCGTAGTGGCCAGTCCAGCGAAGATATAAGAAGAGCGTCGATAAGAGCGGGCAGATCGTAAGCGAAACGAAATCGAGCCAAGAGCTTAAGCCGTCAACAACAGCAACAGCAGAGTAGTTCGGGAGATCAGTCCAGGAGAGTAGTCCAAAGCCGTGCATAGGCAGCGTCAGTGCAGCGATCCAGCGAGAGTAGGTTCGCAATTAAGAGAGAGCTTTACAGCATCAGCTAAGTATTCATGAGAGCAGTCCATGAGAGCGCAGCAGAGTCAGTGCGGCGATCCAGAGAGAGAAGTAACAGGAGAAAGAGCAGCAAGCGCGGTGTAACGGGGTCGAAGTGTAAACAACAACACCGTAGATGTCCAAAAACAAAACACTAGGCGGTCTCTTGTATGAGGACAGTATATGCAAATTTATAAATTGTTATAAACTGGCAAGGGAGAAACTTTTTGGGGTCCAATGGTAACGTCATTAAAAGAAACGTTCCCGGCTGACTTCAATAAAATCAAAGACAACAATTTTAACTGACTCTTTAAAGGCGAATCAAAATAATCGTAGGAGCGATCAAAAAACACAACCGACACCTTCGAAATCGCTTCGCTTCAATACAATTTCGTTTTGAAAACATTACAAAATATTGTAGTCTTCTAATAAAATGCCAAAAATGGACTACATTTTCATTTGGTTGACCGCTGACATTGAATTACACAAATCCCCTCTGACTGATCTTGTAACTGGAAAAAATATATATAATTTCACAGGCCTGTGTAATTTCGTTTATTGTATGCACACTTCATAAGGGTTAGGGGGTTTTGATTGAATGTGTGCGCTAACGCGGCAACACATTTTTGACAAAATTTAATTTTTGTAATTTTGATAGATCGAGAGCCAACAAAAAGCTTATTTAATTTAAATTAATTTAAAACATTGACCCAAATCAAATCAAAACATAAAACGAAAACAATATGTAAAAAATAAAAAAACTTAACCATCGATTTAAATTTTAACTTTTTGGGTTTTTAAATACAACGAACATATTTCTTTATTTTATTATATTAAAACAAGGAAGGAAGCTAACTTCGGTAAGCTGAAGTTTGTATATCCTTGAAGTATTCAATTGGATCATTAAATCATAAAATTTTAAAAATACTGAAGTTTTTACAATTTTATAACAATTTACATTTTCGTATAAATCAACCGATCGCTTCTATGGCAGCTATATGATATAGTTGTCCGATCTTAATGAAACTAAAACTAAAACTTAAAAAACCTTAAAAAACAGCTAAATCTCAAAATGTATACAAATAACTTCGGTAAGCCGAAGCTTGTATACTCTTGAAGTCTGCAATTAGATCATTGAAAGTCGATCCATTTTGGTAAAATTGTTATGTTATGTTATAATTTGTTTCCATTAATTTTCCGATCATTCCTATGGAAGCTATAAAATAAAGTGGTGGTCTGATTTGCATGAACTTTAAAATGTATAGATATAATATAATTAATGGATCATACATTTAATTTCAGCCCAATATATTTAAAAATAGCGAAAATACAACATTTTGGCCCTATCGTTCCTATGGCAGCTTTAAGACATAGTGGTCCGATTCCGGCCGTTCCATATATACTAGCTGCAATAGAAGGAAAACAATCTGTAAAGTTTCATTTAGATTTTAGACAAGTTTGCATAGCAACGGTCAGACGGACACACGGACATGGCTAGATCGACTCGGCTGGTGATGCTGATCAAGAATATATATACATATATATATATTATACACGTATATAATATATATACTCAGTGCGTTGCAAACTTCTGATCAAAATTATAGTACCCTCTGCAAGGGTATAAAATATATTATACCAAAAGATGGAATCCGGCGAAGGTTTCCAAATGTCAAAATTTTCCATTCTGCCATGATGCATCCCATGTATATCTCTAGCGCCTTAACATTTTAAACGCATTTATCTCGAAACCACTTTTATTCAGCTGGACGGACACATAACTTATACAAATCTTAACCGATTGATCTTTCGTCAGTAAATCCGAAATGTCTATGGCTATCGATTTACGTAGGTTTTTTTTAACTCTCTTTCATTTGGCAAAAACAAAATTCTGAAAATCCGTTTTTTTAGATTCTTAGATTTTGCCCCTTAAAATACGCAAAGAAAACCCTAAAACTAAAGCCGAAAAATAAAAAAGCTTAAAACACTACCTAAAAATCAAATAAACATATAAAAACATGCCTCCGTTTGTTAATGCTAGCTGCGTCGTCTTCAGTACCAGCCTGAATTGTTGAGGAATCCTAGGATTGCTATATACTTCAGCTTTCTTACCTCTTTCAGCGATTCTAGCTGGTATGCACCGAAGTGAAGTGCTCTGATCTTGTTGGACACTTGCAGATCAGTCTAATCTTCATTTCGTACGTTCCGATCGCCCAATGACCGGTGGACACTGCTATAATTTTGCTGAAATCCCGTTTACTATTGGATATCAGTTCTTTAGTCCGATTACCATCGAAAACCGGCCAACAGTGCTTAGATATCTTGTGCTCACTCCTTCTTGACCATTCCTTGACCATTCATTCTGAAATGGTCTTGAATCCTTGACTGGACTGAGTTAAGCCAGATCTGTATCTCTTTAGTTTCTTTACTGCCAGCCGAGCTTGCTCGAAGTCTTTACATTTTTATAACAATTTACATTTTCGTATAAGTCAACTATCGCTTCTATGGCAGCTATATGATATAGTTGTCCGATCTTAATGAAACTAAAACCGTATTTAAAATACCGTAAAAAAAAGCTAAATCTCAAAATGTATACAAATACGTTGAGTAACATTGAATTTATTTTTTTTCCATTAATTTTCCAAACATTCCTATGGCTATAAGATATAGCAGTCCGATTTGCATGAAATTTAAAATGTATGCCTATAATTAATTTAGGGGATCATATATTTAATTTGAGCCCAATATCTTCAAAAGTAGCGAACATATAACATTTTGGCCCTATCGTTCCTATGGCAGCTATAAGATATGGTGGTCCGATTCCGGCCGTTCCGACAAGGAAGGAAGCTAATTTCGATAAGCCGAACCTTGTATACTCTTGCAGTCTGCAATTAGATCATTGAAAGTCGATCCATTTTGGTAAAATTGAAAAAATATTGAAGTTTTTAAATTTTTATAACATTTACCTACACATTTTACATTTTCGTATAAGTCAACTGATCGCTTCTATGGTAGCTATATGATATAGTTGTCCGATCTTAATGAAATTAAACCGTTATTCTAAAACCGTAGGAAATGGCTATATCTCGAAATTTATAAAAATGCGTTGAAAAACAGAGATGTTATAATTTGTTTCCATTAATTTTCCGATCATTCATATGGAAGCTATAACATAAAGTGGTGGTCTGATTTGCATGAACTTTAAAATGTATAGATATAATATAATTAATGGATCATACATTTAATTTCAGCCCAATATATTTAAAAATAGCGAAAATACAACATTTTGGCCCTATCGTTCCTATGGCAGCTTTAAGATATAGTGGTCCGATTCCGGCCGTTCCATATATACTAGCTGCAATAGAAGGAAAACAATCTGTAAAGTTTCAATTAGATTTTAGACAAGTTTGCATAGCAACAGTCAGACGGACACACGGACATGGCTAGATCGACTCGGCTGGTGATGCTGATCAAGAATACATATACATAGATATATATTATATATAATATATACTCAGTGCGTTGCAAACTTCTGATCAAAATTATAGTACCCTCTGCAAGGGTATAAAATATATTATACCAAAAGATGGAATCCGGCGAAGGTTTCCAAATGTCAAAATTTTCCATTCTGCCATGATGCATCCCATGTATATCTCTAGCGCCTTAACATTCTAAACGCATTTATCTCGAAACCACTTTTATTCAGCTGGACGGACACATAACTTATACAAATCTTAACCGATTGATCTTTCGTCAGTAAATCCGAAATGTCTATGGTTATCGATTCACGTAGGTTTTTTTTAACTCTCTTTCATTTGGCCAAAAAAAAATTCTGAAAATCCGCTTTTTAAATTCTTAGATTTCTCCCCTTAAAATACGCAAAGGAAAACCAAAAACTAAAGCCGAAAAATAAAAAAGCTGAAAACACTACCTAAAAATCAAATAAACATATAAAAAATCACTGTTGAAAAACATAAAAAAAAACACAAAATAAAGAAAGCTAACTTCGGTAAACCGAAGTTTGTATACCCTTGCAGTCTGTAATTGGATCATTGAAAATCTATCTATTTTGGTAATGTTGGGAAAAACATGGAATTTTGTAAATTTTGTACATTTTAATGAATTATTTTATATTTTTATATAAATCGACCGATCGCTTCTATGGCAGCTAGAGAATATAGTGTTACGTACGCCGGTTAGGGCCGACATGAGTCATTCGATTGACACGGAAGAAAGCCAACAGTATCCAATGCGCTAGTGCGCTAGAAAATCAACACGGGTAAGATTGCACAAAAATTTTGATCTGGCAGATGACACCGCCTAAACTCGCCAAATTGAGCCATGCGATCACCTGCAACCCAGCACCGCCGATTTTTGCGGAACTATCAAGCATTAGAACATAGACAACCGAAATAAAACTCCAGGCAATAGGTGAAAAGAGAAGGACTGATGAAACTAGCTGAGAACACTTTGTGTTCCATTCCGGTGATTCCTAGGCGAAAGTAAGGGAAGTAGATATCCTGAGGATATTTGACCGGTTTACAACATCCCGTCGAACAGTGCCGCGTACCATGCGAATCCTAATGGACCTATCTTAATACCACGCGTAAAACAATCTGCCGCGTACCATGTGAATCCTAATAAACCTTTTTTAACAATACGACGCGTTAAACAATCTGCCGCGTACCATGTGAATCCTAATGGACCTATTTTAACAATACTACTCGTAAATCAATATGCCGCGTCTAAAAGTGAATCTTGAAGGACTTTTTGTATTTTTGCAATAAACTGTGCAACTACCGATACTAAAAAGACATGTATCCGTACCAATAGGCGTAGCCTAAATCCTTTAAAAAGAAACCCAATCTATAACATCATAAAAACCTGAAGGATGTCTCTGATAGTCAAGTGATTGAACAAGCAATTGAGGAGCATTGACCAGCCTGAAAGAGCAACCAATTCACTAACCACAAAGATGACCTTAGTTCAATAACAACAGAACATAAACAATCCGACAACAAACATATAAAAGCAGCGCCACAACAACAATATCCTGAACATATAAACTAATTTCTCAACACCTAAACACTTCTTGTATTTTTCTAATGATTCTTATTGTGAAGTAAAATTTTTGTGCATTTAGTGAATTTATATCTCCAAAACATAACACGATATACTATGTAAGGATGCTAATCACGGGCCAGGATATATACTTCAGTCAGTCCAGGGCCCTCTACAGAAATATTTATATTTGCGGAGACAGGCGGGAAAAGGACTTGCCGGCGGGAAGCGGGCTTTATTAGGAGCGAGAGTTGAGGTAGGGCGGGGTCCGTGCAGGACTACGTCCGGGTCATCTGCCGTCGGAGGATCGGCCCGTCGTCTGGTACCAATGCCCCTCTCAGGCTGGCAACCGCGAGCGCTCCGCTTGCGGCCGGTGAGAATGCGATTCCGTCAACCGGGAGTCGGATCTCTAGCCAGGGGAGGGATGCCAGCCCATGGCCATGCCGCCGGCCCATCATCCGGGCCGGTCAGCAGACCTGGTCCAAGGGACACGAGGAGGGAGGCCGATCCCGTCAATCGGGGATCGGTCACCCGGCCCCGGAGAGAGAGGGGCGGGGTGAAGGCAGCCGATTCCGTCAGCCGGGAGTCGATTGTCCAGCCCCGGGGAGGAGTGGAAAGCCTCAGACCGAGAGAGGGCATGTGGCTCCGTCAGCTGGAGGCTACTCCCGCCTTGATTCTGATAGCAGGGGCTGTGAAAAGAACATTTGCCGGGTAGTATCTTCACTTATTCCTGGATTTATTTTATTACAAGTCCAAATCCTAATTCTAGTTATCCCTAAGCTATTCCCTACTTCCTACCCACCGCTGGCCTCCCACTGTTGGGAGTGGCCCTTGGCCGGCTCACCCGCGTTACTCCTCGGCGTGGGTCTCCATGTCTCCCGCAAGGTTAGTATCGCCGTCGGGATCCACGGCCACGTGTCCGCCTTTCTCCGTAGTGTCCAGATGTTGTTGTCCGCGCACGTCTGCTCCGTTTCGAAGTTTGCAAGAGACTTTCCGATCGGCGGGCAGAGGGGACTGCTCGAAGCTCTCCTCTGGCGTCGATCACGGCATCGGCCGTTCTCGCTGCTTCGGCGCGCAGTATCGCCGTCCTCTTCTGGCGCGCGTCCTTCTGCCGTTCGCCGGGCTTCGTCGGCGTCGGCGCCTCGTTGGCGTGTTTGCCGATCGTTGTTTCGTTCTGTTCTCTGGTGCTTCTAGTTGGCTTCGTCTGTGTGTTGGTCGGCTCTGCCGACGTGTCGCTGGCTCTGCCGGTTTGGTTGACTCTGCCGGTCGGGTTGAAATGTTGCGGACTTGGTGTTGTGGGCGTCTTGTGGTTGCGGTGATGTTGCGAGCGGGGTTTGATGTCGCGAGCGTCGTTTGATGTTGCGAGCGTGCTTCGATGTTGTGGCCGCTGATCAGGCAGCGAGCCAAGTATCTCTCTATGAGCCCTAGTCGGGCCTTAACTTAATCTCCTAACTAATATTTACAAATGCCCTCCGTGGGTCTTCTGATCGTCGCTTAGCCTAACTTAATCCTAACTTATGTGCTACTCTTAACTATATACAAATATATACACGCCGTGGTAGGGCTTGGTGAGGGATACCTCACAACTATATACATACATATATGCTTAATTCTACTTTGCTTTTCCAATAAATAAAACCTGAACTCCGGAACGAGAGCTCTCAACAAGGGAAGAACAGAGGGTGAGTCAACAAGACATATATATATTTATATATATATATTTATATATATATATATATTTATATATATATAATCGTTTAATAATAAACAACATTTAGATACACCTCTAATCTCCAATACACTATTGCCTAATCTTTATAATAAGCTTGTAATGTGAACTTGAACCATCAAAAATGCATTGATAGAAACTAGTGTTGGGTTGCTCATGAGTGAGTGAACAAAAAAGAGTTGTTCACTAAAATGAGTGAGTGAAGTGAGTGAGTGAACATGTTCCTTACTATTTGTTCTTTTTTGTTCACTTGCCCTTTTTTGTTCACTTGTTCATTTTTACTCACTTGTTCAGATTTGCTCGTTCCTTATTTTAAATTCAAATTGCCGGTCATAGAGATGGTGAACAAGTTTCTACTTTTATTATTATTTTATTTTTTATTTAATTTTGGTATTTTAGTTTTGTTTAAATTTAATTCTTTTTTTCCTTTTATAAATATTCAATACATGAATATGAAAACATAAATATCAGATTTTAACTAATAAGTAACAAATGGATTTTTTAATTGTTGAAATGCAGTGCTCTGTGGTCTGCTTATGAACAGTTAATAAAAAGGCAATAAACAGTGAACAAGTGAGCAACTGAGTAGTGAGCCGTGGACAAAAGACCAAGTGAGCAATGAGCAGTAAACAAGTGATCAATGTGCAGTGAACAAGTGAGCAAGTGAACAATGAGCAGTGAACAAGTGAGCAAGTGAGCAATGATCAAGTGAGCAAAATGAGTGAGTTGACTCTTTTGAACTTGTAAGTGTTATACAAATTCACATACTTCGATATTGTCAAGTAGATTTTTAGTAATCGTGTACACCGACTTTGAAAATGGCACTTTTCAGGAGAGCGTCTAGGTATTGGCTACCCATACATCAAACATAGAATGACCTCCGTTCAACTACCCATTACTTTGTTATTTTTGCTCCAATCGATGTCAAATTTGGTCTGAATATTCTTAGGATGTGGGACATGTGGGACATGTGGGAAAAAAGGCGACAAAAAAAATTTATTAATTTAATAACGTTTAGTAACGAATTGACAAACAAAATCTAACACAACCAATAGTAACCCGGAAGGATTGAAAAGGCGCAGCAGAAAGTGAAAAAATGGCCACGCACCTGCACAAACAATCAAAGATGCATCGCGTCTACTCGTACTATCCCATTGCGTTCTGCTGCTGCTACTGCTGCTGATTCAGTTCGTATCAAAAGGGATTAACCACCATTTGGGTATATTTTTGTTTAAATAACTATTAATCGTCACAAAATTTGGTATCAGAAATTTTTTGAGTTGAATGTGCCATCGTCACTTTAATCTCACCTCGTTAAGAGGTGTTTTTATTTGATATGTACTAGTTACAGATTCCTTATGTATAATTCCACCTATTTATGCTAGAGTATTCTTTGGCATTTTAGGGGCGATCATAGTACTTTGTGTATGCTTTTATATATGTGAGTGCTGTTGCACTTGGTTACATATATGTATCTTGACAAAGGCGCGAATGATAGGGCATTCTTGTACTTTACAGCGGGCGATAAGAGTATTTTGGGCATAGTTAAATCTTACATATAAGTGTGTGTATGCTTCTCACACCAGTTCTTACTTATAGTGAACGTGTAAATTCCTAAAATTGTAGGAATGTAGGAAGAATGGGTCATATTGCCTAAAATGCCATATTTTTAGATCATATATTTTAGGAATTGTAGGCCTAAAATTGTGGGCATTCAATTCCCAACTGGTTCTAACATCCCTGTCATGGAGTGACGGCTTATGGCCAACTCTTAGATATGTTTGTGCTACGAAAGTAGGAAGTCTCCACTGCAACAGCAACAATAAATACTGTATGCATTTTGGAATACACCTTTATTATTGTATTAATAAAAAATTGGGGCGAAGGTTGTCAGCGAAGCGTGTGTGCCTGTCGCCGCGCCAAGCTGACTCAGCCAGTAGGAGTTGGCAGTCACATGCCGACTACTGCAGACCGACCATACGTGGTGAAGAACCACATCCTGCTCGAGGTGCCCCTGCTCTAGACTAAATATGCCGGATCTAGAGAGGACAACTCGAAAAAACCCGTAATCACCGGTGTTACCGTACCGTGCCCCTGTGACGGATACCTGGCCCCTCCGGTCGTACAAGTGCCCGATCCGGGGTATGAGGCTCTACCCCGGGGGATACTTCCTTCCTCATTACTCGTGGGACCAAAACTTATGGATACAATGAAAATACACCAACAAAAACAGGGTGCTCTAGCAGCCCCAAATCGATTGAAATAGAACCCATCCGGGAGCCTGAAGATGCTATGGACGTTTGTTCACAAAGCTCTGGCACCGACAGCATCACCAAGGAAGAGGAAGAAACCCTTCTCGCCTCCCCTAAGGGTGAAAAACCTAAGCGGATCGCGTTATCGGGCGCCGCAAGGAAGAGGCTGCGCAGACACCTTGCGAACGGCATACCCATGGAGGAGGCCAAAAGGCTTGCACAGCAGCCTATGGACCCTCCAAGGGCTGTGCCTAGCAGGAGTGGCGCTACAGCCATCAAGAGAGGTAGATCGGCCAACACGACCCCAGAAGAGGCGTTGACTAAGAGGGCCATGTTTAAAACCGCGGCACCTAGTGCCCTGACGAAGGGTGATCCTGCAATTGTATTGCCGGCCACGGAGGCTCCAGCAGCCTCCACAACCGCAGCAGCGGTTGGGCAGGCAACACAAGAGCAGTCATACAAAGTCGGCGTCATGGCCTCTTATAGAGATGTTCCCAGCTCCATGAAGATGGCAATACTCCCGGCCAACTACCCTGAATGCCTCCTCACCACGGAACAGCTCCACCGCATTCAGTCCGCGATCCTATCGAGGGTGATGGAGCTGAGACACGGCTCTGTGAAGCCGCTGTTCTCTGGCTGCACATTCCGCCCTGGATGGATGGCGGTCACTTGTGGTAATGCGGAGACAGCTGCGTGGCCCACATCAAGGTGGTCCCTGAAGCGGAGCCTCCACGTGCCGCTGTCTTCATCGGATACTTTCCGCTTCCAAATGCGGTCATGAAGACGGACGAGATCCTGAAGCTCGTCGAGGGGCAGAACAGCGACCTGCGCGTGGGAGACTGGCGAGTCTTCCACCGAGAGATGCGGCAGATCATGGCCGTCATCACAATTGCGTTGGACGCAGTATCTGTCGACAAGATGAAGTCGCTGGCGTACCAGCTGCACTTTGCGTGGGGCATGGCTACACTTATGCCAAAGGCCAGCGCGCAGCCGAAGGCACAATCGGTGGCTCCTGCTCTCGCAGCGGAGAAGCCCACCTGCTCCAAGGCCATCTTGTCGGACGAGGCTGATCCGGCGCCGCAGAATGCCACTGATGGCAAACAGAAGGAATCTGGCGGCAACCACAGTTGCCCAAGAGCCCGCATCGATGCGGAAAATCCTGCGCCCTCCCCTATAAGGGCGTGTTACGCGCGGAACAGGGCGCGTCAACAAGGGTGTGACGCGCACACCTGAGG
>VNJZ01006476.1:0-26965 GCA_008042795.1 Drosophila asahinai
TTACAATACCTTTCGATTAAGATATAAATGGTTCTGATCGGACTATCGTAGCAGATTTTCAATTCTACGGCTGTATATAGTAGTCTCCTTGCGCACCACAGTTTTGGTGCTCATCGTCACTACGTGGACTGCCGTCCACAGTGATCTCCGACCCTATAAAGTATACACGTCATCAGCCGAGTCGATTTAGCCATGACCGTCTGTCCGTCCGTCTGTCCGTGTGAAACAACAGATCTCAGAGACTATAAGAGCTAGAGCTACCAAATTTGGGGACAACATTGATATCTGTTGCACACAGATCAAGTTTGTTTTAAAATTTGGCCACGCCCACTTCCGCCCCCGAAAATCATTAAAAAACGGTATACAAGCTATAGTTGTCATTTTCGGCTTAAAGTAAAAAAAAATAAATTAGTAGGCCTTCGCGGATGTTTTCTGAAAATTTGAGTAAAGTCGGATGATAAATATGGAAGTATTAAACAATAAAGTTTCTGTATATGCTTCTTCTTCTTATTCTGAGCGGCCACCAAGTCAGTAGCAAAAAAAAAGTTTTGTCTGCTTTCGGGCGAATTTGTCTTTTTTGAACGTTGCGCAACATGTTCCTAGCAACATTTGTCTATTTTGAATATTGCTCAACATGTTTCTAGCAACATTTGTTCTCATTTGTCAACATTTTCTTTTTTCCATGTTCATCTGATATTTAATTTCACCCACAATGCTTTGGGTACCGGATATCTCACAGTCGGTCATACTCGACTGAAGGTTTCCAACTTGTTTATTTTTAAGGAGATAAAAAGCAGGTTATAGGGGCTGTCCATATATTACGTAATCACGATTTTAATGTTTTCCCCAAAATTAATTAAATACAAATTTATTTTATTTTTATACCCTTGCAGAGGGTATTATAATTTTGCCATGATTGTTGCAACGCAGTGAAGGAGTCATCTCCGAACCCATATAGTATATATATTCTTGATCAGCATCACCAACCGAGTCGATCTAGCCATGTCCGTTTGTCTGTCTGTCCGCCTGTCTGGCGGTTTCTACGCATACTAGTCTCTCAGTTTTTGAGCTACCGGGCTGAACATTTTACCATAGTATTATTTCTATAGCCCGCAGTATATATGTCGGAACGGCCGAAATCGGACCACTATATATCCATATAGCTGTCATAAGAATGATGGCGAAAATAATGACGTATTTCTCTAAATTTCGAGATAAAGCGGGTTTTTACGGTTTTAGAATAACGGTTTTAATTTCATTAAGATCAAACTACTATATTATACAGCTGCCATAGAAGCGATCGGTCGATATATATGAAGATGTATAATTTTACATGTAAAATGTAAAATGTACAAATTGTACAAAATTCTATATTTTTTCAACGTAACAAAAATGGATCGAGTTTCAATGATACAATTGCAGATTGCAAGGGTACACAAACTTCGGTTTTCTGAAGTAAGCTTTCTTTTTTATTTTATTTTAAACATATTTAGATATAACATGATTACTTAATCATTGTCAGAGTTTAAGCCTTCGCAAATAATCAAATATTCACAAATTTTTTTGTGAGCATACCTATAAAATCAATTTGCCTTTTCAAATTAATGTAATATAGAGAACAAAATGCTAAAATGTTTATGGGTGCCTAAAAGAGGTTCGGTGGGAGATCTAACTTCCAGGGAGCCGTAAAAAAAGATTACTCACTTACCTAGACATTAACTCCATTAAATATAAAAATTTCCTGTGTGATGGAAATTGAAGGCGGCGAAGAACAACAGCCACTCAAAGGTGAACTTAAAATATGTAAACGAAAGCTCTGCGCTCCTTTGGTGTAAGCAGAAGGGCGAGACAGTTTAATGGGCCCTAGTCTCAAAATACTAGCACTGTCCAGCAAATTTAAATTTATTGACTGCGAATAGAATGAGACATGGTACTCAATTCAATGAAAACTGAAAGCATTTTATAAATTTGGTTTTTCGAGAAAAGTCAAAAAGCTAAATTTTTTCATTTTGTGTGTTTTAGTTACATTTTTATACCCGGTACCCATAGGGTACAAGGGTATTATAAGTTAGTGCCAACCAAGAATGTATGTAAAATGCAGAAGAAGAAATCTCCGACCCTATAAAGTATACATATTCTTGATCAGCGTCATCAGCCAAGTCGATTTAGCCATGCCCGTCTGTCCGTCTGTCTGTCTGCCTGTGTGAAACAACAGATCTCAGAGATGGTGACAACATCGTAATCTGTTGCACGCAGATCAAGTGGATTTTAAAAGATGGCCACGCCCAGTTCCGCCCTAAAAAATCATAAAAAACGTAAGATAAGCTATACTCGTTATTATCGGGTTAAAGTTAATAAATACAATAAATAAATAGGCTTGAGCGGACGTTTTCTGAAAATCGGATGATAAACATGGGAGATATTAGCAATAAGGTTAGAATTTTAACACACCCCCCTAAGGCACTGCTCTTGCAAGCTGTAGCCGACAAGTGGCGCATTCGAGCCCTGGCCGCGCGATATAATGGCGCCAACTGCAGAAGAAATTACAAAAGAGAAAGAAATACAAGAAATTACTAAAAATACATAATTCATTTTTTGACGCCGATCAAGTGGATTTTTATGCGTCCTTATAAAATGTATCATTCAAATTTAAGTATGACATTAAATTGTTTAGGTCGGGAGCTAATTCGAGAGGCGATTTATTTTATGAAGTATCGAAGTAGAGTATGATAATGTATGTACAATTTTAAATTGCCTTTTAGTGTAAAGCAAAAACTTTTAGGTACCGGGTATCTCACAGTCGAGCACAATCAACTGTAGCTTTCTTACTTGTTTTCTTGTACCCCCACATATACACACCCCCTGCGCTAAGGGCGCATGCGATCAAATTGGTAAACGGCTCATTTGAAAGGGTCTTTAGTCTTTAGTTTCTGACATTAGCAAAGTTTGTAAAACTTCCGGGTTTAGCTATTTTTCAGGGTTTCAACAGCTAATTTCTTGAAAACGTGAAGTGATGGAACATTTTTAAGCCCGGGTTCGTGTTCAGCTCAAAAAATCCCTTCGGAACACTATGTCGTATTCTTTTCCCAGAACCCTTGCAGAGCAGTGTAGCATAACGGTTAGCGCTCACCATCAGCAACCCTCGGAGGCGTATTTAGGTTTAAACACATAATAACTTAATACCTGAAAGGGAAGAAAACCACACAGTTGACGGGTTTGCTGTTAAACACGTGCTATTAATTATTTACCTGAAGGCCTTGCCAATTTAGAAACTTTAAACTCTGTCCTGTTAATTCGCCTTACGTTTCTCACAATTAGAGGTGTACAATTTAGTAAAGGCTCACAAGCTGGCAATTTGGTTAAGACACTTATGTTATTTATGTTAATTGTGTAACAGGCCAAATTAAATGAGTCTAGGTAAGCCACGAGTGAATCCATTTATTGTGAATAGACTCTTTTCGACCTAATCGAAAACAATTTGTTTTAAAACGAACAAGAAAGGAAGCTAACCTCAGCAAGCCGAAGTTTGTATACCCTTGCAGTCTGCAGTTTGATCATTGAAAGTCAATCCATTTTGGTAAATTTGAAAAATATCGAACTTTGTAAATTTTTATAACCCTTACATGAATAACATTTAAATTGTACATGTAGAATTTTACATTTTCATAAAAATCAACAGATCGTTTTTATGAAATGATTAATGAAATTAAAACCGTAATTCTAAAACAGTAAAAAACAGCTATATCTATCAGTGTGGACGGCAGTCCACGTAGTGACGATAAGCACAGAGACTGTGGTCCGCAAGGAGACTACTATATAGAGTCGTAGAATTGAAAATCTGCTACAATAGTCCGATCAGAACCATTTATATCTTGATCAAAAGGTATTGTAAACCTCTTTGAATTTGGATACTAAGATTTTTCAAAAACGGATTAGTTAGGGAGAAATGGGAGTGAAAGTGCGATATTGAAAATTATGAAAATTTGAGCTATTGGTTTTTGGGGCCGGTGGAGCAAAAATCTAAATTTTTTAATGTTGTTGTAATCTAGCTTCAAATACGCGTCGAATGACACCTCGATCATCCTGATCCGATACTCCGTTCAAAAGATATTCAATAAACAAGATTTTAACATCATCGAGATCAGATACTCCGTTCAGAGATATTCACTAAACAAGATTTTAACAGCCTTTCCCAAATGGGAAAGTTTGTCCTGTTATTTGTATGTCTGTGGGTCTGTGGATTTTTTTGGACCCACTTTTTTTTTATTTAACAGCTCGATCTAAACCACTTTTAATCTATCACTTTTTGGTTTCCCGCTAGTTTGGCGGGAAAACATAACTTCTAAACGACTAAAGCTACAGAAAGTGCTATATATCGTTAGAAAGGTATTTTAAAACGCCAACAGCTTTGCCTTGACATAATTTATCTCTATATAATACTCAACAATTTATATAAAAAAAAACATTTTTTTTAGTTTTTGAAATTTTTTCAATAATGGCTTTACCGATTTTAATAATTACTCAAGGACATATAGCCCTTGAAATTGCTAACCTTTTGGTATATAACACATATCTGGGAAAATTTCCTTTCTCGAGATATTACTTATTAAAATTAGTAGCAAAGATCCCATATACCTAACCTTTAACGTTGTTATCAAAATTATAAGACACCCTGAAAATTTTAGTATCTACCCTGGTAGGAGAATGAGGAATGAGGAACAAAATCAAGTAAGCAGAATTAAAGCCTAATGAATTCTGCTTTAAACCACATGTTCTCATCTCTGATTGCATCACGTAGTAGCGTCAAGTAGTGGTAAAAAAAAGCAAAAGTTCGGTTTTTTCCATTCCTAAAAGCTTATCATAATTATAAGACACATTTCAACTATTGCGGCTGAAAGCAAAGATTTGGTTTCAAATTTTTGTTAACAATTTAAGAAATTTTTAATAAAATGCCGCGTGAAAGTTTGTCGAATACGTTGTGTTATCACACAATTTTTTAATATTACGGATAAATATGGGGTGATGCACAGCTCTGGAAGAAAGCCAGCACTAAAAAATTTCCAAGGTCGACGAAAAACATCCAAAAGCCTCAACAAATTAAGTCTATTTTTGAGATTATGTACCTTTTTTAAGTTTATAATATTAGAAAAAATGTTTTGTATGCTTCCTCAGGGTTGAAACTAAAATTTGCAGGGGGTCTTATAATTCTGATAAGAACTGTACATGCACATTTATGTAAAAATACATGTAGAGTCATAAAGAGACCTGCAAAGTTGCAATAAATTTTAAAACCATCAAATTTTAAATTTGAAAAACGTTTTAAAATTTTTGTTTTTATAATTTTTGCGTTTTCCGCCATTTTGGCGGGAAAACAGGAAAAAATCGAATTTGTATTTTGATATGATATTTACTTTGCCTTGACAAAATTTTTCTAAATATACAATATATTAATTAATTAAATTAATTAATTATATTAATTAAAATTATTTTTTTGAAGATTTACATTTTTTTTTTTTTAATAATGGCTCTTACGAGTTTGATAGTAGATGCTTACCTTTTGGGGTACAACACATATCTCCGAAAATTCGCTTTCTCATCAAAATTAATAGCAACGAGAAAGAAAGCTTACTTCGGTAAACCGAAGTTGGTATACCCTTGCAGTCTGCAATTGGATCATTGAATTTTGTAAATTTTACATATTACATGAAGAATTTTACATTTTCATATAAATCGACCGATCGCTTCTCTGGCAGCTATATCATATAGGTGTCCGATCTTAAAAAAATAAAATCCGTAATTCTAGAACAATAAAAACTGCTATATCTCAAAATTTGTAGAAATACGTTTAAAAACAGAGAAGTTAAAATGTTGTTTACATTAACTTGGCAGCTATAGGTTATAGTAGTACGATTTTGGCCATTTCGACATATATACTACGTGCTAAAGAAATAAGACTATGCTGAAAATCAGTTCGATAGCTCAAAAACTGAGAGACTAGTTCGCGTAGAAACCGACAGACGGACAGACAGACAGACGGACATGGCTAGATCGACTCGGCTNGCGATGCTGATCAAGAAAATTTATACTTTATGTGGTCGGAGATGCCTCCTTCACAGCGTTGCAAACATCTGGTCAAAATTATAATACCCTCTGCAAGGGTATACAAAATTATAAATTCTTTGTTTTTCAACATATTTCAATAAATTTCCAGATATATCAGTTTTTTACGGTTCTAGAGTTACTGTTTTCATTAAGATCGGACAACTACAACTATATCATATAGTTGCCATAGGAGGGATCTGTCGATTTATATGAAAACGTAAAGCTCTACATTTAAAATTTAAAATGTGTAGGTAGATGTTATACAAATATCCAAACTTCGATATTTTTCAATTTTACCAGAATAGGTCGATATTTAATGATCCAATAGCAGACTTCAAGGGTATACAAACTTCGGCTTGGCGAAGATAGGTTTTTTTATTGTTTATACACCTTTTATACCCTTGCAGATGGTATTATAATTTTGCCATGATATTCGCAATGCAGTGAAGGAGAAATCTCCGACCCCATATTCTTGATAAAAACTTCATCTCGATAGCTCAAAAACTGAGAGACTAGTTCGCGTAGAAACCGACAGACGGACATGGGTATATCGACTCGGCTGGTGATGCTGATCAAGAATGTATATACTTTATGGGGTCGGAGATGCCTCCTTCACTGTCAAAATTATAATACCCTCTGCAAGGGTATAAAAATAATTTTTTGAAGTGCTACGAAGATTGGAAAAACCGTTGGGACAAATGTATAATATCTCATGTGGATTACTTTGAAGGGGACAAAATAATTATTCATGAAAAAATAAATATTTTTTGAAAAAACACAAAATTTGCGATACTTTTTGAGCACACCTCGTACTTTATAGGGTCGGAGTCTTCTCCTTCTGCCTGTTACATACATTCTCGTTTGGCACTAACTTATAATACCCTTGTACCCTATGGCTACCTGGTACAAAAAATACTGTTAGCATTCTGGCATACAATTTTATTATTTTACGTGGTTGTATTACTTCGAAAATAATATTATTTATTTAAGTTTGCGTGGCCAAATTTTAAAATAAACCTAATATGTGATCAACGGATAAGAATGCTGTCTCCAAATCTGGTGGCTCTAGCTCTTATACTTAGTCTCTACTGATCTGTTTACCAACACGGACGAACCGACAGACGGACGAACAGACAGACGGAAAGACGGACATGGCTAAGTCGACTCGGCTGGAGATGCCTCCTTCTGCCTGTTACATACATTCTCTGTTGGCACCAACTTACCGTTGTACCCTAGGGGTACCAGGTATAATGATAACTTCTCTGTTTTTCAACGTATCGATCGGTTAATGTATAAGTTAACTAAGTTAACCGGGCGATGGCGATGACCGATCGTCCGATGGCTCGCTTCGACCAAACTGCTGACACAGCGTCTGGCCGGATGCCAATGCATAGCCGGCAAACACAGCATATTTGCGAGGCCGCTATGAAGTTCAATTTTTGTTAGCTTTAAGTTAGTACGATTCTGAGCTTTGCCTTATAAAGTACTCATAAATTTCAATCTTCCGGCTCCGCCGTAAAGATTCCATTTTATTTCATAAATTAGTTACCTAGCCGTAAGGGCAAGTAATAACGAATGAAGTTCCTTCCAACGTAAACCTCTTCAATAGAAGGAAGTCCCAGGGCAACCGCCCAGTGAAGCTGCTGCTACTAAAGCCAGTAGAGACCATAGACGACGGCGCGGGATTACCAAACTAATATAGTACAGTGAAGCTGCTGTTACCGAAACCATTAGTAACCACAGACCGCGGCGCGGGACAACCATACTAACTTAATTTATATAAAAATGTTAAAATTACATTTGAAATGTTAAATGTGTTAGTAAATGTAATGAAAATATAGATTACTTTGATTTTTTTTTTGTTTTGATCAAAATGTGTCGATTTTCTATCACCCAATAGAAAACTAAAAGGGTATACAAACTTCGGCTTACCGAAGATGCTTCCTTTCTGGTATAGACTACTTTAGATTAATTAATAAGCTGTGAAATGAAGAAGGAATAAATAAGAAATAAATTTTAGTTTTTATTTTAATTTTTAGTATTATTGTTCCTATAAGATATATACTACTTTACAAAGCACCTTTTTTTTACATGGTTTGTGCGCTACGCTGCTGTAAAGTTTAATGTGCCTCAGTTTAGCGGTATTATAGTAAGTATAAGACTCTTAATTTTCTTATAACATTGACTTTTATTATTGTTTGTGTAAGCCTCAAGCAAAGCATAACTTGCCGCACCGAGAACCATTTATGAATGGGTCTGGACGGTTGGCCTTCTGTGGTTAGTGGGTTGCTAAAAATGATTCATTAGCGTTCAACCTGAAAGTTGACATGCCGCAAATAAGATATGAAACCGCATTTTTCCTTTTGAACGTAAAAAGTTTTGAAAAGCAACTTGTAATATTGCTATTGCGGGGAATTACGACAGCCCCAAGAGAAGCATTTATACCAGAACTGTGGTTTATGTGGGTTAATAAATTTAAAAACTTTCAGGAGAACATCAAGGCAGCTCAAAAGAGCAAAGCTCTATTTAAAGACTTTAGCAATTAACCTCACCACTTACATCTACTTACTTACATAAAGGAAAAAATGTTTATCGTGAAGATGTATTAACTTTGCTGAAGAGGTAATAACTTTAATTTCTGTAAAAATAAATATGTGAAATGTTTGGCTATAAATAAAACTTAACTCATTCTGTTAGTATATTCTGTAGCGTGTAACGACTGGGAAAAGTGTTGGAAATCCGGTGGAATCTGTAGTGGCGGGTGCACGCTTTAGGATCCGGTGCTCGTTCGTCGGCTCTCGGAACATTATTATTGCTAAGACTAGAATTGAGCATGCTAGCGACAAGAAAGAATACTTTAAACGAAACAAGAACAGAAAACAAATAAATTCAGGAAGGAAGTTAAAGGTAAAGTAAAGCTTAAAAGAAAGTTAGAGAAGATTTGTGGTCGCATTTGGCCCTTCAAACCTATGATTGCCTTCATTGGAGCATGTCTCTGGTGACCCCTTTGATATCCTACCATCGCAGGTACATCGACAGGGTTAAAATAGTTATGGCTTTAGATATTCATGGTTTTAATTTGGGGTTTTCTTAAGGGTTCTGGCCACCATGGACGTTTTAAAAAATCGATATATTTTTGCTTATCTCTTACGATTTGTTTCACTTTTAAGAATAGTATCGAACCTTGGCCACATCCCAACTCAAACAAGTAAGAAGCTACAGTCGACTGTGCTCGACTGTGAGATAACCCGTTATCTAAACGTTTGTGCTTTACACTAAAAGGCAATTTAAAATTGTACATACATTATCAAACTCTACTTCGATACTTCTCCAAATAAATCGCCTCTCGAATTAGCTTCCGACCTAAACAATTTATTGTCATACTTAAATATGAATGATACATTTTATAAGGACGTAATAAAACACGCTCGATTGGCGTCAAAAAATGAATTATGTAATTTTTTTTTTTATTTCTTGCTCTTTTCTTTTGCCAAGGCCAAGGCTCGAATGCGCCACTTGTCGGCTACAGCTTGCAACAGCAGTGCCTTAGCGGGTGTTTTAAAAATCTTACCTTATTGCTAATATCTCCCATGTTTAACACCCGATTTTACTGAAATTTTCATTTATTGTATCTATTAACTTTAACCCGAAAATAACGAGTATAGCTTATTTTACGTTTTTTTATGATTTTAGAGGGCGGAAGTGGGCGTGGCCATATTTTAAAACAAACTTGATCTGTGTGCAACAGATATCAATGTTGTCACCAAATTTGGTACCTCTAGCTATTATAGTCTCTGAGACCTGTTGATTCACACGGACGGACAGACGGACGTATCTAAATCGACTCGGCTGGTGATGATGAAGAATATAATACCCTTCTATCCGATGGGTACCGGGTATAATTAGTTCAGAAGTTATAGCGATTTAAAGTGAGCGCTTTTGCACTAGCATACTACAGTGTTTTTATCATTTGCGTTTATCTCGAAACTACATTTTTATACTATTTGTTAGAATAGTTCTAGTAAACTATCAGGACGATTTCTCTGAAATTTAAACTGTATACAATGTATCTGTACAAAATGTAGCTTACTGGTTTTGCGACTACTAAATTAGCTTTTTATTTAATGGGTCCCCGACGATTGCTAGAAAACCATAAACTTGACTTCAAATAAGCTATTTATGCATTCTTTTATTCTCTGATTAATTTTAGATATTGGATTTTGTATCATTTATTATGTTTAATTCGCTAAAAACTGCAAATTAAATGGAAGATTTAAAAGTAACTTCCATTTTGTGTCGCGTGCGACACAACATATTATGAGCGATTATTTCGATAAAAAATAACTGTAACGTAATTATGCTTTAAGAAAGTACACTTAAATAGCTTTAAGCTCAATTCAACATTTTACTATACATATATTTATCAGATACCTAAAAAGATATTACATTTTCATTTACAAAATCGTACGAATATAACGTGCGACCCGTGGGATTTGCCCATATGTCGTTCGAAAGGTATTTTAAAAGTATAATCACTTTGCCTTGTCATAATTTATCTAAATTTAATACTTAGAAATTTATAATTAAAATTAATTTAATTTTTTTTTTTTTTACGATTTTTACATTTTTGATAGTAACCCGAGGCGGCATAGCCCTTGATATTGCTGCTCACCTTTTGTTATACAACACATATCTCAGAAAAAATCGTTCTCGGTAAGCCAAAGTTTGTACACCCTGCAGTTCGATCATTGAAAATCTATCCATTTTGGTATAATTGAATAATATCGAAGTTTGTACATTTTTATAAAATTTGTCTAAACATTTTTGATTTTACATGTAGAGTTTTACATTTTCATATAAATCGACCGATCGCTTCTATGGCAGCTATATGATATAGTTGTCTGATCTTAATGAAATTAAAACTGTAATTCTAAAACAGTATGAAACCGCTAAACTTCGAAAATAATTAAAGTACGTTGAAAAACAGAGTTATAATCTTTTTTACATTAATATCGCCATAATTCTTATGGCAGCTATTAGATCAAAAAAGTATATAATATTTGCCTATTTATCATCCTATTTCACTCAGATTTTTAGAGCACGTCCGCATAGATGTAATTTATTCATGCCTATTTAATTAAAGCCGAATACTATAGCTTAGTTATACGTTTTTTATTATATTCAAAGGCGGTAGTGGGCCCAGCCCAATTTTAAAACAAACTTGATATGCGCGCAACAGCTTACAACCTTGCCACCAAAACTCTGAGATCTTTTGTTTTATACGGACAGACGGACATGACTAAATCCACTCGCCTGGTGATTCTGGTCAACAATATTGACTATATGTGTTCGGATATGCCCGTTTCTGCATGTAGGGTTTTAGGTATGCTTCATACAAATGTTCTATGTCCAATGACGACTATAGGAATATTAAAAAACCATCGAAGAAAAAAATCCTTTAACTTATCAGTTAAAAAGTTGGTTACCATAAAAATTAAATTGAAATTATATTTAGAAAGACAAAAATATTCCGCGTGAGTACAGGTTATACAAATATCACACTCTTATAATCCTGCTAATTACTTAATTCTACAATTACTTAAAGAAACCCAAACATTTCTACCCGAAAAACTTGTGGACAAAAAAAAAGAATCTGTAGCTCTTCTATATCACGCAGCTTAACATATACATACGTGGATGTACGTGTACGGGGGTGATTTTTAATTAATAAACTCATTAGGTACAAGTCTGGTCAACGTTTCTGCTGCTTCACTCTGCGAATTGCTCATTTTAATTACTGGCAGCTGGTATTCACCCCTTATGATCACCCTCCCACTGCACCCTCTGCCCTACGTTCTCCGTCCTTTGGAGCTGCACATAATTTCCTGGCATTTCAACAATGTGCCGACAATTTTTATGTTGTTAGGCGACGACGCCGACAGTTGGCAGGTTGTTCGGTTGGTGCCTTTGCACTGTTTCCTATTGTTGTTGCTGCTAGTCGCCTGTCGTTCAACTTTTGACGTGTTGCATGCTGTGGCCTTTTGAGCGGCCAGACAAAAGGCCACCGGAAAAGACAGGGAATGGGTAGTCCCACCTAAACGTGCGCGCGTTTTGGCTAAAAGTTAAATATAATTGTTGTTGTTGCTGTGGTTAGCTGGGGCAGGGACAGACAGTCGTTGAAGTGTAGGCACGAGAGGAAGGATCCATGAGTCGGGGCATGACCACATGTCATAGCCTGGCTTGTGCTGGTGGCACACTCGAATGTGTTGCTAAATCGGTTTAGGCTGACGAGAGCTTTTCGTCCTTCCGGGAAATAGGTGCTAGTTGAGCAGTTAATGAGGACCAGAGACAGGGTCCCTTGCCGACCTGACAACACCTCAGAGCCACCACAACCAAACAATTGAAGGCAGGCAGCGGGGAAAATTACACGGATTTTTGAAAACGGTCACAAAACTGTGCTAAACACGTTGACGCGTTCTACACGCAAGCCAACAAGAGCGTATGTGTGCTTTTTCTTCCTAACAAGGCAACCTGTAATGAGGCATAAATAGTACATAATTAAGGAAAATAAAATATTTTAAACCTCTCGACTCTTATACATAATTTTTAATTAAGCAATATTTAAATAACTATTATTGCAGGTTGCGCTTTTCTGACGTATTTCAGTCCGGAGAGCTCCGCTACGCCTGCGACATCGCCAACATTGGCACCCCAAACTTCGCTCTATAATGACAAGCAATCGATAGAAGGGGTAAGTGCCAGATGACCTTTGTAATTTCCCCTATAAAACAGCTGGAGTTCTCATTTTTTAAGACTGCACATTGCTGTGTGCTTATTGCATTATGATTAGATATGTGAAATTATTTTGTAAAGATACACCTTGGTAATTTATTAAATGCGTCTTCCTCAAATAAAGATTTCGCAGCATACGAGAAAATGCTTTTATTTTTTTGCTTGGCAAATTATATACAACATTTTAACTAGCATGTCAATTTAAGACTACGCAAAATCCTTAATATTGTCCTCGTTTTGTTGTTTGTAGAACTCTCCGTCATTGTCGCAAATTACTCCAACACTATTAATCCATAAATGTATTCACTTGCAAATAAAACTATAATATTTCTTCTTTTCTGATTTATTTTTGGCCCCTTTTTTTTTGTATCTGATGGACGTTGATGCAGTACGGTCAGTACACTCAAGTGGCCCTTCGAAACCAAGCACGGGCTTGTAGGGTTAGGGGTTAATAGTCGCGAAAGAAAAGTATAGGTAAAAGAATGCGAGGAAACTACCCTCCGCCAAAAAGACTAATAGCGCGCAGCTCGTTTGCTATCTTGCATGTGTACTAATTGGGTTAAGATTAGTGTTTTTAGTTTAGGAAAGCAATCTACAGATGAGGTTATTTTGTAAAAATTATTATAATTTGCACATAGTACTCTAAAGGGTTCATGCATTTCATACGAGGTTTTACAGTGGTGCAAACTAAAGTCAAGTAGGATCCGGTGGCTCTACATGGTACGTGGAAACTTCCCCAAAAGATCGGCGCTTCCACGGCTTTAATACCACCTAGAATATAGCTACTAACATCATCAGATGTTTGATCAAGGGAAATCCGCGAAACAAATACCCGTTTCGTTGGTGGAATAGGAATAAGGGCTTTTGGCAATACATTTGTAGTGCAAATTTCGGCCGGTATTTCAGGCCTGTTACCCTAGGGAGTTTTCTGGGCGGGGTTCTGTGGGGTCATTAATTGTGACCCCTCAGCGGACTCAAGGGATATAACTGGAGGCGCTGCCCCTCCCGTGGCCCATTCGAAGGCCGAATCTTTTCTCGCCCCCGATCTTAACATAATTTTACGAAAACTAAAAAGTAGCTCCCTGAAACCAACCTTTTCAACCGCGCGACAAGTTGCAAAGCAATAGCGCATCCACTGTTTTTAATAATTTCAGCCGCCCGGCTTATGCGATCAAGGCACTTGGCGTGCACAACATTATCACAAAGCCAGCAACCGATATTAGGGTCATAATTTGAAACTACCTTCTTGCAGGTTTTAATAGCGCAGACAATATTACTGGTCATTAAGTGACTTACCACTGTACCAATCAGAAGTTAAGAGAAAATAAGAATATTTACGTGCACTAAGAGAGAGAGAGAGCGAGTAAGAGTGCGAGAGTTAGGGAGCTTAAGCCGTCAAGCTGTAATATCGGCGTAACGGATAAAGCACAAAAAGATATGCAAAAATGAAGATAACCAATCGCATCACCAAAACTAATTTGCAATTAATATAGTTATTAATACACAAAAACAGCTGCATGCTGCACGCGAAGTGAAACGGTGAATTATTATTAACACAAGATAGAAGTTTTAAATAAAACCCCGGTGGTCTATAGCAAAGAATGTACACAAATACGAGGCGCAAAACAAAAACACGACCGTTCACTTTGAAAGAGAAAAGGTGACGCCTAATTGAGATTTAGTGTATATGAAAAAACATGCGTAAACTTTTAAATGCGGCGAAAAACGAGAGAATTAAAAAAAAATCCGAAACGGCTTTTGTTAGTTAGTACATTGCGGTGTACATTTTAACTGTCCACAGAACCATCCGATATAAAAAAGAAAATGCATTAGTTAAGTTAGTTTTTACAAAAAATAGGTACCTGGAGAATTAGTTTAAGAAGTGCTGTGCAAAATGTTAATTCGATGGGTCTAGTAGATTTTGACAAAACAAATCGAGATGTTTTCCCTATTCTTAATCAAAGTTAGAAGTCAAAACTCCGACTTTTTACAAAAAAGAAGAACCTTAAAAATTAGTTAAGGAAGTGCTGTGCAAAATTTCAAATCTATGGGTCTAGTAGATTTTAATAATACAAAACACCCCCACCACCATTATTCATAACTGAATGTTAATTTTACACAGATCGACAAAAAGGCCTCCAAACGAAATCAACCAAACACAAATCGACAAGAAAGAGTTTATTGAATATGCACAATGTTATGCAATGCTGGAAAAAGAGATCGACCCCGTCACAACCCCTCTGAGATAGATGGATAGATAGCTGGTCCATTCATTCCCATCCTATCTTCTCCATCTTTTTGTTTTCATCGTTTCTTTGTTTTCCATAACAAACACTTGGAGGGAAATTTGTGGCTGTTTTTGTGTAGAAATTTATTACATTTTCTTAGTCTAGGCCCGACAGGGTTACAGGAAAGAGTTTTTCTTTTCACTCGAGTTTCGTTCAGAACTTTCAGCCTTGTCTAGTCTTTTTCTATTCAAGTGCACCTCCAATGACTTTCTGTGTGGCAAAAAGTTGGCTGTTGCTGCATGTGTGCTACTTATTAAAACTTGAGGAAGAGACAGAGGAATTTTACCTTTGTTCTCGGGCTCTGCTCCATTGTACTATATAACAGAGGGAGACGGAAGGACGCATCCGATTTTCCTGTTGCATAATAACGAGACGTTTTTATTAAATCGGGAAGGGTCCGACAGGTTCCATCTTTAACTAATCACCCCCTATTCTTTTAATGTAGTAATCCATTGTCTCGTTAATAGAAGTATCCTCAATTCAATAAATTTATAAACCACTTCAACAAGAAGAATCATGACTTCATTTTGACTCATTTTGAGTTTTTACGAAAACGAAATGCGGGTGCTTGCAAAAAGAAAACAGTTTACCATCAAAATAAAAATTCAAGCTGTAGCTAGTCCTGAAAATGGTTGAAACAGTGCTGAACTTTCGTGGCCCCTGGCAGTTACATTTTATCTGAATCTTATGCGCCGTGTTTTTGTACATATTCAAATTTCCAAGGCGAGGCAGAGAAGGCGGTAGCGTGGTCGAGATTTCAGTGGCAAAAGTAAAATGTTTTTTTTTTTTTGAAAACTTAAAATGATTTCAACTTAATACAATAGATACTGAGGAAACATATCCTATAAGCATTTAGCATTATATGCTTCAGTTTCATTGAAGTGTGAACAAGCGATCCCTGTTAGATGCATTTTCAGTTGGCACTAAGTTATAGTACCTTTGTACCGGGTATAAAAAAAGGGAAGACAAATTAGGGAAATCAGGACAAAACAGGATTTAACCGCAGCCTGAAATTAATCACGTTCGCCCCCTGATGAATGAATGGATTTTACAGCTAGTTGTGAAAACTTAAAAAATGTGTGACTTGTTAATATCCTTACAATTCATTTAAAACATACAAATGTATAGCTGATATTTGTGTAAAAATGCACAATTTTATTCCCCTATTATTATTAAATACGGTCATTAATAAATTTTCAAGATGATAGGTTAGTCTGAGTCACTGGACTTCACACACAGGCTTTCCAGTTTTAAAGAATATATTTCTATAGTTCTCAATTGCTAGCAGATTTTAACGAAAGGGTATTGTTAAAGTTAATGGAGTTTTATTTATATCATAGCCCACTCTTTGGCGCCTCTCTCTTACTCACCTAAGCGTTGTGTTGGCTATATAAGAAGCCAAAATTTGTGTTGTTATTCCAGACAAACGCTGACCATACCAGCCCTTAACTTAGTGCTATTGGGCAAGAAGCCGGTTGGCACTATACGCTTCAGTTTGGCAATTTATCTGGCCCCATCTGCATTTGTTGACTTTGCGCCGGCGATTGGACCGTAGTGTACACTATTGTCCCGCTTTGCATAAGAGCTAACGAACTAGGTTTTTTCGGCATTCTTGGACTCTCGGATCCGTCTGGTCGTGGCTATGTTCTAGAGAGAGTGTTCGTGGAATAGGAGCTCTGAGCTTGGCGTTCGCTTCATTGGCATATCAATCAACGGCCAAAAGCGGGAAACGAATTCACTTACTCACACCAATGGATGCCATGGGTAGGTTTGCTAGGCGGACGAAAGGAAAGCATGTTGGGGCCGTTCAGGATTTTTTCTGCCACGGCCGGATGCCATTTTAATTAAGTGTTGGCGGATGCCAGAGAGTGTGCATGCCTCGTGTTCTGGCCAAGTGGAATTTAAGATAACAAAAAAATATTGCCACATAATACGTTGAAGGGGCGGGAGATTTCTGCAGGGTATTTCACGCCTTTTTGCGGCGGACAGTTTTATTATTATTTTGGCAATTCAGTTAATTAATTATATATCCAGAAGTTGCTGATACATGAAAAACTGTCATTGTAGAAATAAGTTAAATCTGACTACCGCTAATTCAAACCCAATTATTTTTCAACCTACGCCATAAAAAGATACAAAATAAATATTTTTTCAAACGTATATTTTGCTGGTCGATAGCATTTGGTTAGCTCTATGTGCAATGCAAATTATGTTGTTCTTCCAGTTTTAGTTTTCATTATAGTTCCGAAATATAAGTCAAATAAAAGTCGATTTTGGCTTGATCTACTAAAATGCAAATATCTGCGAATTGAAAAGGAATATTCTCAAGCGATAAATTTACTTTAAACAAGAAGCTTAAAGTAAATGTATCGTTCAGAGAAAATCGATTTTCATATAAATCAACCGATATATGGCAACTATATTATATAGCTGTCCGATCGTTATGAAATTAAAACCGTAATTCTACAACCGTTAAAACCAGCTACATATATCTCGAAATATATATAAATACACTTCAGCCTGATAGCTTAACAACTGAGATACTAGTTCGCGGAGAATCCGACCGACGGACATACAAACAGACAGACATGGCTAGATCGACTAGGCTGGTGATTCTGATCAAGAATATACATACTTTATGGAATCGGAGATGCCTCCTTTACTGCGTTGCAAATATCATGGCAAAATTATAATACCCTCTGCAAGGGTATACAAATTATGTAGTTTAGCGTATTTTGAAAAGATAATTACATTGCCTTGACAAAATTTATCTAAATATAATAACTTAGAATTTATAATTAAAATTTTATTTTTTTAATTTTTTGAAAGTTTTTCAAAATTGGCTCTAACGATCTTGATAGTCACTTAAGGCCATATTAAGTGACTAGGGACATATTAAGCAACACACATTGTCTGTCTCAACATAGAAGAAGATAAAGCATACACAGAAACTTTAATGTTTAAGAACTTCCATGTTTATCATCCGACTTTAAGCGTTTCCTTCAAAAATTAGCTCTATAGCTTATATAACGTTTTTTATACCCGGTACCCATAGGTATGACAAAAAATAACATAATTCATTTTTTGGCGACCTTATAAAATAAAAAAAAATATCATTCATATTTAAGTATGACATTAAATTGTTTAGGTCGGGAGCTAATTCGAGAGGCGATTTATTTTAAGAAGTATCGAAGTAGAGTATGATAATGTATGTACAATTTTAAATTGCCTTTTAGTGTAAAGCCAAAACGTTTAGGTACCGGGTATCTCACAGTCGAGCACAGTCGACGGTAGCTTTCTTACTTGTCTCATCAATATTTTAGTGTTATTACTATTATTGAATATTACTATTGTTGAATAAAAGAAAACAACATTTTCAAGGTAAAAGAATTAAAATGAAATAAATAATAATAATTTTGGTTTTTGTTGGATCTGAGCTTGGGTCGATCTTGCAAAACTTAAATGCATCGGCCGCTTAGCCCAATTCACACTGCAGTGATTTTCGGGAGAACGATGAGAAGATGGTGAAAAATGGAAATAGTGATCACATTACACCATCTACCGTCGACCGTCAGCATCTTCTTCTTTTTTCTCAATTGAAAAAAAAACAAACATATTCAATTAAACATATTTAATAAAAAGGGAAATTTAAACGATAATACATGCTACGAAAGATGTATTAATATGAAATATAGTTAACTAAAGATCAATGAAGGAGTAGGAGGGTATTGCGTTGATCAGTGTCCACTCATATTTTAGGATATCTTCCGGCCCATTAGGGAATTCGACTGAACTTAGCAAGTCGTATCCGACGAAACTTCTTTCGTTGGAAGAATTATAACTTTTGCATTTGCTGAAACATCATCTTATTGGTCACCTTCCGCAGGACAGGTGCTGTCTGCAGTTCCTGTAATTTTCGCGACGTGGTGGCTACATAAGGATGTAGGTTATTTGCTTGCGCTGTTGCTTCTCTGTATTGTGGCCATGTCGGTGGAAAGGGCAGTGGACAGGATTGCGATGAGGGCATCGATTAGGTTCTTGCCATTGGTGTTAACCTCTGCGATCCACTCTCCATCGCCGTGCAGGCCGTAGATATGCACGAAGATGGCGGCGGAGTTGTTGCCGATATTGTGGTTGTACGGGATCACACCGACATCAACTGATTCTCACACATGGTTATGGCGAGCCCTTCTTGGAGATGCCGTTTTTGGAGATGCCAGCCTCAAAGATACCGGTACCGTTGGCCACGATCAGTACAGTAGAGTGATCATGCTCTTTTTGATTAGATCTAATATTGGTAGAATAACTTTCAATAATACATTTAAAACAAAAATTACCTGATTTCTTGCCCGGCATTTCGACTTTATTTGTTTTTTTTTTTTGCGTTGTAAATAGGAATTTTCCATTGTAAATGGCAAAATTTTAGTGGTGGAACCAAAATTATCGTATATCGCTTGGGTGAAACAGTCGGATATAGGTACATCAAAACTAACATAACTACTAACTATGCTTCGACCACTGTTGACAAAAAATGGCGCCAAACTGAAAGAACGTGAGCAAGAAATGACAAAAATTAACAAAATTAACTTTATTAAATTTCGTTGCATTACTCAATATCGGTTAAACTGAAATGAAATGTATTAATTAACATGAAAGGAAGGTATCTTCGGTAAGCCGAAGTTTGTATACCTTTGCAGTCTGCAATGGAATCATTGAAAGTTGATCCATTTTTAAAATTGAAAAAATATTGAAGTTTTTACATGTTTATAACATTTACCTACAAATTTAACATTTTACATTTTCGTATAAATTAACCAGTCGTTTCTATGGTAGCTATATGAAATAGTTGTCCGATCTTAATAAAATTAAACGAGAAAGAAAGCTAACTTCGGTAAACCGAAGTTGGTATACCCTTGCAGTCTGCAATTGGATCATTGAAAATCAAACCATTTTAGTAGTGTTGAAAAAATATAGAATTTTGTAAATTTTACATTTTACATGTAGAATTTTAAATTTTCATATAAATCAACCGATCGCTTCTATGGCAGCTATATGATATAGTGGTCCGATCTTAATAAAATTAAAACCGTAATTCTAGAAGCATAAAAAACTGCTATATTTTAAAATTTATAAGAATACGTTGAAAAACAGAGAAGTTAAATTTTTTGTTCAATAATATTGCCATCATTCCTATGGCAGCTGTAGGATATAGTAGTCCGATTTCGGTCGTTCCTACATATATACTGCGTGCTAAAGAAATAAGACAATGCTGGGTATAAAAACGTAATTCTTAAACCGCACAAAAAAATTTCAAATATACGTTGGAAAACAGGGAAGATATATATTATATATATATTTTTATACCCTTGCAGAGGGTATTATAATTTTGACCAGATGTTTGCAACGCAGTGAAGGAGGCATCTCCGACCCCATAAAGTATATATATTCTTGATCAGCATCACCAGCCGAGGCGATCTAGCCATGTCCGTCTGTCTGTCTGTCCGTCTGTCCGTCTGTCGGTTTCTACGCGAATTAGTCTCTCAGTTTTTGAGCTATCGGGCTGAAATTTTCAGAATAGTTTTATTTCTTTAGCACGCAGTATATATGTCGGAACGACCGAAATCGGATTACTATATCCTATAGCTGCCAATTTTAACTTCTCTGTTTTTAAACGTATTTCTATAAAATTTGAGATATGGCAGTTTTTTATGGTTCTAGAATTACGGTTTTAATTTCATTAAAATCGGACCACTATATCATATAGCTGCCATAGAAGCGATCGGTTGATTTATATGAAAATTTAAAATTCTACATGTAAAATGTAAAATTTACAAAATTCTATATTTTTTCAACACTACTAAAATGGTTTGATTTTCAATGATCCAATTGCAGACTGCAAGGGTATACCAACTTCGGTTTACCGAAGTTAGCTTTCTTTCTCGTTTCTTAAATTTTTCGATCATTCCTATGGCAGCTACAAGATATAATGGTCCGATTCCAGCCGTTTCGACATACATAGTAACTGGAATTGAAAGAAGAGTATCTGCATGGCTTCATTTAGATAGCTCAAAAACTGAGAGACTAGTTTGCGTAGCAACGGACAGACAGACAGACAGACAGACATGGCCCAACCGACTCGGCTGGTGATGCTGATAAAGAATATATATACTTTATGGGGTCGGAGATGTTTCCATCACTGCGTTGCAATCTTCTAGACAAAATTATAATACTCTGCAAGGGTATAAAAACGTATATTTTTGGTTTAACTTCAAAAAAACGAGGACACGCTTTTATTTTAGTGACCTAACCACTGAATACCAAACCCTAAATCATTGCAAACATTTAAGCCGGACTAAAATAACGTCTAAAAGTATTCCCCAAGACATTTATTAGGCATTTAGCCTTTTACAATATTTCATATCATATTTTGTGAAAACCTTTTAAATTAGTCAATTTTAAATTTTAACGGAACGTAAACTAGGTTAGACGTGATAAAGATTTAAAAAATACAATAGCCATAAAATACCATTCGGTAAACTTAGTACACTTACGGGTTGTCGGGTTGGATAATTTTACAATTAATCCAGCTTACCTTTTATTTTAATTTTAATTTTTTTTTCCTGTTTTATCCTGCTGCTACAAGCTAAGTCAAGCTTTTAAGTCATGGTACTTACATTCTTACAATAAATAAAACGGTAAGCGGCACACACGCTATACGGATAAGCAAGAAAGCTACAGTGACTTACAGCTTATTTCGTGAAGAGATACAACCAATCTTTAAAGTCGTTTAGCACATAAACTATATGAAATATCAACAAAATGTTAATACCGTTTTTTAAGTAGTCTTCTAATATATATAATCATTTTTTTATTGTTTTTTAGTTTTACAAAAAAAAATGTAAAATAAACTTAAGATATTGGTTATTCAATGTCTCAGCTAATTTCGTGCAAGAACTTTAGATAAATGTATTTCGTGAATTGTCATACCAGACTAACATTTTCTTATTGAATCTTTTTGAACACAATATTAGTTTTTTTTTTTTTTAATTTAACTTTTTTTAGATACACTGAAAAAATGCTTTATTTCATTTTAGAGCAATAAGTCACTGTTCAACAATTGAACAGCGGAAAGCGGTCCGAAAATATTATAAAAATAAAAAAACTAGTCCGAATATTCAATTAATGCTATATTTAAGGAATTTAAGGTATTACAAATTAATTATTAATTATTACAAATTAAAAACAAGAAACCTATAGTCGACTGTGCTCGACTGTGAGATACCCGGTACCTAAACGGTTTTGTTTTACACTAAAAGGCAATTTAAAATTGTACATACATTGTCATACTCTATTTCGATGCTTCTTAAAATAAATCGCCTCTCGAATTAGCTCCCGACCTAAACAATTTCATGTCATACTTAAATATGAATGATATTTTTTTTTTATTTTATAAGGACGCCAAAAAATGAATTATGTTATTTCTTTTGTCATTTTTTGCTCTATTCTTTTGTCATTTCTTCTGCAGTTGGAGCCATTATATCGCACGGCCAAGGCTCGAATGCGCCACCTGTCGGCTACAGCTTGCAACACCAAAAGCAGTGCCTTAGGGGAATGTGTTAAAATTCTAACCTTATTGCTAATATCTCCCATGTTTATCATCCGATTTTACTGAAATTTTTAAGAAAACGTCCGTTATTTAACGTTAATTGATGTTATCAATTAACTCTAACCCGAAAATAACGAGTATAGCTTATTTTACGTTTTTTATGATTTTTAAGGGCGGAAGTGGGCGTGGCGCGTAGACGCCTAGGCTACACCCTACATAATATAATTCGCGGCAAATGTCGTACCAAATATCTTCAACACTTTTCCTCTAAAACGCGACACTATTTTTAGGAGAGCCAATCGCTTTTGGCACATGCCTTAAGATATTATTCGTCGGCTGCAATCGAGCCACTGTTGGTGCGTCGACGAATTTTTGGATGTAAAGCTTTTAATTGTTTAAAAAGCGCAATTTTCATTGTGATTGGTTTTAACTAACGATTATTCTAATTCGACAGGGTGGTTGCTCGGGAAGTAAAAGTTTGGGTACCGGGTATCTCACAGTAAAGCACGCGCGACTGTAGCTTTCTTTCTTGTTAAATAATAGTTAAGTCATATAGGAACGACCCGTGGACATGGTATTGAGCTATACTAACACTAACAATTCACTAACAATGGGAGACCTACATACATACATATGTCATATTAAAAATGTTTGATATCAAACAAAAACACCTCTTAACGAGGTGAGATAGAAGTGACGATAGTTTCGTTTTCGGCAATAAGCTGTAAAATAGCTAGCTTTAAAACTAAAGAGCAGCGTGCCAAATTAGAAATACCATGATATTTGCAATCCAGTGAATGAGACATCTCCGACCCCGTAAAGTATGTCTGTCCGTCTTTCTGTTTCTTCTCAAACTAGTCTCTCTGTTGTTAAGCTATCGGACTGGAATTTTCAGCATAGTCTTATTTCCACTACTACATTATATGCCTCTTATGGAACGATCGGCAAATTTATATAAAAATGTAATATGTACATGTATAATGTAACGTAGTGAACATTTACATACCCTCGTTATTTTTGTAATTTAACCGATTTACGATGATTGCAAACTGCAAGGGTATTCAAGCATCGGCTTACCGCAGTTAGCATCCTCTTTTGTTTTTGTTTAAGAATGAATGATTTTTATTCACATATTGACACTCGTGCATGCTATGTTAAGTTTTAGTCTTGATAGAAAGCACATATGTACATTTGTTTTATTTGATTTATTTATGTTATTAAAGAGCAAGGTAAGTACGATATACGAAATTGTATCAGAATGTTAATTTGCCTACAATCATGTCTTACAGTCAACAATCAAGCCCGTAATACATGTATGTCGTGTGTTTCAGGGAAAATCAACAGATCCACAATTCAAACTGAATTGACTTTAATCAATTTTGATGGCGATCTTAAGTTAATTTTAAGAATTAATGTTGTTATTGACTTCATTATACTGATGTATTTCTATAATCGATGTTGTTGTTGATGTTGTTTCTACTTCTCTATTGTTACTACTATATAACCATAAGCCTCCTTTATAACGCAAGAACACTTTCTTTAATACTGATTTTGATTTAATACATGTCTATTATCTAAAGATGTTGTGCTCCCTTGCTCATTGATGTTGTTGGTTTGACTGGTTTTAAACATTTATTTAACTTATTATCTGTTTGGCAGCATCTGCTGTTCAGGGTCATATTTCATATTGTGTTCTCTCTTGAAAATCTCATCAATTCTCTTGCAGGTTGCCCATCCCTGCGGCGCTCTAAGCGTGCGGCGCATGCGCTGGCAGCAACATCCGCCCCAACAACAGCAACATGCGCCGCAGCGGCAGTCCTTTGGTTTTCCATATCCACGCCTGGGTTTGACCCAGCGTCTGCAGCTGCAACGCCATCAGCAGCAGCAATCACACCCAACTCATCAAACGTGTTCGGGCATTTGCTAACAGCAATTTTATTCCGTTGCCAGCGAAGAAAATACAATCTCGGCAACTACTTCAGCAACAACATCATCAACAACATCATTAAGAAACTCAACATCAACCAATCGAGGAACATTGTCAAGTGCAACAGATCATCTGCTGCAATCGCGTAAACAGCGAAGGCAAACGAATCAAGAGCCGAGCAAAATTAGTCCAAGAAAATTGGTAGGTGACTCACAGTCCAAACCAAACCTTATAGTCTAAATCGCCGAAAGAATATTCCAAGACAATCCCACAAAGCTAAAACGATTCTTTGTAATGCTGAATCAATTTGAGTCAAAATCTGTTTGAAAAATGAACTTTCTTTATCAGAAAATCCCAATCCCCTACCTAGAATATCAGACCGCATTTCAGAGTGATTCCTCGGCTAACTATATATCCATACGTAATTTCTGCATTAAAATTATAATAATATTTTTATATTAACATATGTTCGTATAGAATGCGGAATCGATCTTAAACAGTTTTAAGAAATGACGATCATTTCATTTTTGTTTAAATAACTATTAATCGTCACAAAATTTGGTATTATAAATTTTTTGAGTTGAATGTGCCATCGTCACTTTAATCTCACCTCGTTAAGAGGTGTTTTTATTTGATATCAGGAGTTTTTTAAATGACATATGTATCTACAATGTAGATGCAAGTTATAAATGCAAGTTATATTTGGGTCTTAAAAACATAAGGGGCATATTTTGAAATTTTCGAATATGTGTGTGTTTTTTTTTTTTTTAAATTTTAGGTGTACATTTTATTCACAATTTTTAAAAATGTATTCAAAACTAACAATTCTGAATAATCACCCATTAAATTAGATATGCAATGATATATGTACCTATCGAGTTATCTTGGCTTAAATATATTTGGAAAACATTTAATACCTTAATACATACCCAACATACCCAACTGGCTGGTGAGGGGCCCGCTTCTTCTGTTGCGCAAACTGGGTGTTTAGGTGTGTGCTGCTCTCGTCATCATTTCCATCAGGCTGTATAGTTTTTAAAATTTCAAATTTATGCAAATTTAACCTGAGTCTCGACGGCAGACGAGCACACGGGATTTTGCTCATGAATATTTGTGCCAACCCAAAAGACAGGAATGCCTGGCCCAACACTGTCAACCACCCACTCAGACCTGAATGTACATATAAACCCATGTGAAATTGTGCTTTCCTCCCATTCTGTTCCGATATGGAGGCGCCCCTCTCTTCGTCTCTTGACTAGCATGTGTGAGAGGCATACGTCGTCCTTTTTGTATTGCCGTCAATCATCAATCAATTTTTTCAGCAGATGTGCGATTCCCTCCCGTTACCCCATCATGCTTATAGGCGCGTCGTATTCGAGCCAGAAATATTGAAGTGCGCACTCACCTAGACGGTCCTTTTGCTTTTAGTAAGGCCATGCCAATTTAGCTGTTCGCAAATTCCTCTACACACCTGTGACTCCCAATGCTTCACCAGCTTTCGATTCGGTCGAGGCATAATTTAGGTTGCTCAGTCGTGTTTAAATGTTCCGAGGAATATGCTTCTGTGCTCTCTTATGTCCATCTTTTGGTTCCCAAACTCAGTCGTATGCATATATGTTATATGTAGTTTTAATACCCCGAACTGACTAGCTCAATTATTTGGATTCTATTGACACTTTTCCGGACCCGGAAACGAACGAACCTTCAAAACAACATATCGAAAGTGAGATAAGGATTAGTGAATTAGTTATTTAAAGAGAGTGTCATTAAGTGAGTGACTTTGTTTAATATGGAACAAAAAGAGTTTCGGGTTTTGATAAAACATTATTATTTGAGAGGCAAAACGGCTAAAGAAACAAAGGAAAAGCTAGATAAGTATTTTGGCATATCTGCACCATCAAATATGCAAGAGTTTAAACATGATCGTACAAGCACAAGTGATAAACCCCGTTCAGGAAGGCCTTCCGATGCAACAACACCAGAAGTGATTAAAAAAGTATTGCGATTAGTGAATGACGACCGCAAACTCAAAGTGCGTGAACTTTCTGAGATGCTAAAGATCTCAACTGAACGTGTTCATAACATTTTGCATACCTATTTAAATATGAAAAGCTATGTGCGCGATGGGTGCCACGCGTTCTCACAGAACAACAAAAGTTGGAAATGGTAGATGTTTCGCAACACAATTAGGATATGTTAAAGCCCAATAGGCAGGAGCTTATGCGCCGTTTTGTGACCGTTGATGAAACC
>VNJZ01006477.1:0-10251 GCA_008042795.1 Drosophila asahinai
AACTGGGATTCTGAAAGATTCTTACCGAGTTACCGGCATAGGCTTAAATTAATCGACCTTCCGTCCCTACATCATCGCCGAGTTTGCAGTGGAGCGATTTTCGTCCACAAGCTCCTTCTTGGTCTTATCGACTCGCAATTTTTATTAAATAATGTTGATATTGCTGTCCCTTCAAGATTTACTCGTTCTTTCCGTCCGTTACGTTTGCCTATATGTAAATCTAATTATGCACAGCACGACCCATTTAATGTTTTATGTAAAAATTTCAATGCTGTGAACCATATAATTTCTAATGAATCAATCGAAGTCATTACAAATAATATTTACAAGTTTCTTGAGTCGTCCGAACTGTAATTTTGTTAAGTTTATAGTTTTAAGCCTTATTGTTTAGAATTTAAGTATAGCTGTGCTAACAGATATTTGTTATGCAATATATAAATAAATAAATTAATCAGCTAACCTCTACCGTCAATTCAATTTTGAGATCAGCCAAAAACTCACAAGTAGACACTGGACATTTATACGAGACACTGCTTGCTAGAAACCGAATGTTGATGGCGGAATAAAAAAATTTAATGCTTGCGTTAACCCTTGCCAAAATTAATATTGTTAGTCCGAACACTTTAGGTCATGAAGACTTAAAAACAGTTTGGCTTGAGGAACCCACCAACACACTTATAGGGGATCTTTTGTCCGTCTCGTCTGTAAAAATTCTGCAGTCCACTAACATTTTACATTTTATCATAAAATAACCTATGTGGACGAAGGGATTATAATCATAAACGACAGGTCGGCCAAAGTTCGAGTGGACAATGGCACAGAAACCTGGACTCATGGCACACACCTCATAACCTTTGACAAACAGGTCATGATAAATGACACACTCTTCATCAACCATGATAATACCCAGAAGAGAGCTCCAGGGACGGCAAGTCTCCCCCTATTGACAATCACCACCAGACAAGATGTCCTCAGCCTCCCGTATCTTCACCGATTGAGTGAACGAAACTTGGAGATCATCAAGGAGTTCGGAGAAGAGATCGACAACAACCAAACACGTCTCGCAGCAATTATTGCAGGAGCAATATGCTGCGCACTCATCTGCATCGGGCTCACTTATAGGCGACTTACTAGGGCAAATAAATCGGCAGGACAAATTAGGCAGATTATCGCTGAATTACAAACGGCCGAGGGCGGCCTTAACTTAGAAGGGAGAGTAGTTAACTGTGGTCAGCCAGACCAGAGTCGTTGGCCATAGTCACGTTGACAACAATGCTCCGGCCAAATTGCTGACCTAACAATGTTCCGGATGCTCATGCACAGACGGCAGACACTGCATATTTGCGTGTCCGCTGTGGGCTTTGTTAGCTATAAGTTTATTCCTTAAGTTCAGTTCTGATTTGACGCTTGATGAATAAAGAGCGATTGCTCATAAAACAAACTCCGACTAGCTGTCGTTAATTGCATATTATTAAAATACTGTCTGAGTCCATAGACCAGCAGTCAAGAGGGGCAGTCACCCCTCCAACGTAATCATCCTAATTCTGCATTGGGACCCCTTCCGCCAGCCGGCCAACATTCAACAGTGGACTTGTCGTCCGCCCGAGAAGAGAAGAGAAGTCGCCGAGTACCGACGGCGATTCATCCTTAACCGGATTAAACAAATTTTATTAATTTGTACATATTTGCTTTGGTCTTAGGCGTCCCATGAAATTCGACAAGCCGATGCAGATTGTTATTTTTGGTTAAGCAAGATTTCTGGGTTCGGAAAACACGTAAAATGTCAATATGTTAGAGTGCGATCAGTAACATTTCCCAAATTACATTCCACTGATGCGCCCTATCCAGCTTATGATGAAGATGATTCGTCAGATACAACAAATTTTTAAATAACTCTGATATCTTTCTAATTAGCTGGCTCTGCTATTTTATGCATATTTCAATAAAATGATTTTTTTTACGGAGCACCTCAGGATATTGATTAGATCCTTATTATTTACTGAAGATTAATGTTTCTAGAATATATTAGGCATAATACTGGCCTACTAACTTTTCTTTTCGCTTCTTATCGATACAAAGACCACCACCATAGTCACCTTTCTAATTAATTGGCAATAGCTGCATGCAAAAAAAAAGATTTGTTTTTATACCACGTTGGCCGCGGGGCCGCATAACCCCATAATGGTACCAATGTCCCAATTCAAATTAATACATTGTCTATGTATGTATATAAAATTCAACTTAATTTTGTAAATTTTTGTTAATTTAACAAAAGTTAGTTTTTTGTTTCATAGCTAAATACGACTGTTCATTACATCTAGCAAAGTTAACAGACCATCTAAAGGCGTTGTCCAACACTGTACCTTGAAACTTTATAAAAAAAAACACACGTTTTGATTTTCCAACGGATTTTTTTTTAAGTTTTTAGGTTTTTTAAGTTTTTAACATTTGAGTTAACGGATTGAAATTTCCACTTTTTTCAAGTTTAGCGAGCTATAGCACACAAAGTACTTATCCCATATACATAAAGTGTTTTAAAATCTAAAGGTTAGTTCATTACCTGTAAAATAAAACATTCGACGGGTAAATTGGTTGGCTACAACTCGAGCTATGAAATGATACACGTAAAATGAGCAGTTTTTTTTTGTGTAAAACTTTAAAAAATCTTTTAAACTGCACGGAGAAGCCACTCATGCAATAAAACCACCTGTAACGTTTATTCCAACAGTTACAATAGACGGATCACAAGATAGACAAGCTTCAATTTTAAAAAACTTGCTTATTGAAGTATGCAAAGCAGCCGGTGATACTAAGGAAACTAGAAATACATCCAAGCCTATAGAAGACCCAAACTTATAATACAAACAAAAAGTAGTAATGAAAAATAATTAGTGTTAATTAGGTTAATTTTTACAATTTTAATTTTAAGAGTTTAATTTTAAAACGGTTTTTTGTAAATCTTAAAAAAATGTTGTTATACGACAATACAAAGCATATGTCTTCATTTGAGAATGTAATTTTAATTTTAATAAAGAGATATTTGAAATTTCAAAATAGTCAGAATGTGCATGCAGCTTTCCAAAATATAAAAATATCTTAATTTTGCTTATGGACGTTGGTGCACTTCGGTCAGTAAACTTATGTGGCCTTTCGAATGCAAGCACGTGCTTTCTAGGGGTAGGTGTTAATAGGCGCGAAAGAAAAGAATAGGTAAAAGAATGGGAGGAAACTATCCTACACCATATAGACTACTAGCGCGCAGGTCGATTGCAATCTTACATGTGTACTAAGTGGGTTAAGATTAATGTGTTTTAGCTTAGGAAGGCTATCTACAGATGAGGTAATTTTGTACAAATCGTTCTAATTTTTACATAGTACTCTAAAGGGTTCTTGCATTTCATACGAGTGGTGCAGAAGTAAAGGCAAGTAGGACTTAGTGGTTCTACATGGTACGTGGAAATTCAACTGACCCAATAGATCGGTGCTTTCCACCTCACCACGGATCAGGTTATACATAAAGACAATGCCTAGCATCGTTCTACGGTTTGCTAAGGAAGGTAGGTTAATTATGAGAAGTCTTCTAGAATAAGAGTTTAAGCTACGAAGAGCGAAAAGTAAAAAGTTCTGACCAGAAGTTTTCAACGCAGTGAAACAACCATCTCCGACCCCATTAATTATATATATTTTTGATTATCATCGTCTAGCCATATCCGTCAATCTGTCCCTCTATCCGTCTATTCGTTGCTACGCAATCTAGTTTCTCAGTTTTCTGAATGAAACTTTTCAGAGAGTCTTCTTTCTAGTCTACAAGTCGGAACGATTTAGACCGGCCGACGATATCATGTAGCTGCCATAGGAACAATCGGGCCAAACTAGTCGACTTTTGTTGTTTTTAAAGATATCGGATAAGAATGTAGGGATGCAGTTTGTGCCAAATCGGTCGAATAGATCTTAAAATATCGTGTCCACCAGTTTGTCCACCAATTTTGAGAAAATCGCAGTCAACGTTTCATGCACTGCTTTAATTTGCACTTTTCAAGGCCTAATAACTGCCAAACCTTACGTAGCCCAGAGCTGGTATTCGATTTAAAAAAAGCGTTGGCCTTTCCACTTCAATATTAAACAAGAATATCCAATGGGGACCTCCCGTTCTTTAGTTATAATGCATTTTACAAAACTTAGTTTTGTCACAAATTTTTGCTATGGGTTGCATATGCTTTGGCTGGTATTCCGGGTACAATGCAAGCAACTGGTTTTGTGCCATTTCTATTTCTTGTTGTGGTTTTTGATTATTTTTTTCTTGTTTTCTAAATTTTGTATATAAAAAGGTAGGTGGATTTAAAATACAAATTTTTGATAGAACAACAACTACAATTATTATAGTTATATAAAGTTTGGTATTATTTTCTGAAATTAGTTTTAAGACGTTGGTTACATTAATCGCTGAGTACAATGGGTGTAAACAAAATTCTGGACTTAACGAATTTCGCTTAAAATAACATTTCCAATTTTAGCTCTGGATTGTTTTATTCTAATAGTTTTGCTTCCATTTATTTTTATATCGCCATTTAATTCTTGACAATTTTGTGCGGTTGTAGTTTCAGTTAGATTCCATGTAAGTATAATATTTGGTTCAACGTATTGAATCATTTCCTTTGAGGGAGTAAGTATAAAATTACAAATTGGATTCTTACGCTTATGTATATTTTTAATGCATTCATTATGAACTTCTTTATTGTCTTGATTATAAATTTTATTCTCATCTTCAAAATATGATTGTTTTGAATAGTCTAACTGATACACATTTTGAATAGTCTAACTGATACACATTATGGTCGGGATAAAAAATTATTTTAATGGTGCTAATGATTTTGTGGATAATAGGGATATGTGAAATAAGTAGTAATTCGTTAATTTTGAAGTCAATCCAAGTTGATGTTTTGATTAAAAGTATATTTTGGCTGTTAATGCTTTCCAGTTTGTCGTAATTGAGTAACTTTGGGTTAAAAAGTCCAAGACGTGAAAGCTGCATGCCCATTTTTGTCTTCAATGTACGCAATAAATTGCATGAGTTCATAGACAAGTGTGTCAATACTATTGCGGTTATTGTCGTAGTTAGTAAGTTTTTGTAATCCTTCATTCACAAACCTTACATCATTTAATTAATGAAGTTGAATTGAATTTTCTGCAATTAGATCTATTTTTTTTGATCATTTTTCCCTATCAATTTCAAGTGTGCCAAAAAGAAATTTAAACAAGTAAGAAAGCTACAGTCGATTGTGCTCGACTGTGAGATACCCGGTACCTAAACGTTTGCGTTTCACACTAAAAGGCAATTTAAAAATGTACATACACTACATCGTACATACATACATTGGCGCCATTAGCTTGCAACATCAGTGCCTTAGTGTTGTTAAAATTCTAACCTTATTGATGTTTATCATCCGATTTTACTGAAATTTTCAGGAAACGTCCATTTTATTTTATTTATTTATTGTATCTATTAACTTTAGCCCGAAAATAACGAGAATAGCTTAATAACGTTTTTTATGATTTACGAGGGCGCAAATGGGCGTGGCCAAATTTTAAAACAATCTTGATCTGCGTGCAACAGATTCCAATGTTGTCACCAAATTTGGTCACTCTAGCTCTTATAGTCTCTGAGATCTGTTGTTTCACACGGACAGACGGACATGGCTAAATCGACTCTGCTGGTGACGCTGATCAAGAATATATATACTTTATAGGGTCGGAGATTTCTCGTTCTGCCTGTTACATACATTCTCGGTGGGCACTAACTTATAATACCCTTGTACCCTATGGGTACCGGGTATAATTATGATTTTATTTTAATATATTTGAGCCGAAGGCCTAAGCTGCTATGGCTAAAAAAAAAAACACTGTTAGCGATTAGTTTAATACTATTTGTTAGCATTAGATAAATAAATAAACAAATAAATTTTAATATATTTATTATACATAATATATATTGTAAATTAATTAAATATCATAAACAATGACTTTTGTTCCCTAAAATATACACCTGGGAAATATATTAAGTAATTGCCTATAATTAATAAATACAATTTTCCGATATATTTTAAATTTGTTCGTTTTTTTTTAACTTTTCCATTAGAATAAGCTATTTTCCGCTAAAATTCTGTCAGCACTAGTTATTATCCACCGGTGAGTGATACAAACTTGCCCATGCGTAAGAGCGAGATAGCAAGCTGTAACAGTTATTTGCAAGTAAAACGGCGTGCGGTGGTGGGCGTATCGCCCCTACAGAAGTTTCCCTTCAATAATACAAATTAAAAGAAGATACCCTAAAAAGTCGACTTTTAAAAAGTAAAAAGAAAACTTTAATGACATAACATAAAAACACCTCTTAACGAGGTGCGACTAAAGTGACGATGGTACATTCAACTCAAAAAATTTAAGATACCAAATATTGTGACGATTAATAGTTATTTAAACTAAAATATTTTAAAAGTTTTTAATTGGTTTCAAAATCGGCACGCTGCCTGTTTTGCCTTTTTAAATTTTTCAGCCTAGTGCCGATTTTAAAACTAAATAAAAACTTGTTAAATATTTTTGTATATTTTTGTTGAAATAACTATTAATTGTCACAACATTTGGTATCAGAAATTTTTTGAGTTGAATGTGCCATCGTCAGTTTAATCTCACCTCGTTAAGAGGTGTTTTTATTTGATATCAGAAGTTTTTAAAATAACATACATATGTACATACATAGGTCTTTCATTGTTGTTATAAGTTTTTGTTTGAAACTCAAATGGGAAAAATTAACAACAAAAAATACATAAAAGAAGTTAGCTATATGAGATCATGGCTACTAATTTTGATGAGAAAGCGAATTTTCGGAGGTATGTATGTGTTGTACCCCGAAATATCTCAAGGGCTATACGGCCTGAAGTGACTATAAAAATCGTAAAAGCCATTAAACAAAAAAAAAATTTTAATCTTAAAAAAAATTTATTTTAATTCTAAATTCTTAATTATAATATTTTGTCAGGCCAAAGTAATTATCATATCAAAATACTTCTCCAACAACATATAGCACGTTTCTGTAACTTTAGTCCAGGGGTCCGCACGGCCCTATCCCGCGGGATAGGATTTTTCTCAGTCGGCGTCGCTGCCGCTCACGCATAGTATGCACAAAAGAGAACAGAAGAAACAGTGAAGACTAATTGTAATTATGTGTCTAAATTTAGCTTATTTTAGCGTTAAATAGCTAGTTTTTAGGTTATAGCTAATTTTGTTGCCATATAACAATATATTTTAGCTGTTTTTTTTCGCATATCTAGCCATAGAGTGTTCGATGTTCACTCATACAAATGCAATGTTGGCATTTGACTGTAGTGGTGCGGACCCCTGCTTTAGTCGTTCAGAAGTTATGGGCGCGAGAAATTTCCTGTTTTCCCGCCAAAGTAGTGAAAAACGCAATAATTACATTAAATTAAAAAAAAAAAAATTAAAACGATTTCTTTTAAATTTTTATTATATTCAATTTCTTTTGATGGTTTTAAATTTAATTGCATTGTGCACGTCTCTATATGACTCTACATGATATTTTACATAAAAATATGTATAGTGCATGTAAAAGGTTAGGTATATGGGATCTTTGCTACTAATTTTAATGAGTAATATCTCGAGAAAGCGAATTTTCCTAGATATGTGTTATATACCAAAAGTTGAGGCATATCCAGGGCTATATGGCCTTGAGTGACTATCAAAATCGTTAGAGCCATTTTTAAGAAAACTTCAAAAACTTAAAAAAAAATTACTTTTAATTATAAATTCTTAAATATTATATTAAGATAAATAATGTCAAGGCAAAGCTATTATCATTTCAAAATATCTTTCAAACGACATAAAGCACGTTTCTGTAGGTATAGTCGTTTAGAAGTTATGGGCGCGGGAAATCTAGCTTTTTTAAGCTGTTTTTCCGCCAAACTAGCGGGAAACCCAAAAAGTCGTAGAACAAAAAATGTTCAGCTCGAGCTGTTTAATAAAATCAAAGTAGTTCCAGGACTCTAAAATACAAAAAATCGACAGACACAGGACAAACGTTTTCATTTCGGAAAGGCCGTTAAAATTTTTTTTATTGAATATCTTTAGAACGGAGTATCTGATCAGGATGATCGAGGTGTCATTCGACGCGTATTTAAATCTAGATCACAACAACTTTCACTCTTATTTCTCCTAAACTAATCCGTTTTTAAAAAAATCTTAGTATGCAGTTTTAAAGAGGTAACTTTCGATCAAGATATAAATGGTTCTGATCGGACTATAGTAGCAGATTTTCAATTCTACGGCTCTATATACTAGTAGTACTCTCCTTTCGCACCACAGTATCGGTGCTCATCGTCACTACGTGGACTGCCGTCCACAGTGATAATTAGCAGAAGCAAAGATAAAATAAGTAAACCATATAAAAATGTATTCATAATTTCATTAATTTTTCCAAAAACTTGAAAGGGATCTCAATAAATTATAAAAAGAATTATTTTAAAATTAGAAAATCAATCAAGAAAATATAAATAATCATCTTAATTATTAAACCAATTATTGAATTAACCAATTACCATTTTATAACGACTTAACGGCCAAAAATCAAATCAAATCAATCCAAATGATTTGTTTCGAACTCGAAACAATTCAAGTCAATTTGCGTCACTCACACACGCTGCCACACACACACACACGCACGCATATACGCTCGAAACTATGTCGAATTAGTCAACCAAAAACAACGCTTATATGACACTTTAACAGTTAGGCCGACGCTCGCACACACACAAACACAACTAATAATAAAAAATTATAATTTCAGCCAGCGACAATAACAACAACAGTGGCGAAGCGAATAAAAACAACAATGAGAAGCGGGTGAGCAGGCTAGAAGACAGTATTACTCCATTAAAAAAAAAAAAAAATCTAAAAAAATTAAAAATTTGCAGCATATTTTGCTATTAAACAAACGAAAAAGAGGGTGTATAAATTTTAACTTCTCTGTTTTTAAACGTATTTCTGTAAATTTTGAGATATAGCAGTTTTTTATGGTTCTAGAATTACGGTTTTCATTTTTTTAAGATCGGACAACTATGTCATATAGCTGCCATAGAAGCGATCGGTCGATTTATATGAAAATGTAAAATTCTACATGTAAAATGTAAAATTTACAAAATTCTATATTTTTTCAACATTACTAAAATGGTTAGAATTTCAATGATCCAATTGAAGACTCCAAGGGTATACCAACTTCGGTTTACCGAAGTTAGCTTTCTTTCTCGTTTTTAATTTAATTTATTTAATATGAACATCCTAGCGCTACAAGTTTAATAAGAAAACTAAAAATTTTGGCACTAGTCACATTGGGTGGAATCGGTAATTTTAACATAGATAGAAACCCGAACATTTAATTAACATTAAACATAGCGAAATTTTAAAGACAGCAAATTATACACGAAATCAAATAATTAACTTAATTAACATTTAATACAAGTATACGATTTTCGCAAACATTTTTAAGTTACATTATCATTTGTTATTTTTAAGATTTATGTGCTAATTTGTAGGTGCTGAAATATGTTCGATTTAAATTGTGGTGCGCATCGAATAGACTTAAGATTATGAGGGAGGTCGTCCCATAGGCGAACAGTGAAATTCATTTTAATAAGTATGCAAGGTAAGAAAAAATATTGGAGATATTGCCCTAATAATCTGGTATGTATATTTAAATACATCAAATATAATATTTTTCATTTCAGATTTCGTTTATTTATAGGTCATAATATCATAACATTTTTATTTTAGATAATATTTGCGTTTAACGGTGAGAGTATATAATTTTTGTTTCCAATTTATTATTTTTATAACATTATTTAATTATTGTATTAAAAACATTATTATTATTAAACCCTTGCAGAGGGTATTTCAATTTTTCCATGATATTTGTAACTCAGTGAAGGAGGCATCTCCGACCCCACAAAGTATATATATTATTGATCAGCATCACCAGCCGAGTCGATCTAGCCATGTCCGTCTGTCTGTCTGTTGGTTTCTACGCGAACTAGTCTCTCAGTTTTTGAGCTATCGGGCTGAAATGTTCAGCATAATCTTATTTCTTTAAAATTTAACTTCTCTGTTTTTCAACGTATTTTTTTATAAATTTCGAGATATATCAGTTTTGAACGGTTTTAGAATTACAGTTTTAATTTCATTAAGATC
>VNJZ01006486.1:0-157419 GCA_008042795.1 Drosophila asahinai
GAAAGGCCGTTGAAATCTTGTTTATTGAATATCTTTTGAACGGAGTATCGGATCAGGACGATCGAGGTGTCATTCGACGCGTATTTAAAGCTAGATCACAACAACCTTAAAAATTTGGGGGTTTTTGCTCAACCGGCCCCAATTGCTCCAATTTTCAAAATTGTCAATTTCGCACTTTCACTCTCATTTCTCCTAAAGTTATCAGTTTTTGAAAAATCTTAGTATGCAGTTTCAAAGAGGTTTACAATACCTTTCGATCAAGATATAAATGGTTCTGATCGGACTATCGTAGCAGATTTTCAATTCTACGGCTGTATATAGTAGTCTCCTTGCGCACCACAGTCTCGGTGCTCATCGTCACTACGTGGACTGCCGTCCACAGTGATATATTTAATTATTGGGTAATTGTTAATGACTTTTATTGGAAACTTTGAAATGTTTTAAGTCTTAGAAATTAAACGTTATAATTTATTAATACATTTAATGAAGCCCCTTTTAATTTTTCATAACCATACAATTTTCTCATAAATCTCATACTCTCCATAGATCAGGAAGGTCCTCTTCCATTTCCCATTTGGCTCACTCAAGAGATGCCAGAATGAAATCCAAAATTGCATGCTTGTATTGCCGAATATCTAATGCACTCCATCAGTGGCTGCCAAATTCATTTCCTTCGCAACCCCATTCATGAATTTTAATCTCAAATGGACACAGGGGCTGCCTTTACTTACACTGGCGGTCCCGGCCAGTTTATTAGCCAAAACACAACTGGCCGACGACCATGACAGCCATGCAAACTAAGCCAAAAAGGGGTAGGAGCTGCTTGGTCCGAGCGAGAAAACAAAACAGAAAGGGTGCTGCGGGCCAAAAGGAAAACCAACATACACATACGTATGGCCAACCGAAGGCGGTTATCAAACTTGGCCAGAACGGCTGCCACTCAAAACGGTACCGGACCCCAAACCTTGTTTACCTGGTCGGTGTACTTTTAAATTTCTGTGTCCCTACCCTTTGGAATTGTAAAGAGAGGAAGCTATAAGACAATTATATACCTTTTAGTTAATTTAATGAAAGGTTCGTTTAAAGTTTGGTAGTTTATAATTTTTTAGAGAGGGAAATAACTAACAATTGGATGATTCAAGCGGAACAGTAGATTCTTTTTTAAGAAAACCATCTCTTAATTAATTTATTTAAGTTGACAATCCAAAAACTCTTTCAAAAGTTGGTTTATAACTTATTTTCTTCGCAGAAAAATTAACAAAAATCCCCAATATCCAGGTCATACCCTGGAATTCTAATAGAACGAGGTACATACCCCTTGTGTACGCATTTTACTGAAAATCTAAGCGATGGTGGCCAGGAATCTGCGTGGCATATGCAGAAGGCATAAAAAGTTTCACATAAATTCTTACCTCAACGCAGCCCGGGTCCTAAATGAATTGTTGCTACCCGGATGGCATAGAGAGAACGGTGTGATCCGAGAGCCGGTTGGCCAGGGAGTTCGGGTTTGGGTTCGGGGAGGACTTAACTTTTATAATAGCCCAACTCGTTGGAAATTCAATTTCATTTTCAATTTAATGCTGCAACGGGCCACGGACCTGCTCCGAAGTGGATTGCCCTCAATATGCTGCCGTTTTGTGGAGCTTTTTTTGTTGCCATTTGAATTGACTTACCTGGAATGAAATGATAGAAAAATAAGTTATAGACCCCATACATATACACACGTATTATTTTATGCGTTCCGAGAAGAAAAATGAGTTGTATGAAATTAAAATTTGAGCTCCAGCTCCAGACTCCTCGGTTTTTTATTCCCTCTTATTCTGCACGAAGTTCAGGTGGGGCCACGGCAAGGAGACGGGAACAAAGGCCAAGGCTCCAAGGTGACTCTTGCCGCACACTGGTCGGGGATCAGGAATAAAGAACGAAAAGCGTTTGTTCTGGTATGGCAAAGGCATTTAAAGACTCATTAATTTCATTCATGAATCGAATTCAAGCATTAGGACAATGGGATTATTTATTAAAAATTATTAAAGCATTATATGCGTAGCTTTTGTCATAATATTGTTTATTAGTTTTTTAATAAATAAAGTAGAAACTCCTAAGGGACCCAGTATATATCTTTAACAAAAATTTATAGAGTGTATTCCTTTACTCATGGAATAATTTAATACATTTTTACATAATAATAAATCTATTTATTAATTCGTGAACTAATTGGGAGTTTGTTCGAATTCAAGAAAGTTTATATATAAAATATTTTAAGGAAATATATTCAACGTCTTTCTACTCATTATATTGGGAAAACAATTATCTAAAGCCATTGGAGTTTCTAAACTCTTTTATAAAATTGATATCTCATTAAAACTTTATTTAAAATCAACTTGAAAATGTAAAAGAGTTCTAAACCTTTGGAGTATTCAAAGATAGTCGTTTTTATTTTCTTTACTTTCCTTAAAAAACTCGTTTTTACAGTTTCCCCAAGTAGGTCAGACCTATTGTGCGTGCTTTTCTTAAGTTTCCTTCATTGTTATGGACCCACATCTCCCTTAGCTGCTTCTGATTTTACCTCCATCTTAAAGCGCTTCCTTTGTTCGACCTTTCTGTGGGGATTGGCTTAAATGGCTCTCCACCTGCCCATGTTCCCACACTCACTCCCACTCCCAAAGCCACTTACCTATGACATAGGAGTACCCGTCCAGCGTGAGGACGCACTTGCGGGTGGTGGTGCCCCCAAGGACGCCGCCCAGGACACTGACGCCGATGCCGGAGCCGGAGGTGCTGCCTCCGCCTCCACCTCCGCCGGACGGGTACCTGGAGCTGCCGGCGCTGCTGAGACGTCCCGCCTTGCCGAGGCTGGTGGACAGGGCCACCGGACTGCCAGCCTCGCAACTGTTCAGACTCTCGCGCCGCGGCTGGGCCTCGAGCCCCGTGAACTCGTCCCGGCGCGTGCCGCTCGTCACCAGGCCGTCGCTGGAGTGATCACGTTTCGCGTCGCGATCCGCGTGACGCATCCGGTTGCGTGGACTTCGGGCAGCGGGTATGGCGATGGAGGAGGCGGTGGCCCCCGGAGCGGCAGCGGAACCCTCCTCCTCCTGGCCAATGTTCAGGGTGTGCGGCTTGTCGCGTCGCGTGGGCGGCGTCTCGTCCAAAGTGTCGCCCATTTTATGCGATTCAGATTCGGATTCAGATTAAATCGGTGGTGGAGTTGGATTATATTTCGAAATGCATTTTGCGAAACCGTGGGAAACTCTTTATTTATGCCTTGTCGTCGTACGCCAGTTGTATTTGTATTTGCATTAATTTTTTATTTTCACTCTGGAAATATGCACTTTAAATCACAATTTTGTTTCGGAATTTTATGATGCCTTTCTTGTGAGAAAAAAAAACTCGAATCAGTCACAAATGAAAATTGAATGGTGATTGTGAAAGCAGGCAAAACAAATTGATTGGCATGCTGTGATATTGCGCATCCGCAGTGTTGCACATCCACTGCAATGCGAGAATGTTCAATTAAAGTGGCAGAGCTAAGCGCATTGTGAGATGAGCTTAATCAGTTGGATAAGTGAAGAATTTTATAATTAAAAGCAAAAGATAAGGAGTCATAATTAAACAGAAAACATAGCAAAGACACCTTGTTCAACTCAAAATTCATCAATACAAATATATGTTGTATTAAAATTTATCTCTTCAAAAGCATGAAGCTGCTTTTAAATTGCTTTCTGAATATGTTAGATAACATTTTAGCATTTTGTGTTCACCCCTGCTGTGAGCTTTATTTATACAAAATAAATTGATTTTATTTCCCCTTTTTTGTGGCTGGAAAAACCATTTTTGCAGTGCACTCAGCCCTGAATCTAATTGCACTTTTTGTTCATGCTGTTGTCAATTATTTGGCTGGCTATTCTGTCGCCCTTCCATCCCCTCGACAGCTCCGCTCCACTTCAGTTGTTCTGACTGACATTGTTTGGCGTTATTTGATTTCGATTTTATCGCCTTCCGTTGGTCACTTTGTCATTGGATTTTTCTGCACGCTTGTCATAATGCCCGTCCATTTATCAGAGAACTATCAATGCCAAATGGCTCTCAGCTTTCTCTGCTCCTTTATTTATTTATTGTTTGTGCAAATCTTGTTTAGCGATTTTTATTATATTACGGATGTCAGTGATTCAAATATTTTGCTTCGTGTGTGGTCTGCCCAAAATTATTTATATAAATTTAAATTTGGACAAATTTGAAGTACATCTGTGCGTCTCGCTGCCTCTGGCTGGTCACGTTCAGCGAATAAAGCGGAATGGCGACACTTTTAAGGCGTCATGTGCCCCGAAGGAAAAAAGGCAAAAAACTCTTTCTTACTGGTTGGCACGTGGCCTAAATGTTTCGGTCGGCTTGACTGGGCTAAAAAGACAGTTGCACTACGTGCCGCCAGTAGGGAATGTTGCAGGTCGTGGCTGCCTGAAAAGGATTATTTGTTCAATGCGAAAAGGGGGCTTCAATCATCATTAGCCACCTAATTAAAAGGGGAATGAATAGCGCTACTGGGAGCTTGAATTTAATGAGCCAGCAAAAATATGCACAGAGTCAGAGCCATGAAATATGAGTTAATTAATATCAAAATATTTTGTCTGGCTTTAATTAATATATAATCTAATTAAAAATAGTTTTTGTAGACAACTTTCGCTTAATTGAACTAATACTAACAGATGATTTCAGATTTCAAATTTGTTTTCCTCTCCATTTAAACTTCAACATTCCAGTTTATAGACTTTAATTAGCAAACAACGCAGAATGGTTTTCGTTTTCGTTTTGAGGTTTGTTTTCCTTAAATTCAACTCTGACCCCGGCAGAGGTAAACAGATGAATTCCAAATGATAATCATAAAATTTTAATTAAGCTTTTATGTACATATAAATAATTCTCTTTGTTGTTGTCCGAGAGAAGCCCGCATTGGGCGCGGGGCCCAAATGCCTGGCCTTTGCCTTTTGTTGTGCGTTTTGTGGTTAAGGCCATTGTCGGGGCTGTCCACTCGATTGAGTGCTGCAAAATCGAGAGGGAAAATGTCAGGAACAGCTGACGGGACTTATATAATCACCCAGAGAGCACTTGGGCTCCAAGCTTTAAGTTGCGTTCGCCGCCGGCCTTTAAGGAGCGTGAATATTGCGCATACGCCGTGTTTATCAGCTTGCCTAATGAGGTATCAATAACGCCGCCTTTACGACTCAATTAACGAAAGATGTTTGACTGAAACCAATGCCAGCCAGCACCCATCCCCCCCAAAAGTCCACAAAGCTGAAATTATGACTGGGTATAGAACATTTTGGGTTGCAATTTTCGTTAGTGGCATCATAAATCGAGAAATTCGGTTATCTTTGCGGTCAGCAAGGGTAGATAACCCCTAGAAGGAGAGGCACTTGGGGTTCAGGGAACTCCTTTTCGGGAATAAATTTAAAATCTGTATGCAGGGCACAAACGGAGAGCGCTTTTTGTCGGTCATTCATCTAGCCCAGGGCACATTTATTATCGGTTTTGGGAGAAAAGTTTAGCGACCCGCATAAATAATGCAGCATATTATAGTTTCGTCTCTTGTCTTCCATTCTGCTTATCTATTTATCTGCTTATATGAGCCTCTCTTCGCATTTTCCCTTGACGAGTGCCAAAAGTCAGCGAGAGCAGTCGAAAAGTTTCAATGAACTCCTCGTGCCTCTGACTGCCTGACATTTTAGCCAGCATCGTAAACATGGCTATCTGGCTGATTTCCCTCCGTTTTGTTTGCCTTCGCCTTTTGTCATATTGATCTGACAGATGAAAGCGAGTTGGGAATCAAACAATGAACACAGCCGGATAGTCGGGACTCCGGAGCAAAGTCAATTATTTAATTAAAAGCTGTCACTTGCCACTGCTCGATGTAGCTGTTAATGTGGGCGTTGAAGCCAAGCTAGGGCGGGGCGTGTCACCCACATGAGGCTTTTGGGGTGCCTTTCGGATGGAAAACATTGCGAATAACAGGAGAATAATAAAACTGAAGCAGAAACAGAGCATCACATGGCAATAATTAAAAGCGCATACACAAGTGAGTCAGGCAAAAAGGGGAAAAGAAAATGTCGCATGGCAGTACACAATCGGAAAATAGCAGGGGGAAAACTATTGTACTATATATCCATTAGAGGTATGCACTTTTCGAAAGGAATCCAAGGGAAATGTTCAGTAGATGATAAATTGTTGGCAAAAACTCAGAAAAAGACTTTGTATGTCAGCCTCCTGGGATTTAATTTAGTGTTGTGAGAGAGAGAGGAAATTAAGAGCAATAAGAAATACATTTTAACCGGCTCGAAGGACCAAATGTCGGACGGGGAGCGCAAAAAATTAAATTTTGGTATTCTTTCTGGCTAAGTCCATCCAGAATTTTAAATTTCCATTAATATATATATATCCATTTCATATTACCAGGCCTAATTAAGTGTGATAAGAAATACATTCTATCCGGCACGAAGGACCATATCTTAGGTGAGGTACTCAAAAAATAAAGTTTTGTTCATCCTTTCGGCAAAGTTTCTCCATAATTTTAAATTTCCATATATATTTTCCATAATATCATGCTTAAAAATATTTTATTTCTTATCAAAAGTGTTTAACAAAACAAAAATCACCCCCTTTCTTCGATCAGTGTACATTAAATACAGCTGCATCGTAGTCCTCCTCATTTGCACATAGACACACACTCGTGTGTATATCCCTGTGCCTTCTCTACGGTTTCCCCCCGGTCCTTTTAATTGTTGTAATTCCTTGTTGTTGCTGCTGCCTCTTGACATGACCCGTTGATGTTCCCAGTTGTTGTAATTCCCAAGTCCTTTTTCTTGCTGTTGTTGTTCTAAGAGGGCGCCAGTGTGACGCCGTTGCGGGCTTGTCTCGACTCTCGTGTAAATAAAAGATGAGTTAAAGTGCGATAGTTTGGAGCCAAGAATGTTGCGCAGGACACCAGCGGCAGGCCTGAAGCGAAGGGATGTGACTTGTGTGTGTGTGCTGTGACAGGACACCCGTTAATCACACGCACAACGCCGCATTCTGCGGCCGATCGATGCGAGATGCAATAAAAAGGCAGAAGGAATTGCATGTAATTGAAGGGGAGAAAGCTGGAAAACAAACTGAGCGACAGAGCGGAAGTGGGCTATAAATTTTCCAACTTCCTCGCAAGGAAAAGTTCACCGAAAGAGAGGGCATTCCTTGACGCGGCTCATTAGCATTTTGGGGCAGGACCCATGTGAGGCCGAGTGAGTGCAAAAAGAAACTGACTTGACTTGACTTGACTTTGTCCACAACCTCATCATCGTCATTATTAGCTTCGGGCGACATTTCCATTGCAAATTGTTTTATTTTTTCCCCCGTTTCGGTTTTTGCGTTATTTATACACCCAGGACACACACACAGGACACCCAGCTGTGGGTTAAATGCAGTTCCTTTCACACAAGGTCCCATTTACATAGGAAGGACAAGAGGCCGGAGAAGAAACCGGCAAGCAAATGAGAAAAGTCGCATTATTAATTTGCCGCACCGCACGACCATAAATAAGGATGTCTGTCTTTGCAGGATTCCTTCTCCTCCGCCGGCCGCCGCTTCGTCCCGCTCTTTTTTGCACACACATAAAATTCAAAGGACCTCCGCCGCATCCTTGTCCATATGTTCAGCATTTGCGGCTCGGTTTTTCTCCCAGCTCTCCACGCCATTTTCCTTAGCAATTTATTACTATTTTGACTTGTAGATGTGTGTGAGTTGCCTCCTCGTACGTCAGTGTGTATCTGTGGCCTGAGTTAGTCCCTGCTCCCTAGTCCCTTTTCCCCTCTGCTCTTTGTGGGCTCAGCGACAATTTGTAAAGCAGGCAATTATCCTTATTAGCCGCTTATTTATGGCCATGTTTGTTTACTCGTTTTCCCATCGAGGCATAAACAATGCGAAAACGATAATAGGGGAGTTGTTGGCAGCACGGAGACGTTTGGGGCCAAAATAATTGCCCAGATTGCCAGCCAACCAGCCATGCAAAACTCCATGCAACAGTTGGCTTCGGGGGGGATTTTCGGATGGATTGGGCATGGAATTGAATATCGAATCGTTATTAATTTTTCATGAGCGATGGCAGATTGATTGGCCCCGAAAAAAACAAAGAGTAATGGGAGTGCCTCCTGTTTTTTTGAAGGGTGAACTCGCATATGGAGCTGGGATTTGCTCTCATTGCTAATGAAACATTTTAAATATTTAATGCGGAGCACCCTGAATTTTTTCAACCCTTTAAAGCGACTCTCAGGGCTGCTTCCTGCTCCCCCCCTTTTTAACAGCTCCAAGTCATTTTAAATTACTGCATAATGAGTTGAGTCACCTTTCCAAGGGGAAGCGATGGGTGGGGCATAAACTGGGCTGCTGAAAGCTTTTTCGGGAGACTTTCGGAACATAAAGAACATTGTCAAATCAGCGACATTTTTATTGCTACCCAGAGTCGGTAGCCTTCAACCCCAGCCCATTCTGTCGCTTCATGTATGTAAATATTTGTATTTACACAGAGAAAAAAATCACAGTTTTTAGTTCCCTTGAATTTTTAAATCCTTTAAATGAAAACCGATTCATTTTAATTACCCCTTAAGCATTTATTGAATTTTTTAAGTCATATGGCTTGTATCTTTGATATAATTCTTATAAAAACGAAGCATTCCTCTCACTTATTTAATTTTTGGTATAATAATTTTCCCAGTGCATGCATATATGACTATGTTATGCCTGCGTTCGCTTACATGCTGATGATGTCGTTATTAAACGCATAAATAAATTGTCAAAAAATATGTGCGCAAAAAAAGACGTAAGGAAGTCGAGTCAGGCAGCCGGAAAAGGGTCGGGAGCGGGGACCAGGACCCAGGTCCTGGCCAAAGTTACTCCTAACTTTCAGATGCGTTTATTGTGCTTACATTTTAGCTTTGCTTTATGTACTTGGCAGGGCGACAAATAGAAATGTTCGTGGGCTCCGGGGACTTGGTAAACATAACTTATTTCTGGAGGCTTCCTTCGCCACGTTTTTTGTGCACATTTCCTTTTCGTCGCCTTGGATACTTTCTCACGCTGTTGACTTTGTCAATGTTTTATGGTTTTATTCCTGTTCAGCTGCAGACAATTGTCAATTAAATGGAAGGTTGAGAAGAGTTTGCCCCCGAGGGCAACGTGGCACCGAGCAAGCCACAAAGAAACCTCTCGGAACGCAATGCAGAAAAGTTCTTCTGTGGTGGCAATATGCCGCGCATTTATTATTTATGACATACGCAGTGCAGGAGGAAGGATTCCCGTCGTTTGCAGAAGGATTGTGCCAGTCCGCAGGGAGAAAGTTTAAGCAAAGGGGAGAAAGGTGCAATAAATCTGCTGTCTTCGTGTTAACTTTTATAAAAGTGCTTAACATTTGCATTAAGCGGTTGAACTAAGCGGTGTGTTAAGTGTTTTTTAAGTAGAAGATGAATTATAATTATACTATTTAATTTGAATGATTAAAACTAGTGAAGAGGTAAACTGGTGTTATTAATAAGCTGGATAATTTTTTATTAAGAGAAACTAATTTGAAAATTAAATATTTTTTAAGGGAATATATGTTTTAACCTTTTTAAATAATTAAAGCAATGAAACTAAAAGTTGTTCTCCGCTGTATAATTTTTAATTATGAGAAAATAGTTAGAAAATTAAATATTTCTAAAGAGAATTAATGTTTTTACCTTTTTAAATAATTATATCAATAATATTTATGTGGAACACATTTTAAATTGGGTCATTAAATTTTATTTTCCACTGAATATATATTTAAAATAAATGTTTTTAGAGTAAGAAGACAAATTGGTAAAAATTTTACCTAAATTCCTGATGCATTGCTCAAACTCAACTATTTTTCCCACTCAATATTTTTCTTTTAAATAGATATTTGTAAGACTTAAAGTAAAATCCCTGATGCATTGCTCAATTTTAAAGTAAACGCGGTAAATCACGTCTGAATTTATGAACCATAAAATTAACCATCACACACAATGTTCACAATTTGTATCTTTCTGCTTGGTGCATATAAAATGCAGCCCAACGTGCAGTCAGGGGCCAGCGGGTAGCTTTTAAAGTCATTAATGTGGCTTCATTTGCATACGGCTCTCGTGGCGGACCCGACCCTCCTATCTCCAGAGCCCGCTTTGCAGTTGGTGATTAGTCGTCGTCGGCCAACGTCTATCAACAGTTTACCCTAATGCCCGAGCAACATGCAACACCAGAACTGACCTCATTCTGTTTACTCTGGCAGCTGTTGCACCACCACCCAAAAGCCACCTCAAGCCACCCACAGTTGATTGTCTGGAAGTTGTGTTCGGTTCTTGTGCAACTCATTGAATCCGAGAGGTGCCCGAAACAAATCAAGGCGGCGGCAACGTCATTGTTGCCGTTTTTGTGCCACGTTCTCGGTGCTTTCTCTTTGGAGTGCAAACTTTTCGCAACTGTTTTTGCATAATGCCCCCCGAAAGCACATACACATTCGGCCACAATTGTGTTGCCTGGGCCGTTAAATGCAAACACTTCATTTGGCCATCTAGAACGAAAGGAGGAAACTTTCGATTAGTGCCAGATTGGGAAACCAACTTTGGCCAGGACTTCCAACAAAGTCTCTTAACAGCTCTGGCCATAAAAGTTGGTCGCTCTCTGTGTGTGTTGGTTTCGAATTCTTTGGCCCAAAAAGTATGCTGTATTGGAGATTGGTTGCACTCAAGCAAGAAATTACATATAAATGCAGAAATGGATTGGATTTAGTCGAATTTTCGCAAAATGCAACTTGTACTTTGTGCCTGACAAGGTAAGAGGAGCTGTGCATCTTCGTATTTTGCTTTTAATTATATAGTTCAATGATTTGAGAAAATATTTCTTATTATAGAAAATATATCAAAGCCAGATAATTTCGGGAAAAACCTTTGGCATATTTTTGAAAGCCTTAAGGTTCCTTATGCCTTTATGATGTAATAACTGCAGATCAAAGCAAATAATCGCATTAAATTTGTAAATGTTCGCTCTATGGAACCTAGGTGAGTTCATACCATAAAGGTCTGCCAAAATTGTCTTACCTCATTTACTGATACATATGTTGTATATATTTATATTTTTCCCCCACACTCAAATCATCGACGTCATAGGAGCAATACAGCCTATATCACCCTTCATTTGCTCCCACCCCTTTTGCCTCTTAAGGGCTTGTGTGTGTATTTGTGCAATTTTCGTTTTGATGTTTGCTTATTTGTATTTGCCATACACACAGCACACAAAGTTGTGACTTTTTGGGTAAATAAACACTGGACCCACTCTAGCGTGCGTCTAAGGATGAATTGGCGAATCACTTGGAAAGTCCTGGCACTCGACACCACTTGGCCTGCTCCTTTCCAAATGATGCGCCATTTCTCAAATCTTTTTTGGCCTCGTAACACACCGAGCTCTATTCTCACATGTAATGGTGTGAAATTCAAAATGGCGCCCCGGGGCCATTGTCATTTATCAAGTTTATTAGCGGGCCAAAAGTGCCGAGGTGGCGGGGGTAACGTCTATTCATTTGTTAAGGTATTCAAGCAATTAAATGCGATTTATGAGTCCGTATGCCGGGCATTTTTGGAGCTCGCTTACGGAGAGTGAACAAACATTAGTGACATCATCAAATGCATACTCAAGTGTTTGCATAAATTTATGTGTCTTTTGATGATGCAATGCCTGGTGGTGTGTGGGGAATATAAATGGTGTACGTCACATTTTGTATATATATTCTGAACACAATGAGTTGGCGAAAAAGATGTCTAGGAAATTCTATCTCTTCTTCTTTTGAAATGTATTTTTAGTTAAACAAAACCAATTTGGGTTTTGCTTGAGATATGTTAGTGGGACTCTGCAGCTGCAGCTGCACTTTGTTCTGGAATTTTATCTGGGAAAACTTTATTCTTAAATATAGAAAGGATAAAAGGTTTACGGATTAAAACGGACTGCTAGCCAAGAGCATAAAATGCAGCATAAATATCTTCACACCTTTGCTTTAAAAATAATCCCAGATAGTGCAATTAAAATTATGTATATCCCCCAAAAATTCCAACTGTCTTTAGCCCAAATATCTTGTTGTTTGCGCAGTGGAACAAAGTTTTGCTAAGCCCTGGAAAGTATGCAACATTTTCGCACAGCTTTCTGGCTTTCGGGAATGTGCAACGGGCCAAAAGGAACTTCCAAATCCCAGAAACTACTAACAACTATAGGAGAACTTGGCCCAAAACCCCAACCCCCAAGCCAGATTTATGCCGCTTTCGATCCGCAAACCCCTTTTCGTTGAGCAACTTCCTGAGCAGTTTGTGCAGCGCCGGCTTTTGACGCTTTTGGCATGTTTATCGCTTCGCTCGAACCGAGTTGAAATGGCCCAATTGGACGTGGGCCAAGTTAAGAACTGGCCAAGTCCTGCCGGCCTGCCGTTGCCGGCTTGCCCCGCCAACTCTCAACTGCTTTGTCAGCATTAATTAAAAGCAAATTACACTTGTTTTTTGTTTTCAGTGAAAACAGAAGAGAAAAGAACTTTTGCTGCAGCATCATTAAAAACTTCTTAGCATTGCTTTTCTTTATTTTTTATTTTTTTCCTTTAGCCGGGAGTTTGCGTCACATTTCATGAATCAACAACTTGATTAGCAATTCAAATGCGCCGCCGAATGATTTCCACCTGCCCGGGTTCCCAGGACGACAGCGACAGCTGCTGGCCAAGGCAACCGAAGTTTTCCTAATTAAAGTGCCTACCGAAATAAACCGCAACTGTCTGAAAATCGAGAAAAAATGCCGACCAAAAAAAAAGCGGCAGAAAATTGTCAATGGCGAAATAACACAGACGGGGGCAGGTCGCGGCTGTCAGGGGCAAACACAAAAAAAAAAATTTATATATGTTTACCCGCCGAGCAAAAAGACATTTTCCAGGAGACCCTTTTTGCGCGCCGCTACAAATGACTGCGTTGTGTTCTGCGGCTCCTGCGGCTGGCATGCAACCAACAGGACACGCACATGGATACGAAACGAACACCAGAACACACGAACACTTGAACACACAATGTGGCATAGTTCTAGGCGCGCTGAAATGTGAAACCATTTCTCTGGCTCGACACAAACAAACAAACAGGCAACAAAGCGAATGGCTATGAATGCGAATTTGTCCCAAAACCTCACAAAATGTTCCAAATTGTCAGCAAAAAGTTTTCAAATCTGGTTTCCACATCCACAGCCACTTTTGGTTCCTCCTTTTTTGAAGTTGTGATTTCCCCGAAAGGCGGCGGTTTGATTCCTTCTATTTCGAGTGTCGGCAACCAATTTGGACAAACTAAAGTTACCCAAAAGTTTCGGGCTCGCAGCCAAAGTCATCTTGTGGGTTCTTGATATATATTCAACATAAATTAGGCATACGTCTTGTGGTCTAATTTCTAATTGGAGATGAATGCTAATGAGGGGCCTCGAGTCTCGGTCATTATTCATACCAGTCGTAAGATAATAAACAAGATATTATATTTAGTATAAAGTTTGGGTTAAAGTATGAATTTCAAGCAGTATGTTAATCAGAAATCATCTGTTAATTTTGCTCAATTTTCTCATGAAGGAAACTCCTTTAAGTACCGCTCTCAAGAGCCACTTTAAGCTGTGTCACATCCTCTTATTGGAGTAATTAGGCTGGCCGCCATAAATTCATTATGCCATTAAGTGCAAGCCGTCAAGCTGATGGATCGAAATTCGTTGCATATAGTTAGGCGCCGGCAAGCGGCGATTGGCACGTGTCCGTGTGTGTGTTCAGCGTCGCCAGGACCATTAATGCCAAAGCCTCTGCGGATCGAATTTCGGTGCAAGGCTGCGGCGCTACAAAAAGCGGCTACGGCCGCGTCGAAATAACTTCATCAATTTCGCCAATATTCCATTATCGTTGGGCCCACGACTCGTGGGTGTGTGTAGTACACACTGTGCACACACAAGTGTGGGTCGGTGTGTGTCTGTGTTGATTTTATTAGGCCGCCCAGCAATTGTTTGCTTAAAAGTTTTTCACACACCGAAGTCAACGCTGTCTGCTCTTTAGCTCTGGCGTTTGATTTTTTTCCCTCTTCTTTATTTTTTTTCAAGCACGTCCTTGTGCTGTCGTTGTCCCCAAAGATTTTGCACGTTTGCTATTCGGACATTTCGTGCGATTATTGATTAGATAAAAACACACAAGGAAGCCCCAGAGAACAGGGCGGAGGAAGGGAGCAGAAACAAAAGAAGCGCAAAGCCGACGCCGTAAAAGCTTAAATAAAATAAGAAAAAAGAAGCAAGCTTGACGGCACTTAAGTCACTTAACTTGGCCAATGGGAGCGACTAAGTTGCTGGCTTTTATCTACCCGATAAGTTCCGAGTGGGTGAGAATTAGACAATGCCAGTGAGCTATACATTGAGTCTGCGGCGAAGATCTTCCCGATTAGCTAAGGAACTTCAAGGAGGAGATGAGTTGTTAATTTGCGGGAAGAACTTGTGGAATCATCAACAGTTTAGTGACTTCTTTTATCAATTTTTGGGGATTTTTTAAGAATCGAATTGAATTTCATTGAATTAGTTATTTTTAAATAAATTTCAAAGCATATTTTAATATTTATTTTACATAAACAGTAAGCAGAATAAAGTTTGAAATGCAAATACTTTTCTTTCTGAAAGTTTTGGTTACTCAAATATTTTTCTTCTAGAATTTTTGTGCATAATTATATTGTAATTTTTACCAAAGAATTAAATGCATAAATTTTCCCCAGCATATATTAACATTTTCCTTTCAAAAGGAAACTTCCGTTTGTCATAAGGGATAATAAAGTCCCATCAATGTCAGTAAGACTCAGGCAGCATAAATGATTTTTATGCGATGTTTGATTTGGTTGACACCTGCCCGACATTTTCAAACTTTCTGTCAGTCAATCAAAATGCTCGAAATGGCGTTTAATTTTTATAGCAGACGCTTTTCCGCCTCACTTCTCGCTAAAACCAAAAAGAAAACTTACCGCAAGCAAAACAAAGGAAGGAAAAAGAAAACAAAACAAAGCCAAACAATGAAGGAAAATAACAAAACAAAAGCGTCGGCATTTCCACACCGCCAAGTAAAACACAAAATTAAAAACAACAAAAAACGAAAAGCGAGCAGAAACAAAAGAATGGAAAACGACGAGCAAGAAAACCCGCACATTAAATATTTTGAGCAAATTTTCGACTCGCCTTTTCCCCCTTTATTTTTGTGGCGTCAGCGTCAGAATCAGCTTTTCTTCTTTTTTTTTGTGAACTTTTCTGAGGTCGCTCGCTGACATCTAAATTTATCTATAAACAAGAACCACAAGTCGAGTTTTTTCATTATTTATATTTGCTTGTTTGTTCGTTTGAAAACGAAAACATTGTGACAGGCTAATTGATTTAAATGTGCATTTTTACCGCGTCTTTATCCAAATTCATTGTTTTTCGTTTTTTAATTTTTGAGCGAACCAAATTTCCGCTAGTCCCCCAGTGGCCTGGCCAAGGTCTGTCGGTTTAATTAGCACATATCTGCGGATCATTTGCGCTTCACTTAATGACACTCGATTGTCCAGATTAAATCGTATTCGTAATTAACACCCAAAGGGCATCGTTAACATCATTTAAGACAGTTCCAGAAAAGCGCACAGCGAGTGGTCTGCCGGAGATTAAAACCCGTTTATGTCTTCGAGCCCCTGCACTTGATCAATGCGCGGAATGCGAAGATGCCGGGACTGGACAATGCAGAAGCGATGACAAAGGGCAATCGTGGAATATGAAGTGAGGCTGGTGGGCTGGACAAAAAAATATGGCATCTTCAGCACCGAAGAGGGTATGCCCTTCAAGGAAAGTAAGGCCGTATATATAAAGAATTGAGCTAAATAGTGGGAAAATTATAAAATGACATTGAATAAAATAATCTTTATGGTCTTGAAGTTACAAATTAAATGGAAACATACAAATTTTAGAGATATTTTCTAAGCATTTATATTTGTTCTGTTTCACACAGAGTTTTAATTAAAAAAAGAAAAATTTGGTGTCCATCAAAAGATTACTAGAAAAAGAATAATGCTAGTGCCAAATTAAACATCTTAAATATAATACCACCGCCCTTTTTATAAACCCTTTCCTTTGCTTTGTCCAACCCATTTTGCACAGCATGTCCTCAATAATGCAGAAATTGAAGAGTCAACCGCATCTGGCAGTAAAAAACATAAATGCCTTTAATTAAATTGGCCGTCCCGCTGTCCTGAATGGCTGGCTCCGTCTCTTGATCCCTGCTCCTGCTCCCAGCCATGTAGTTTTTGGCAACGTTGCGTGTAAGCCCGAAACAAGTTCGCCTGATGGGCAGTGAAAATTGATGGGCCGCTTCAATATCTTCGGCTGTCTTGTAACGCTTTGTACGTATCTTTGTATCTGCGGCGAATGCTGCATGAAATTTAATGAGATTTTCGTCTCTTGCCTCTTTTTTTATATCATAACTTTTTGTATTAATTTTTGGTTTTGAATGTAGGTCAAACATTTTTGGCATTTCTCGAGTGCCTGTCGCCAGGCCTAAAAGGGTAACCGAAATCGGGCAATGTACACGCGTTGTTCGAATTGCATTCCGTTACCAAGGAATTCGAATTATTTCTATTTGCTTTTAGATATATATATATTTTTTTTTGGCGATCAGAGCCAGGCCTAGACGAATCACGAGTGCACTACCTGTGGCTGTGGCTCTAATTGATCCCCTGGGCATGGGCGCAATTAGCTGGTCAACTGGCATGTTGGCCCAAAGCAAATACTCGACAAGTTGTCCACGCCGAGACACCTCAAGAGGCTCGCAGCTGCTGGACTGGATTGCTCTGGCCGGCATCTTGACCATGTCTAACAATAGTCCAAATTGGAAATAGGCATCGGCGACGACGAGAATAAAAACAGCAAAAAAAAAACAACGACAAGTGTCGTATGCGAAATGACTGAGTATGACAGACTTATTCAGAGAGCGTTCTCTCATTGCAAATATTTGCAAATGCAATGGCAGTAATTACAATTTTATGTTTGAAGATTTTTAGAGGCGAGAAGCAGGGGGGAAAAGAGGCTGGCTTTTTATGAGGCATTTTTATTTGTAATTTGTTATAGAAAATTCGCTTTCTTGATACATAAGAACTTATTTTTGAAACTATTTTAATGGTTATGGTCATTAAAAGTTTCAATGTATTGGATCTGTTTTGAATATAAATTTAAGTATTATATTTGTGGCATTTATGACTCCATATGCAATTAATTTGGAATGCATTTAAATTTTTAAATTTAATAGATCGCAAATGTCGTTGTGATAAAGTGCGATTTGTGGAATTATTGAAATATATGTATATATGAATATAAGTATATAAAACAAAACATTGAAATTCATTGAGATTAAATTATTATTTGTTTAGATATATTATTATTTTCTTCAATTAGAAGATTTTATCACTGTTAAAGTTATTTAATAATATAATTAAGTATTTCAATAATATTCCATACGTTCAGTATTCAATATACTTGTATAAGAATCATTATTTTTATTTGTATAACTATAATTAATTCTCTAATAATAATTTGGGAAAATATTCTCTGGAAAAGTGGATGTTATAACCCAAGTACTAGAATTATTTCTCAATCTTATTTTTCTATTTTTATATACTAATAAATTGAATAAAATTAATTTATTTAGTGTACAGTGGAACCAATTCCGCTGCCAAAACTACGATGACCACTGTGCCGCTTTTCGGGGGCGACACTTGCCGTGGGCAATTAACGAAATCTATATATACGATATTTATATTCGTATGTTTCATTTGTCTGGTTTTGGCCGCGTGACGTAGGCACAATGCTGAAAACGTGCTAGATACTTTTGTATCTGCGTATCTTTATAGTGGCGTGCGTGTACGGTGTGGCTACTGCATCCGTTAGGTGTGTGTGGCTGAATGCAAACGATGTGAATTTTCGGACAACTATTTTGGACGCCGACTTCGGCTTCGACTTCGGCGTCTGCGTCTGCGTCAGCGGCGACGCGTGCGTCCGGTGCGCAGTTGGCTTTGATCAGGCACTATGGGGTTAATCGAGGGGGTTAAACGGTGCGGGGGCCGGGCAAAAAGTTTTTCAACTTTGTTTGCATTGAAGTACGTTTGTGTGTAAAAGCGGCCGCCGCAACATGAGGTGGCCACGATGTCTGAGATTTGTATAAACAATTTGCGCGAATTTTGCAACATTTAGATTTGATTTTGACAAGACATTTGAGCCCAAACTGCTTTAAGTTATTAGAAATTGTAACTCCCAATTTGAATGACTGTTAACTCGCCATTTTCATGGCTACTCATGGGCTCCATAATAATAATTGTATAAGCCACCGATTTAATGGGCCGTGGAAGGAAGTGAGGTTTCCGTTTCGGTCAGCCAACAAATTATGCGATAAAATACACATAAATGCGGGGCCCTTAAATATATAAATATTGTATTTGCCAGATTTTTATGATATCATAAACGAGGCCAAACAGCATATTGAGAATCGGATTTGCGTTAATCATTTGTATAAATGTATTTATTTATTTTAAGTGTTTTTTAATGGTGTGGGCTTGCTGTTTGTATTTATTTATGCAAATATAATGACGTCAAATCTGGCGTCCGATTTCCCCCGCCACTAAAATCGAAACAGTAGCAAAAAAATATATAAATCTGATTAGCAACAATACTTGTCGTGCTATATTTCACACTTGATTTGGAAAATTATTTGCATTGTATTACTCGACACAGAGAGACATAGAGACAGAGAGAGCGCGTACGGTAATTGATACAATCGATTTATTTTGTTATTTAGACAAATTGCATTCTGCTGATTGCATTCGACATAAATCTGGTCAAGTCACTCCGAACATACACAGAAATATATACATTTATCTGTTCTTTATTTTTTTGGATGGGCGTGTGCGGGTGTAATAAAGTCAACAGTGAGATAAAAAAGTCAATTGCATAAAAAACAATATTATGGGCGAGGGTGTGGACGCCTTCTGATAATGATAAACGAAAAGTTCCACCAACTGAATTTATAAACAAAAAGAGTAACAAATGAGCGGAAAGACACTTGGTTAGGCACTCGTTATATATTTTTTCATATTTTCCATTACAATTTTTCTGTGAGCACTGTTTTTGCGATTTCGATAAACTCCGATATGGGCGCGATTATTTCGATTGGCTTATCGATAAGCCTTGGCCGGCTAACGGTGGATGCTCAGGTGGTAGAGACGCGAATGCGAACGCGAACACGATTGCGATTGCGATAAGAAGTGGCGGCAAGCAGGAGCAGCAACGTCCGCACATGCTGCCTGCTGGGGATAAACTGGAACTGGATTTCGGAGTTGATAGCAGCAGCGGCGCAATCACGGAGACACCGAGATCCAAAACAGAGACACACCACTGCCCGTTGTCTGTGTGTGCTTCTAACCCGTCCGGAGGCAGCAACAGCAACCACACGGCCGCACACCGAAAGCTTTCAGGCCCCGCGAAGAAATCTGCGCATGAAAATTCGCCAAGCGAGAGAGAATTTCGGAGGCGAGTGCTCCCCATGTTTGGCGCCAAAGCTCCCCGCACATTTCCCGCTATTTTCTTGCGGAAATTTTTGGCAAAAGCTTGGCCGAGCTGGAAGCTTGAGGTAAGCAAAAAGCTTGGCCAACGTTGTGGGAAAAGCTATGGGTTTAATTTTAAATGGGTTGGTTGTGGAAATATTAAGAAGTAAAAATATATTTTATTTAATTCAAGGGCTGCCCCTGCTTTTCTTTGCTCAATATTTAGTTAGAGATTACCAAGGATTATTGGTAGCATTTCTGGGCAAAGCTCTAGACCTGTTTTGAGACTTAATATTGTTTGAAAAGTAATAATATAATAATAATAAAAGAAGTCCGAACAGAATTTTGAAGCAGAGAGTATTTAAAATTAATTTAAATGTTTCAAAATTCAAAATTTGAATAATTTTTCATACAGTTTCCTCCAAATAATATTTTAACCTACAAAATTCATTTAAGGTCATTCCAGTTCTTGATTTTATAATTTTTAATTTCATAAGAATCTAGAAATTTTGTGAAATTAAAAGCAAGAACGCTTTCCAGCATTTCCCCTTATTTTTCCTGGTCTCTAACTCTCTCTCAAAATCAAGGACTCTCAGCTTGCCTTTGGCTTCCCCTTCGGACCATTGTTTTCGGCCTCATTTTTTGGCTTTGTTGTTGTTTACGGAGGGGCGCCTTCAACAGGTTGCCACCCACTTGTGGGGGGATTTCTTTTGCTGCTGCCATTCGGGAGTCAAAACAAAATGAAAAGCATTTTCAACAGCACGACCCCAAGGGCCAAGCACACACACTTGTACATGCATAATCATACACAGATACTTTCGCAAAATAAACCCCTAACGCACACACACATCCAGCCAGCCTGCGATATAAAAATATTCACAAAATTCCTTGTTTCCCTTAAGTTGTACAAGTGTTTCTTACTTCCTTTCCCAGCTCCTTGGTGCGCCTTGTACTTGCCTTTGTTTAGCATATTATTTGCTTTTCAGGGCTGACTTACCAGGCATCAAAAACAAACAAAGCCCGTCGAAGATTTTAAGTAGCAGAAAGTATCCCAGCGACTTACCTGGAATAAAGCAGATGGAAAGAAAACAGTTAGAAAAGAAAAAACACGTCTAATGCGAGTAATAATTATGCCAAAAATAACATTATCGGGGATTTGGAAATGGAATGATTGGGAGGGAGAGTGCGGACTCATTAGGGGCAACATGGAATGATAGAGCATTATTTCAGGGTCTCAGCATTAATTCACGTAGACATGAGATGGACAGAAGGATAAGGGAATATATCGCGTGAACATATTCTATAATTAAAGGGGAGTTTCACCATGACAGAGAGACCACAATGCCAGAGAGACCACAATGCTAGTCAGACCACAATGAAAGAGGGACAGACTACAATAGAAGGACTGTAAGGTAGGGAAACCTTTCTTTTAGCTGATTATTCAAGTAATCAATAAATATCCTGCTCATTTTGTTTTTAAACATTTTCAAATTAAAATACAAATATTAAATATATGAAATATATTCTTAGAGCACTGTAGATACATTTGTATACATTATTTGTTTTTAATAAACATAAACAACCATATCGAGCATGCACATCATTTAATTTACTACCAACAAGGCTTTTCTTGGCTTGACAAATAAATTTGAATAGCCGACCAACTCGGCCAAAAACTATACGCTCCTTTTCAGGAAATAATAGACGAAAATCTTATTTGGCAGCAAATTGACTTGGCCTTCAGTGTAGTTTAAAGCACTAGCAATCTCTGAAATGTCGCACAGAAACTGACATTTTCAAATACTCCATGATGATTTAATTTAAATTAATATTTGCAGCACTGGACTGGTAAGACTTGGTTGCATTTCCTAAACTGATCAAGTGCATGATAAATTGCTTTGCACACATCAACGGACGCTGTCAAATTTCTCTACTCTGAAATTCATTTACCAGCCTCGGCATTTGCATATATGCGACTTTTATACATATGTGTGTGATGGCATTCCGAATTGAATTTAAGTTCATGATTTCATCCATTAAATATTTGGCTGCTTGGCTAACTCAATGTTTATGACTTGTAATTAAATTTCGGATATGTGCAGAAGCCGGACGAAATGCAATTTACAGCTGCACAAATGTAAATATTGCTCATACGCAACGTTGAGCGCTTGGAATGCCACTGCCATGCCTGGTCTATGGTGCACAATTAGGTGCAGCAATTAGGAAGGAGCATAGGCATCCTGCCTGGGTCTTGGAACAATTATCCAAATGCTAATTGCCGAATGCCGAGACAGGCCAAGTTTGGCCAAAGTTATGTGCAACCAAGAAGCCCAACTAGATAAGCTTGGAGAGGTGAGTCCAGGGCAAAGTTTGCATAAATTTTAGCCAACACTTGAACTGACTCTTTGATTAATTATTTCACTTTTCACATTAATAAGTTACCAGCGGTGTTTAACTTGGTAATAATGGTTTTCTTGAGGAAATTCTCTCAAGATGCAGTGTTTAGATAAGTATTTCATTGTTTATTTATTAATTTAACATTTCACATTAATGTTTTATTTAGAATAATTATTTTAATATTCACATTTATGAATTGTAAATATTTTTATACTTTAAACTTTCCAACTTATCTTGATTTTAGACATTGCACTCGTGTAATTAATCCAATTGACTCCCAACTCACCTCTGGCTTATCCAAAATTTGCCTCGACATAGGCTTTAAGTCGGTTTCCTGATTAATTATACTATCTAATTCGGGCTTGTTCAACTTTATCAATGGATTTGGTTCAGACCCGAGACCCGATCGGAGCCTTGTGCTCAGCTTAAGCGCCGCCAGACTTCTGCAGCCTGCCCGGCCATCGAGTGGTGCGTGTGGTGCTGGTGGTGCATGTAGTGCTGGTGGTTCATGTGGGGCATGTGGTGCGTGCGAAAGCTGGTTTGAGGCTTGACCAAAACTGGACAGGCTCGGCCTGGATCGGATCGGATCTTGGCATTGCGTGACAGGCAAATAAGCTGCGGGCGCCACAGTCCACAGAGCCGTGCACTTAATCACTGCTATTAATAAATCAACAACTAAATCAATAACGAATTCTAATTAAAATTAGAACTAGACAAGCGTCAAATGCGAGGTGTAAAGTCGGCGGAGAAAAAAATGAGAAACAAATGTTCGTTCAAATTTCACACAAATCAGCTTTAAATGTCAAAACGCATGTTGCACAAATGCGTCAAATGCCAAAAGCGGGCCACCGGCAATAAATCATCATGCACAGATTTTTGAGTCGCGTTGCAGCCTGGATAACTTTGAAATCTGTCCCCTCCAGCCCCTCTCAGCACGGGAGAGTTAAACGTCGAAAACCTGTTGACAGACATGAAAGCGATTTCTGGTTGCAATCAAACGATTTGTTGACTGCCCTACGAAGTTAGGAGAATATGCGGCAAAATCGAATTGGTCTAAAGTGATAAAGGGATTTAATAAATAGGAAAATAAAGATTTTTGTTAAATTAATTACCTTTTTACTGAACTAAGAAAACTATTTACCTTTAGTTTAAATTTTAGTATAATAAATAACGAATAAACGAGCTCGCTACATATTTACCATTCTTCAAATATTTTTTAACTGGCAATACAAGCGGTTGAAATGCCGCCTCAATCACTTTTATGTAGCGTATCCATAAACGTACAAATTTAATAAAAGTAATATTTGGATATCGTTTTTGGACGGCAACAACAAGAGGCACTTTGTATTTCAGTTTTTGGTTGCATTAATTATCGCCTTGCCATGAAATATGCGCGCCACGCATGCGCAGATCGCCGCGGAAGGATGGGGCTTGATCGGGGGGCATGGGCATGGCATGGCATGGGGTATCGGTGTCTCTATTTTTGGGCTGGGAGGGTGCGAGGAGTGTCCGATCTGAAATCGTCCAGTTTTATGGCCAGGCGGCGCGCGTGTTCGCAAGAGCCTTAACCGACCATCGACCATCGACCACCGACTGCTTGACGGACTGACTGCCTGAGTGACTGTTTACCTGGGCGCCAATTAAATTTAATTCAATAAGCCGCCACCGATCAGCGGGCGATACAAATTGTGGATCGCCGCAACTTTCGATGTTTTGCCTAATGAGCAGCACCAGCAGTGGCAGCGGTAGCGGTAGGAGCGGTGCCAGAATTACCGCTGCGGCGTTGCCATATATCTGGAGTCGAAAGAAACGATCTCTTGACAGCACTTGACAGCAGGTTAACGGATTTTATTTAGTTTTTCCTTATCGCCACATTGTCAACGGGCGGTTAAATACCGTTCAAATGGGGTTTTTTTTGAGCGTTTCCGTTCAAATAGGTGCGCCGCCGCCAAGTTATTGGGTGTGTTGGCATATCAGTGGCTGTTAGCCTGGATCTTAAATTCCATTAGTTATAAGCTTAAGCAGTTAACTACATTATGGTCTATTAATTATTAAAATATGAAGGCTAATTTTTAATTATTAATAGCAGTATCCAGTAGCTTTTATCATATTTTATTCTAGCTAAAATATAATCATTGCTTTTAAGGTTTAAATAACAAACTACTTGTTAGTATTTTTATTATAATATTATAAAAACTATATTTAACAATGGTTGCTGTATAAAAAAAGTACATTAGAATAGCCTTAAAAATAAAATAAGAGAGATAATTCAAGAAAGAGAAGGGAAAAATATTTTACATTTTTGTTTAGCTAATCCTTTGCTTTTCTTGAGACTTAAATCTTAAAAAAATAAATTAATTTATGGTTAAACTTATTAATGGTCTATTATTTATAATATTATAAAAGCTCATTACTATGTAGCCTGCTTTATAAAAAAAGTACCCCGGACTGGCCTCAAATATAATATTATATCAAACAAAGATAATTACAGAGCTTCAGATACAAATTTGAAATCATATATTTCATGGACTCATATACGAGTATATTAAATTAAGAAATTAACCTGGAATTAATTTAATAAACCCCTTTTAAAAATAATATTAAATAAATTAATTTAAAGGTTTACATTTTTTACTTAATAACCATTTTATTTTACCAATTCAAAGCTTTCTTGTCAACCAGTTAGTGCCATCTGTTGGCCTTAAAAACAACCAACGCATGACTAGCTTTTCCAGCAGCTTTCGCCCAAAGCCTTCAGTGTGGTGAAAAGCTTCTCTCAGCCAGATAAAGAGACACACGAAACTGTCAACTTGTAGAGCGCCCACCCCAAAGAGCTTTGAATGGGCCAACTCTCTTCCCCTTAACTTGGCCAACTTACTCGCTCTCTTAGCCCGTCGCATTGATAACGATAAGAAGACCCTTCCTCACAGATTTCATAAGCGAGGCAGGAACATCTAAATCTCATCATCTAACCCGTCTTAATTGCAGTCATTAAGCGCGAGCTGACCAAAATTGATATTCTAATGCCCATAAAGATGTTTCAATTTCGCTTTCGGCTAAATGAAGCAACAAAACAAGGGGGAGGGAGGGATAGAGAGTCGCTGGGCGGAAGGACGGTGATAAGTATATAGTAAATCATAAACGGTTGGATGGCTCGAAATGTTGGCGCTGCCAAGTGTCGCCTGCGCCACATGACGACGGGTTTTGCGGTCGTGTGGCATCATCAACGCCTTCCATGTCATCCCCATCGTCATACCCCCAAACCCAACCCCATCCGCATACCCACACCCTTGTTGTATCTCCTATCTCGTCTTTGCATTGCCATTGTGCAAATATTTGCATATTTAAGTTGTTGCTGGTGTTGTGCTGGCGAGGTTGCCGCAAAAACTCATAAGCGCATTTTAGTGCCCTCCATGGTGTGCGTGTGTGCGTGTGTGTGTGTTTGCAGATCCCTGTCCGTGTTTGCCCGAGTCCTTGCACACAATGTCCGCTGTGTGCGTATACATCTTGCCGGATTCTTGGATTCACTCCACGCTCCTCCTCCTCCGGCGAAGGTCAAGCGCTGGCATTATGAGGCTGACACCTAATCCTTTGGCAGGAGGAGCGACGGGGCTTGATTGTTTAATTATGTCAGGTGCTAAAAATGCCATTATCGTCGGTTAAGACATTCAAGCGCTCCACCTTCTTCTCACTTACAAATTGTCGCACCACAGTGCGTATGCTTAACCCGTTGATTAGCAGGCTAGGTGGTTGTGGCATTGCAGGATGTCAGTGGAGACTGGCCTTCTTACTTTATTCTTAGTTAATAATATTAAAATAATTTTGTTCTTAAGCAACATTTTGTATGTTTTAAATAAAGAATAACTATAAAATATAATAGTATTCCCATATCTAGGATGATTTTGGATAAATATACTCAAAAACAGTTCTTCTTTCAATAAACAAATATTCAAAAATTACTTTTTGAAGGAATAATATTATCAAGAAAGCCAGTTCTCAAGATAATCTCTTCTTAAATTTTAATTTCTATATTTTCCAAGCTTCATAGTTATATCAAAAACTGTTTTTAGTGGGTTAAAAATGTTAGCACCACAGAGCGTTTGCTTAACGAAGGCACGGCTTGCATTTAAAGCAGATACAATGTCTTGCTCTCGTAACTCTTCGGCCTGCCAGCTTAATTAATTTAAACAGTGCGGGGTCTGGAGGTGTAGGAAAAACAACAAGGTCCTTCAGTTGCTTCAGTTTCTTCAGCTGCAATCTGTTCCACTTAGTTTGCTGTCTGTTGTTTTTCCCCCAACGCCACCCCTATTTGCAGCTGGCGTAATGCACTTTTAATGCACCAGACCCCAAAAAAGCCACCCGAATCCCCGCTCTTGAGCAACCCTTTAAGAGATTTCCGCGCTCAGGTTTAAGGAGGTTTCCTTTCGGCCAGCTCTTATTTACCGACCAGGATGCCTCTTAATCTTGATTTCAGTTTCCCTTCTTCGCTGCTGGCCCATTGTTGTCTCAGCTCTCCAGATTGGGCTCTAATGATTTGACTAATTGACTACGTGTAATTACGCAGACCGAGGAGAGGAGAGACACAGCCCCGGGATTCCAACGAATGGGGAGTTTTTAAGCCAAATTAGATGCTTTGTTTGCAGCCCCGACAGAAGTGGCATTGTGGATTCAAATGGCATTGTGGCAGATGGCAAACTGGCGAGTCCTGTTGAGCTTGATTTTTTTGATTTTGCCATTCACTCACTAAGCTCTACTTATTCACCTCTTTCAGTTGTTGGTTATTTACCTCATGCAGCCGCCAGAGGAATTCAAATGAAGTTTGGAAAAAACTGGGGGAAAAAATACAAGCAAATGCAAAGCCATAGAAATATAAACAGGAAGGAAGCTACGGGCATTTCTATACCCAATGGAATTATTGCCTGCCAGCTAAGATCCTGTAATTGAAGTTGAGGGCAGGATAAATATGAAATAGCTTTAACTTTTTCATAATCAACTTTGAACCTGTTATCCTGCGAAAACGTAGAGAAATACAAAATTGTGTGGGCTTCCACTCAGACAGACAAATAGGCACTCGTCCTATTCCCTTTTGATTCATTTCGCTTCACTTCATCCTGAATTAAACAAATTGCATGCAATATAATTTAAAGTGTCCTATACATTAATGTCGAGTGCCGCACAAATGCAGCTGGGTACGGGGGTTAAGTAATGAACAAGGCCAACAACACTCGCATCAATCACATTTACAGTTCATTAATAAGCGCCGACATAATTCTGATGTACGACAAAGCATTTAACATGGGCTCCGGCGAGAAACCCACAGGACACGAAATGAAAGACGAGCCCGTGAAGTTGACAAGACCTAAGGTACTCCAAATAAGACAGACACTCAAAGAAATAAGCTAGTTCCAAGGAAAGATGTTTTTAAGAATGGAGTTGAGATATTATAGAGTTTAAAATATTACTCTTAAGTAAGCTATTCATATTTGTGAAGTAACCTTGCCTTTTTTTAAGTAAATAAAACTCCAATATATTTTTTTAGCAAGTTACCCGCTGACCTAAGAAATCTTCAAATAAAGTACTAGAAACTCCGTTTCTCTCCAAGTGTTTTTGGTACATCCCTGCTCTTAAACCCACACTTACGGTTAAGATTTTCGTTAATTTTAAATCAGCGTTGACAAGGCTCAGCTAAATGAATTATACAGGAGCTGGCAGAAGACCCACTTAGGATTAGCATTGGTTGGGTTGAATCGAACCAAAAGAAAGAAGAGCGTTGACGGTGAAAGGATCCCACTCAAAGCTAATTCATAATTTAAGGAATAATGGGAAAACGCTGCGTAATTGTTGTTGCTGCCGCTGCCTCGGCGATATCAGAAGGCAAGAGCGGAACTGCCGGAAACAGGAAATAGCATGACGGGCGCGCGCAGAGACGACGAGGACGGAAAATGGAAAATGGTGGGGAAAATGACAACAAAAGCGGTTAGTTTCCATCGTCGCATCGTCCGGACCAAATGAGCCAAAGTCGTCGACTGAAAACAGCTGTTACAATTTTACGCCCCAATTGCGACCGCAAGACATAACATTTTTAAGGGATTTTCAACATAATGGATTCTTGTTTTCACTCGCACTTCGCGGGCAATGAATGATAACAAAGGCAAGGAGTTTCTTTTCAATCCGCAACCAATTCATTAAGTGAGATATTTTAAAGAACTTACTTGAATTTCCCAAAGGAATTAAACATAAGCTTAAAGCCATAATAAATGTGACCTTCAGCCTTCCCTTACTCAACCCATATTAGTATACCTTTAAGTCTGTGTCTAATATGTTGCCCGCAAAGTAAGAGAGTGAGAATTAACATTTTCCACATTCTCGAGATTGTAAATTTCCAATCGCTTTGATTTATTGTCCCTCCTCCTTATCTTTTCGTTTTTTTTTTTTTCTTTTTTGGGATTCCTTGTCGCTTTCGCTCCGGTCTCGGCCCATTGAGGCGTCATGCTAATCCATCTCAAGTGTCAATTCGTGCGTACGAACGAAGTCAGTCAGCGATTCATTCGACCTGCTGATTGAGCACTTTTTCGGCAGCTCCTCGAAAGTTGCCTTTGTTCGGGTTCCTTGGTCTTTCTGCTGCCTTTATTTCTGCCTTCTGTCTTTCGAGCGGAAAATGCTAATAAATAATGCATGCGTCCTTGTGTATTTTGTCTGTTTGAGGGTTAATGTGCTGTCAAAGGTTCCAGCGACTCCTCGACAGAGCCCCTCCTCCGGGACAACAATGCAATTGATTTTGTCCGCGCCTCCAACGATGGGGGTCCTGCTATGTAAATGTCGCTGTCAACATGCAGAGCAGAGTCCTGGATCCCGAGTCCTGAGTACTGAGAGCTCCCTGCCAAGATAAACATCTGATAAGTGGCTTGGGCCTGGCCAACAACACAGAGAGAGAATCGGGGCTCGTTCAGAGTGATTTAGTGCCTGTGGTCAAGTGGGGCATGATTGACTCGGCTGCATTAAGGGCCAAGCGAAAGACATACATATGCTCGCTCGATGGAGGCAGGACCAAAGGCTAAGGGCAGGAATTTGGAGAATCTCGTAATGAAAACTCTGTGAGGGAGCCTGCTTTACGTCTGGTTTAATTTCAGCAACCATAATACAATTTGTTTCATTCAATCCCGTTGGCTTTCCCTTTGTTTATGTAATTTAAGTTTCAGCTTAATTTGCAAACATCTTCAATCACTTTTCGTGTGGAACAATAACTGAATAAGCACTCGGAATGGTTTTTAGTTTCTAGTAGAAACATGAGTTATTGTGTTGACCTGAATTCGAGTTGCCTTTTGATAATTTAATCTCTCTCCAAACTTCACATGAATGATTAAATTGACTTGGCAATGTATTTGTTTGCAAAGTTACTCTGGAAAGTAAACAAAAGCTGGTAGAGAATTTCTAAAGGTGCATTGGTTTATTCTTATACTTCATTGGAATTTATTTATTTACTTAAATAAATATAAATATTTTTAAAGTAAAGTTTAGTGCACTTAAGGAATTTTATTTAAAGGTTTTCTGGCTGCCAAAGCCCACATAAAACCCTTTCCCCTTCATCCTTTATAAAGATGTCAAATATATGTCTGTAAGCCGTGCGCCGCACAGAAATTGGTCCTCAATGGCACATAAAAATAATTCGCGTTGTAGACATTTTGCCAGGCAAAAAAAAAAAAGGAAAGAAAAAAGAAACACCTCGTGCGGGGACCTTCCTTGGCCGCAGGGATGAGGACATCACGCATACGCAATGGTGACGGGCAGACAGCCATAATGAGATGTCAGCGCCGACTATCAAGTGGCTTCAGTGGTGAGCAGTGGCGCTGCTTGGACCCAAGCGACCTGTTTCAAGTGCTGTCCAAGCCAGGACGAGAATGAGAGCGAGGACTAAGGACGACGTCGGACGACAGCGGCCGGAGGACGATTTCCATGCAAACAAGCGTCGACGTGCTCAACATTTTTTAAGCCATAATGAGCAGCAACAACGAATGCCGGGGCGTGACTCTTGAGGAGCACTGCACACGCATAAATCGTATCCTGGACCAACTGCCAGGACTAATTTTTAGCCCGGCAAACCGTCCTTAATGATGACAAATGCGCGTGTCGCTCCCATCCCCCATCCTGGCAGCATCATGACAATGATGATTGCGACTTACGACAAAGGAGTTGTGCCAAAAGGATAATGCTTAAATAAATTGCTCGACATTTCCCTAGCTTAGACCCGCACACAAGAAATGTTATTGAAATTGTAAATTATGTCAAGGACACGAGTGCCGGGTGCCAGGATTAGGGGTGGCTCCTTTAGCTCCCCCTCTCCCCCATTAATGGAATGTCTCTGTGGGGCCCCAGGGGAATCCTGCCGGACAGATGACAGTTAAAGAGTAAAAGTCATTGGCGGACTTAGAGCTGGCGGCAAACTTAGCAAGAATTACCCAAAAGTACAGTAATTGACAGGCATAAAAGTTTTGGTCGAAAAAAAAAGAGAGCGGAAAGTTTTGATTGCCTTCGCTTTGCTTCTTAATGAGCAAGTTCGTTGACACAGCCAGACCGCGACGTTGTTTAATAATTAAAAAAATAAAGCCGCAACTTGTGCTACAGTTTGGGGGTCATTTGCATGTTTATCCAAGGACATAAATCAGGCTAATGCATAGACTGCAGCCAAACATGCGATGTGGTTCGGTAAGTTTTGGTGGAAGGGAGGATTTAGGTACAAACCAAGTTATACTTCTTCTGCCAAAGCTAAGTTCGTGGTCCTAGAACACACCAATTAAGCGGCTCATCACTCGATGACAGATTGTGGGGGAGATGAGCAACCTGTCCAATGCCAACATCGCTGGCACTCACATTCACCAGGTGCTCGGCACAAGCAGGAAGCCACAAGGCAAACGCCCCCGGTGCATCCTTCCGTCCACCACCCACCTGTGATTGCAAACTCACAACGCAAAACGCAACAACAGTTGCCACAATGACAGGGCTAAGAAGCAACAATTGCTGGCCAATTGTATGGCTGCGTTGGCAATCGGGAAGCTGAGCTCCGGAGAGAACCTTATCCTGTTCCTCCCATTCAGCCCCCCTTTCCAATCACAAATGCTAATCCCATTGCAGCAGGCACCGCTAGCGAAGAATTCGAGCCATCGACTGCAAAAGGTGGGCTTTGGGTTTTGAATTTCATATTTCGATTTTATGCAGCGACAGAGACAGAGGCAGAGGAAGGCCTTGGAAGGGATACTGGCACAGACACATAAATCAATATTTGCCGAGGGGAATATTTAAAGGCAATTGCCCGGCACTTTGCCACTTTGTTGCACTTTCAATCCGGAGCCTAGCATGAAAATGGTCTAAATTGAATTGCCTGCAAGGAGATGACGATACCATAAAAGGATAACCAACACACATATACAATCCAATCGATTTTTTCCGTCCAAAAGAATTCGCATTAATTCGGTTTAAAGCTGATACAAAATAACGTTGATTGCCAAGCACTTATGAAATGAGTAATACTTCATTTAATTAATATGAGGGTAAGAGAAGCGGAAGTTAAACGGAGTTAAGCTTGATTTGTTGAAATGAAATAAATAAATAAGTGCTCAGGTATTTAAATAAATTTATACTGGCTGTTGAGTCCAGATAAAAGTTAAGCCTTTTGCATTTAACGTATTTACTGATTTTCTTTTTGGACATTTTTTTGCATTTTGAACTCCAGCTCTTTATAATTAGACACTGCTTTTATTGCAAAGATTCTATTGAAAGTTATCCCGTGAAACTGGACCAAAAGAGCATCTCGACTTCGCAAAGCACTCCCCCTTCTTTTCATGTATTTTTTCCCCATTTCGCCGGGTTGCCTTTTGCTGAATTGGCATGCAATATAAAAGTTTTATTAAGGACCATGGCCTGTAAAGCTGCCAGCTGCAATTCAAGTGTTATGTTGATGCCCTCGCCTTGGACCCGGTCGCACTGGCAGTGGCAGTGGCAGTCACAGAATGTGACAGCTTGTGCCCAGCTGATGCTACGTGAGAAATGCAGAGATCTCGCTCGCCGCCCCACTCATCTCTTAAATCACAGCCTGTCCCACTTGACTTTACGAGAGGCGGGGCTGGTCGGAGCGGAGGGCGGAGGGCGAGGGCAACTTTATGTATTAATGCACTTAAAAGTCCTGGGCACAGGTCCTGGGCCGGCAGAGAGCGAGCGCTGTAAGAGAGTGTTAAAGAGCTGCCAGGTACTTGGCAGCAATTCACCTGACGCACGGGGGAATACGTATACACGTAGCTCGCCTTTAAGCTTTATTGGGTTAATTCTAAAGCGACCGCCGTGAGAGCAGGAAACAGTAATCACACCGAGAAAAAAAATTACACCATTTTAAATTGAAAGTAATTTATGAAAAATTTATTAATTGGTAACTATAGAATTTTTAATTGCATTTGCTCAGGCTTTTTTGAGTTGTATTTAAATTTAGAAATAATTAAAACAAGAAAGCAATATTGAAATGAATTTTTAAATCCGAGAACAATGCTTGTCCTGGTTGCCAGGGTAAAATATTCGAGATAAATGCAATTAAGGAGAAATATTAAATTACAAATCTTATTTAGTTGAAGCTTTGGGGAATTTTTGATTAATTTTAAGATGAACCCTAGAAGAAGTAAGATTTTCGACCCATAAAAAACCTTTTTATGTTATTAATTATGTAATATTTAATATTATATATATATATATATATATATTTTATTTTAATTCTGCCTTATTCTAAAAGCAATCAATTTAATGTTATTTTTCCCGTGCAGTAACCCGCAAACAACTGCTGTCGGCTTGGGGTAAACATTCAGTTGGAACAGTAACAAGCTCGAGTGTACTATATTTTTACTCCTAATTAGTTTGCCTCAAGTGCCCCCACTGCCCCACCCCCTTCCAGCACACACACCGCCCTCAACCCAAACACACACACACACTCACTCATTTGCCATGTTTTGCTTGTTATAAAATAAAAATTAATTATTTACCTGGCAGCGAAAAGTTTTCATTTTCATTTTCGTTCTGGCCGTGTTCACATATTTTCCGCATATGAAATGAGCTCATTTTTTATGGCCTTATTAAGTGCAGTTTTTGGCACAGCACGGCCCAGCAGTCGCATCGTTAATTAATCACAAAAAATATGCTTGCATTTCAGATGAAAATCGATTTGGATGGCATTCGGCATTAATTTATTGACTTGCTGCGAGAGTTCATCGCATCCCTTTGATTATTTATGCGTACGATTCCCGCGTGTGTGTGTGTGTGTCTGCAGGTATCTGTGTGTCTGTGACCGAAGGATTCTGATGGACTGAATCCAAAGCCCAGATGTAATCATGGAATCGCTGAGGCGTTGCCTGGTCAAGAACGGGTATTGGTTAGTCGGCTGCTTAAAAAGCAAACAACATTCCCATGCACTCCAGAGCACAGAAATCAATGACAGGGACACACGGCCAGGATAAAGAAGTAGTTGGGGGAAGCTGAGGCGGAAGCTGAGTAAATATCCTTCCTCTGGCTGCCATCGGGCTCCGGGACAAGCCTTTGGTCAATATGCTCAGTAGGCCGACAGACGAAAAAAGCGAGTGAGTCGGTCGGTCTGTCGCTCTTCATGCATGATTTACTATCCATTTGGGCAGAGTCTGTAATACAGGGTGATTTTTCCCAGAAATGCTTACTAGCTTAGAGGGGAAGTAATAGTTTTATAGCTAAGGAATAAACTATGAGTACTTTTAAGTTGATTGTATAACGAAGAAATAAAAATTAAGGCGCCAAATATGATGCTTTCTTTCCTCATGTTAGTTCTGACTTTATTCATTGAATTTAAAAGTGGAATTAGTTGAACGATAACGTTTCTTTGAGAATAATGTATTTCATATTCTATATTTAGAAATCTATTTTATCCATTTTATATCAGCATTAAATAGAACACCCTGTGTTTGGTCGACACTAAGATAGCTCAAATGCTGAGGACCTGCTTTTGATCGAAAGTTTTTCCCTAATCGCTTCATTGGTCAGTGCTTGTCTGCCTAATAACCCACATATCATTAGGGCAACTCAACTGGCGTACCTAAACCGCAGGCTAACCCCTAAACCTTGCTTGGCCTTAACCGGCCCACATATCACTGGCCATCAGTCGTTCTTTTAAGCTAAATGAGTTTGCAAACAAATCAAATCAAAATCATTGCCACTGGAGGGCCAGTCCAGTACACAGGGCAAGAGAAAAATAAATAAATAAATAATTGAGTGCAGTCAACGATAAAAATGAATTTTTGTTTATCTGGTTGTGCTAGTCTGATTACAGTTGAAACACAAACAGATATATAGATGTAAGTGCTGTGAATGGACTAGAAAGAGGACCAGAGTCAAGTTGAGGGCAGAGTCCTGGGGCAGTCCAAAGCAGTTGCCACAAAACTTGCCAACGAGCCAGGAGCAAGGAGCGACGAACGGAAGACAACTTTGCTGCCATACAGGAATCTCTATCCTCTAAGCCACTCCCTGTCCCCTTTTGGCCCCACTAAGTGCGATGTGGCCGTGCCACTCGCCTCGTTTTGGCCATAAACTTTTTAAAGTTCGCAATTCAATTTCAATTTGCCCCGGCCAACGTGTGCATCGGGAACGGCTGCTGCGGAAATGGGAATAGGATCCTTCAGAGGTCGCGTGTATATACATAAATCTATACTTTTGCCCAACAAATATCGTGCCAATAGTACTCGCAATCAATGTGGACTGTGGGTGTCTGCGTAGTGACGATAAGCACCGAAAGTGTGCGCAAGGCGACTACTACATATGTCTATATTTTGTAAACAAATCGATTTTTTTATATATACTGGTAGTCCCGTTAGACTTCAATATAAGCCACCAATAAATATAACAATTGAACGAAACACACAGATAGCTGAATTATGTTTTTATTTTATTTTTAATTTGTTTATTTTGATAGATAGGTCAATTTTCCAACACTAAACTTGACGGTCAAGTTTAATTTTTCAACACTGAGCTTGGGGGTCTAAATTTCCAAAAATCCAAAGTTAATTTTAAATCTTAAAATAAATAAATAGAGAATGCTCTAATATTTTGTGACACCCTTTTAGGCCACATTTCAAGCGTTTTCAAATCCTTAGAAATTTCCCTTTCCTGCTCAAAACAGTGTTGGTAAACTCCGATAACTCCGATAACAAGGGTGTCAATACTGAAGCACGTCAAAGTGAAAAGGCACAGTCATCATTTTCATTCGGCTATCAGTTGACCAAACTTGAATTTTCTCTGAGAAATAACTTAATCCAACAATGGAAAAAGACAAGCAACCGAATTATAATCTGGGCATGCGCAACTTGGACATTGATGCCGACATGGCCTTTATAGACAGTATCTTGAAGGACTACAGACTAGAGGCCGAGCAAGGAGTGCGCGGCTTGGTTGTGGATATTGCTTATAGTAAGTTAAATAAGTAAAGTAAAATACTAAGTTAAGTAAAATCCATGTTCAGCTCTGGCCCGGGACAAGCTTGTCGAGGCTTATCGCTTTACCAAGCTTGCCAATCGCACCAATATCACCGTTGAAGACTTCGAAATGGCCCACATGGACGAGAATGCCGAGCTGAATAAGTGCCTGGACACTCTGAAGAACATGGACCTCAACCAGGAAACCCTGCCGAAACCGTCTAAGGAAAAGGGACTGATGCTGCCCAACTGGCGCAACTGTCAGGTCGGCGTGATGCCCGAGCTAGGGCATCCTGCCGAGATGAAACCTCCGACCAAAGTTGTCCATGGTCGCCCCGTGATTCGACGTGGCGGGGTTCCTCGAAACCCCATCATCCACCCTTTTTCTATTTTGAGAACTAATGGTGGAGCTGATCGTCCCGTTAGGACTGCTACCCCGAAGGGTTCTTCAGGTACTCAAGGTGCCCCATTTGTGGCCATTCGTAGTGGTAGTTTACCACCGGTCTTCAAGAAGGCACGCCAAAATTGAGAAATAAGAAAGGGTGCAAATTGTACTCAGTAAATACTGTAAACAAGATATTTCTCAAATAAACAAAGCAAAGAACTCATTTCATCTTAAATAAAAATCAATGGACCCCAATTTAATATATTAATTTCTTTAATCAATTGGCCAATTCCTATATATTTTCCAAATACCAAGAATTCACTGATAAGGACGCCGAGATCAGCTTTAGGTTTTTACAGGTTCAATCGGCCGAATTGCTTGCCACACTTGCCAACAGGGTATTTATTCGACGTCGTCTGTTGGAGAACGAGACTTACTTGGCTGGCCTCCGTGCTGGGCTGAGACCCCCACAAGCAGGCATATATGCCTGATATGAAGTAAAGATATAGGAATATGTTCTTATTATATAATTTTATATATTATTGTTGGAGTTACCGGTGTACTGCATAGTTCTATTCAACTTGAGAAGACTCATTTTCGCACGGATATAAGGATGTATGTATATATACACGCAGAATTGAAAATCAGCTTAGAATTGTCCGGAGACAGGAACGTTGGCGGAGATAAGTCCTCTGAACAAGATGTTCATTAACAGAGATAATCATTTAAATTAATTAAATAATATCAAATTTATTATTTTTCTAAAAAAACAATGACAATGACAATGAACAATGAATAATTGTTACAAAATTAGATATCCGAAATATTTGGAGTTGAAGGTGCAATCGTCACTTTTATCGCAAAGAAGTGCTTTTGTTTTGCAATAATAACATCAACAGCAGCTGCAATGGTAGCCGCCGTTCAGCGGAATCAGTTTTCCAAACACGTAGCCACTGGCTGTGTGGCATAGTGGACAGGGGGGCCATCAAAATCGTTGACCAGCGCATAAATTTGATTTGTGTTCCATAAAAAGAGAAAACGCAAAAAAAGAACAACACGAATATTACGTATACGCAGCGTGTGACAGCGAAATGAAGATTGATTTGGTTTGGGTCGCGAGACATAAAAGCAGGGAATGTCTGGCTTTTTTACGAGTCTCTTTTCTCTTTTTACACTTAGTTTGTAATTAATTTTTTCTAGTTGGGTGCAGACAAGAGCCTTCGCAGGCGTAATAACATTTGTTTATGTGACATTTTATGGTAATGTGTTTATTTTATAAATTCAAAAGGAAGCTAATGGCGTTTTGTGGTGATTTATTTTCATAAAATATCATTAAATTTGATTTTAAATTAAAGAGGAGACTGGAATTAGGATCAAGGAAAATAATCCATGAGAAACTGTAGTACACACTTTTGCAATCAGCATATATCCAGACATTTCCAACATTGTTTGAACACAAAAAAACCACCAAAAACTTGCCTGCATCTCCATCCATTCTGCCATTCAATTACGCGGCGCCGAGTTTAGTAGATTTTTATCAGCGCCACAAGAGCGGAAAAAGTAGAGCAAAACTGCGGGCAGGGCAATAAACAAACTAGAGCCCCGGCCAAGAGCACAGCACTAACTTGGCCGGCACGCCCCTAAAACACAATTCTGTAGCGTGTGCGACGGCAATGACGCTCTCCAAGGAGCAGCGACACACCCAGGCAAGCCAGTTCCAGATCGCATCCCTTTTGGCTCCCTTTATTTGTAGTTCACCCACAACAAGTTGGTTGGAAAAAAAAATATTAATATAAAGCGAACGAATTGAACGCAGAAAGTTTTTCTCTTTGTCGCAAAGATTTGCAGATAAATTGCGGGAAACTGATAAAAGCAAAATAGTCTATGGACATTACAAACTAAACTCCGACAAGGACATTCCCGGTGGCCCCAGTCAAAAGTTGCCTGGAGCTGCAAATTATGCAAAGTGCGAGAGCTCGCCAGTCAAAGCCGAGTGATAAGCTCAGCGATAAACTCGTTTTCTCAGCCACCGACGGACACAATGTGAACAGTACCTGCTTATTGGGGTGGCGACTCGCTGGCCCCTTTGTCCAGGTGGTAAATTCAATAAGCACTTCGCTAAGTGCTCCGCAGGTCACGCCCCCATTGTACGAACTTTTGCTGGTACATTCGTTGCAGCTGAGAGATTTCTCTGCACTGCATTCCCTTATTCAGAAGTTTGCTTTAAATTAAATTTACGCAGGCACTCCCAAAGTTAAGTAGGAAGCAAGAAAGAAGGCTATTGTGGAGGGTTCACGTTCTCGTGATACCTTGTATTCAAAGTATTTTTAAGAAATATAGGAATTTCAATATCTATGTTAACAGCAGTCATTAAGTATATTTACTTTATCATAACAATGGTTAATATATCACTATAATTTTTTCTTAAGAATAAATCCTGCTATTACCTCTACTTCTTACCTACATCTCCCCGAATATTTATACATCTCTTTTCTCTACAAATACCTTTAATCAAAAGAAGCGGATGCTTAATGAATGCCCAACCAGAACGGCAACTTCGAAAATAATAACAAGGGCCCGCCAACATCTTTGGCACGTTTCATTCAGGTTCAAGGCGCCGCCAGAGAAAGCCATAAAAAAGTACCGAGAAGGAACCAAAAAGGTACGAGAAGAAAGCTGGCCATAAAAAATATCACCTGCTGTGTTATTGTTTTTCAGTTCTTTGCGCATTCTTGCTTTTCTCTTTTCCTCTGTAGCACAGCATAGCCGAACCAATTTTCCTTAGGGTTTTTCCCCAGCTGGCTCAGGACCTGAATAAAAGTCACCGATGATTGCCATAATAATTTATATCGAGCATAGCCGTCCGTGGAGGCTGTCGGCTGCTGGTCGGTCACAAGGTGGAGTGCGGAGTGTTTTGGTAAATTGATAAGAATATTGCTTATGCTGGCACGGGCTCTGGAGTGCGCATACGCTGCGTATACGTTATGTGGCTATGATTGATGATGCGACTACAATTTCAATTAGGTGGCGGTTTGCCCGATGGAAGATGAACTCCCACAGCACTCGGTATTTTTATCCACTCATCGACGTCGGGCTATATATGGCAATGAATTGAATATTTTTGGGATGTGAGCAGGAAAGTGGTGAAAATTCAATGAATTGAGAAACATAATATGGCTTCTCGATGTAAAATTCAAAGGGACGACCTTAAATAAGCAATGAAACTTCCCTGACAGAGCACTGAGGGTCTGTGAAAAAATTGTATTTTTCCCTTGATTAACTCTGGCAAATTAAAACAATATCTCTCCGCCTTTGCCTATTATCAGCTTAAACCCGAAACGTATTTTCAACACCATAGACCTGCCTGCCTGTTAAAATAGTGCGTCCCTTTTTTTTTATTTAGTGAAACGTTGTCACCCGCAACGAGAGCGACGTGAAGCCTTTGCGCCGGGCCATGAAATGTAAACAATTTTTATTTCATTTTATTTTCTCCTCTTTTTTCGGGACAACCAACATTGGATGGAGCCGCGCATTCACACGCCAATCGAGTTGCTTGTTTTTTAAATTAAATTTTTCGTTTCCTTCCCTGCAGTTTGGGCGGTGGAAATAAACAACAAAACGTTCGTTATCCTCAGGACTGCGGACGCTGACTGCGGACTGGTTTGGTTTTCATTCGCTATTCTGGCCGTAAAATAAATATGAAGTCCGGAATGGATTGGGCCAACAATAACTGCCGGAATAGATATGTCCATAGAGTGTAAATGGAGAGATACTACAGTGAAGCTTGTATAACTTGAAGCTTTAGGAAAATGCTGTTTATGTAGATTTATATTAATTCCCCAGCAGTATGTAGTTACAGAAGCTCGACTGTTTACCCTAGGGTAGCTTATATTACTTGAAGCTTGCGGAAAATCCTCTTTATGTAGATCGATCTTAGTTCCGTAAGAAATCCAAGCCCTGCTTGAATTTTTCTATATTTCAAGGAATATTAATTCGCCTGTAGTATGTAGTTACCGAAGCTCGACTGTATACTCCAGGGACTGCATCGAGTTGAGACTTCGCTTTCAGTTTCATCATTCGCACGTTTCAGTTTTGGGCGGAGTGGGAGTGACGGAAAAACTGGGGAAATGGATGCCCGACGTTTGTGTTTCAATTTCCGTTGATTGAAGTTGCCAAATGACTCGCCAAACATCTGGCCGTAGCACCTGACCAAAAGCAAACCCCGGTCCGAGGTCCAAGGCCCAGCGGTTGCTTTGCCTAGTCTGGAAATTGAGAGCAATCAGCTACGGAAACGATGGCAATTAAATTGAATGCCGACGCCATTAAAGATGAGCACAAGCTGTGGGTGGAGTGGGCCTGGAAATGGATATTTATTCTTGGGATATTTTGGAAGTATTTATCCTGTATCCTGGCTGTCTGGTCCTGGGGGCTTTATGAGCTCTCCAGCTCTCTCCAGCCGGAGGTAACTGCCAGAGAATGTTTAGCTCGAAAAGTTTCAGCCTAAGTAGTTTCATTCGATGAACACAGTTTTAGCCACAGAATTAACTTAGTCTTCGCCCTGCCTTGACTAATAAACTTTTAATTGAATTCTAAGGCTTCACTGAGATCAGAAAACCTGTAAAATCTCACATCGCCTGGGCCGCAAATGCGGGGAACATCACCATCCTGCTAACGACTTTCCGTTATGGCAACATTTCAATTTCCCTGCTGGTCCCGTGTGAAAAATTAATGCCAAATTCGAAACAAATTGCAAAAGGCGGTGGCACAGTGTTGAAAGTGACAACGACAGATCCAGCGATGGGGACAGGAAGTAAAGGATGCCAACAGGATGTCTGACGAAGGCGGTTACTAATGAGGTATGAGGGGAAGGACCTTATAGATACCCTGAAAGAATGTTTAAAATGGATATTTTTATAAAGGAAAGATAAACCTTTTTTAAGGTTTAATGATAGTTTAACTCTCTAGGCCTTAGAGCATGGGAAAATAATTAAAGAATGCTCAGATATATAAATATAAAATAAATGTCTAAAATGGGTATTTTTAGAGGGTGTAATGATAGTTTAACTCTGCTAAAATAAATTAAGCTTGGAGCACTGGAAAATAAATAATAAAGCAGAGGTCTGAAAATAGCCTTTGTTATTTCGTAACTCATTTCCACTGCCTGATTTAATTATACAAACATTTATAGCACATCGACATTATTATGTCAACATTTCAAGCAAACAAAACGTTCATTAAATATTTCATTTTTTTCCGTTTGCACATTCTATTTTTCGTATTTTGCCGAGTTAACTGCATTTGGTTGTCAAAGCTTAGACAAGCTTAAAATGCCATTCTAGTCTCCAACAGACAAGGCTCGGAAAGTCCTATATACCCCAAACAGCTTTCGTTTTTTGACTTGGTGCAAAAACATTTCTGCCAAAATATGCCCGCAAACCTCAACAGCATTTTTGGACAGGGAAGAGTCAGAGTTTAGTGGGGAAATCCACTTGTTCACTTCCCACCCAAAAATAAAACCGAGAAAAAAGCACACCCGACATTCACAACAAAATAAAGTAGGGGTGTGCGTGGGTACCGGGTTCGGTTCGGTTCAGTTTGGTTTGGTTTGCTTTGGAGGTTGGGTTAGTCTGCTGTTGGCATTCGGTGGCAGAGCAGAAAATCAATGTTGCCAGCAACAACACATTGGCAGGAGCAAAACAGGACCAGGACCGGGACGAAGACCGGTTCCAGGAGCAGCGACATCTTGTCAGGGCCGTCACCTCGATGCTAAAGGAATGTTTTCCGCCCACAAGCCGACTTGTTTCCTTGTTTTCCTACAAGTATTCCCCGTGCCCCGTCCCGTCCGACGTACAAGCAATTTAAATTTATAAGCGCTAATATTGTCAAAGCGTAACGCAACAAAGAATCCAAAACCGGGTCCCTGTCCTCGTCCCTGTGCTCCTTGCATTGTTATCCCACGGCATGCCTTTATAGCAGCCAGCCTTTTGTCAGGGGGAAACATAAATTAAATGGCCAAAGCAATAAAAACCAAATCAATTTGAGCGTGAAATCGATTTTCATTTTTCTACCGCTCTTGCTTGTTGCTCGTTGGCAGGACTTTGCTTCAATCCTTCGGCGCCAATCGATAAATTCTCGATTGCAACAGGTACGACTCGGTCGGTGGATGGCAACTAAATCAACGACTCTGTCGCGGTAATGGGCGCTGGTCATGCCCGACCCAATGGCACCGCTGCCACTGCCGTCGTTTACCGCTTTGATTAATGTCGCAGGACGGCAGGGATCGGTGGATGGAATTGGAATTTTTCCTATTCCCTGGAACTTTTTGTCGCCTTCAACTGCAATCAAGGTTCAACACGTAAACCCTTTGATTGCTATTGGTCCGTGAATACCCTGCAGTGACAGGTTGCCTTCATGTATTATGAAGTACATTAAAAAATAAATTTCTTGAAATAATTTTAGTCAAAGAAAGCTATTCAAAGTTTTGTAAAATGAACTAGTAATAATAGTTAACCCAAACCATAATTAAATACTACCTTATTTAGCATAAATATAATCCCTGCACTTGTAAAGCCCAATTTAATTCAATTTCCTCTTGCAAACAATTTATTTACTTTTGATGAAGAGACCGAGAATGAAAAGGTTAGGCCAGCATAAGCCACCTGAAATCTTTGTTGCCATGGAAAATCTTCGTTGTCATTATTTTTAATTTGCGCATCTATGACATCAGTCAGCCAGGAGGCGAGCTGCAGGTCCTGGGCTTAGGCTAGGACCTTCCGTGGCCGACGCGTAGGTCCTGCCCAGTTGCTCCTCGCTCTCGCACACTCTGGCAGCGTTGACAAAGCAATTTCCGCCAACTGCAAATTACACAAGCAGACATCGACGACGAAGTGAAATAGAACCAAGGACTAAGGACGACGAAAAGTGCATGTGGGACCGGGGGAGGGACGAGGGTTGGGTTTGGGGGTCCTGTCCTGGTTGCAAAAGGCTGCTCCTGCTGCTGCTGCTGCTCACTTGTGTGGGAGCTTCCGCTGCTGCCACTTGTGCATACATAATCAACAATTAAAGATTAAAACGCAACAGACAAAGTTGCGCCAGCGGGCAGGCTTATTAATAAAAGGCTGCCGAGCAGGGAACTCTAAGTTATTTAAGTTCTTCCTTCCAGAAAGGACCTGCAAGTCCTCCGTTTCTTATACTTTCATTATTATAATTATAAGCTGGGTGTCCGGGAAATAGGTTTACCTTTTATTAAGGTCTTTAATTAAGATAGAAAATAGTACTTAAATATTTATTTAGTAATAAAAGGTAGGGAACAAGAACAATTTAATGAAATAGCTTTAAAAGCATGTAACTTTTAATCGGTTATCTCCATTTTAATATACATATATAGATTTTCAACAAACTGAATTATTATAATATTATGGAATTATTACACGTATAATATTATAATAATGGAATGCAAGGAAAAACAAGCATCTACGTAAAGTAGCTTCAAAAGCATGTAACCTTTAATAAACTCTGGCCACTTTAATTTGTTATCAATTACAGAGTCGATGCAACTCTTTGTGCTAAAGAGAAATAAATGAAATACTTTCAAACCAAGCCTTTAAATTTAATCAACTGAATTATTTAATAATGAAATATTATTTAATAATGGAAAGAAAGGAAAAAGATACTAAGTGAAGTAGCTTTAACAAAGTTTTTAATAAAATCTGGCCACTCTAATCTGTTATCGATTGCAGAGTCCATGCAACTCTTTTTGCGAAAAAGAAATAAGTAAACAACTTTCAATCCAAGTATTTATTTATTATATTTCCCACCAACCGAATTATTTAATAATGAAAAGAAGGGAAACATGACAACTAAATGAAGTAGTTTCAAAGCCACGTTACTTTTAATAAAATCTGGCCACTCTAATCTTTAATCGATTGCCAAGTCCATGCAACTCTAAGAGCTAAAGAAAAGTAAGTAAAAAACTTTTCACTCAACTATATTAATATTCTACTTCCAACCAACTGAATTTCTCCAAGTGCAAATCAGACAAATACTTTGACACATTTCAACAACTTTCAAAAAGGGGGCAGAACCCTACCCCCAAGGGGGAAGGCTCAAGCGTAGCAAAGTCGGCCGGACTTGGGAATTCCTTCAATTTTCCTTAGTTCTTCTTCTGGTGGCACTTTTAATTGCATTACGCCCCTTTGGAATTGCAAAGGATGCACGGCCTAACTCCTCTCCATTCTCGAGTTTTAATTGAAGGGACACACAGCTGATGCTCTCGTAATCAAGGATTTTCCCAGCAATTTCCTTTGAGAGCTGTCCTGTTTCTCTATTCTCATTAATAGCACTGCCCTGTGACGACATCATTAAAACAAATAAAGTTGTCAAGTGTGTGAAGGCTGCAGATACATCGATTTCGGTCCAGATACATTTCATTAATGTGGGCAAGGCCAGCCATCAATTAAAAAGCATTTGTGTCTGCCAACCCTCGGAATTATATTCCACTTGGCAACGAAAAAAAGTTTCAGTTCGATATCAAACGATTTGCATATAGCCGATGATTTCACGCAGATTTTCGGGACATAAACACCCACGCACACTCACCGAACGAGAGAAATCCTCTTCAGTCGGCAAAATCTGTTTACGAATTCGCCTCCTGGGACTGGGCCGGATTCAAAGTTGCGTGCCGTATCAAAGTTATCTTTTTGGCATATCACTTGCCGGGAATTCGTTTCGTTTCCACAGTGGTAAGATGGCGGAGAGGCTGGGAATTTTCGGGGTGGACCAGTAAGACACACTTAACACCTCGGCACGTGAGTTTCCAATTTCGGCGACAATTGCTATGCCAACACACGTCTGCTCAGGTAAAGCCTCGAATTTAATTGAATAAGAAATGGCTACGGGAAGCATGCCGCCAATCAATATTTGCCATCGAGCCTTGTTTTTCGAGCAGAAGCTGAATCTTACTTAAGTCTAGGTCTATGAATACATTTTGAAGGATTTTATATGAAAGTAAATATTTTCTCTTGTTATTCTTTGTATTTTCTGCAAGTATTTATAATAAGATTACGAAAACAGAGCCTAAAAAACAAATAAATAAATAATAAGAGAGCTTTATTTGTAAAAATGGTACAAATTGGAAGATTTTCTTGTTACACAATTTGAGAAAAAATAAATAACATATTGTAGTTTCAGAGGTTTTAATATGAATTAGTTTTATCCTTATTTAATAATAATAAAATCACAAATCTGATTATATTTATTTGTTATTTATTCTTTCTTAATCCATTTCCCCGGCAACCTTATCCAAGTATTAACTTATACCTCCTTTAGATTTATCTTTACATATTTCCCAATTTATTTTTAGCGTATAAATTTGAATTTTCAAGACATACATCCATTCATTTGCAGAGGTGTAAATTATTCAAATATATATATGTATATTGCGCGTCCTTTGAAGCTATTCGCGTGCCTTCAACTTGGCCTTCCGTTCGTTCTCGGGCATGTCATGCCAGCGGCCATAACCAGCTTATTAAATTGCAATCAATCTTTTCCCAGAACACGGGACACACAAGGCGGAGACGCGTCATCGTCAGTTCGCAGTGAATTACCAATTTTACTGTCACGGCTACGTCGAATCGATAGGGAAAGCGAAAAACAGAATCGAAACGGGGGCGCAGGAGGAGCACCTGGCCAATGTCAATCGATAACCTTGCACACAAAATGTGGAATGTGCAGCGAGAGGGGTGGCAATTGGGGGCGGCGTTCGTTTAAAACAATGCAAGAAATGCCAAAATAACAAATTTCCCATGCATGAGGGTGCTCTCTCTCTCTCCTCTCTGTACAGACACTTGTTGACCTCGTAATGGCTATTGTTATTCCCCTTCGATGCACACAGGAACTGGAAATGATGTTATTTCGTATAGAACTTTGTTAGTTTTTAGACAGACTTGGATACAGAATGTCTCTTGGTTAAACAGGGAAAAAACAGGGAATAAGAAAAAAGTGTCATAATAAGAGAGCTTTATTTGTGAATATGGTAAAAATTGGGAGACATGTCTCCTGTTAGATGTTTTTACACAATTTGAGTAAAAATAAATAACATGTTGTAGATTCAGAGGTTTTCTATATCTGAGTCAAAAAAATAATTTAATTAGTTTGTATACTTCTCCTGATTATATTTATTTGTTATTTATTGTTTGCTAATATCCAGAAACTTTTTAAGATATTATAAGAAGGCACGAATGAGAACTTCGGAATATAGTGTTATATTCGATTTTGGTTTCCGTTGCAGCTAAGCCAATAATTAACTTATTAAGAAAATATTCAAATTATATTTAGTAACCAACAATTAATACACAATTCCTCTTAGTACTTCGATTATCCCATCTCAGTTCACTCACCGATTGTGTAGGTGGCTCCATCCACCGTAAATGTAGCCGCTTTGCATTTGTTGAAAAACCGCGAGGCAAAATCCAAAGCTGAGTTCTTCAAGCTCGAGGACACGCGGCGTATGGGTGAGTCCGGACAGGAAGTGGGCTGGTGCCGCTCCGGCGACACCTGATGGTGCAACACCTGCTGATGGTGCTCGAGGGTCGTTACAGCACTGGTAACCGTATTGCCGGAGGTCAGTCGTGCCGTTAGCACCGCGGGCACTGGGACACTGGCACCTGGACTATTACCGGGACCGGGACCTGCTTGGCCACCCGGAGTAATGTTGCCCTGACCTGGAACCGGACCTCGGCTGGTCACAGGTGTGGCAGTACCGGGGGCCAAGCGACGAGGCGCATTCGACAGATTCAAATTTGACATTTTGCGTTGCGTTCCGTTTCCGTTTCCGGTTACGTTTAGAATCGCGCTTCAATTTCTATTCTGTGGCAGTTCACTTGATCACACTCATTTTGCTGGGCACTGCACAAAGGTCTGCATATCAATTAGGGCCCTGGGCACCTGTTGTTCATCCGATATATTTGTTTGAGGAGAAAAGTCAGCACCTGACCAAGCCAAATTGTTGCAATTACGTTTGGGATAACAAGAATTCAAGCAGAGTTCCGACTGCATTGTTGAGTTAATTAAATAATGGGCTTAACATTTGAGATCTAAGTATTTTCATTTAAATATTTAATAAATGGAGAATCCACTTAATAGGAAATATTTAGATTATTAGAGTAAACTCAATCAGTTAGGAAATCCTAAAATGACTTAAAGTAATTATTTAAACCACAACAATTTAATTTTCTTTTCAGGTATATTTTAATGATAATATCTGTTAATTAAAAACCTATCTCCACAAAGGTTTATGCATTTTAATTGCATTTTAAAGTAGTTAAGTAGTAGTAGTTATTATGGCAAATAGCAAAGTTCCTATTGCCAAGACAAATTAATAATATGCAGCTATTTGCAAAAGTCCCCCATAGTCATGTCAACAAAGGATAATTTCAATTTGAAACATTTAATTGAGCAATAAAAAATGTCCAAATATCTCATTACGAAAGTTAATTTAAATTCCGAAAATATAAGTATATTTCCGGAACCGCAATTCAGCAATTTGTGTATCTCTCTCTCTCTGTGTGTGGTCTTGTGTGGCTATTTGTGTTTATGCATCTGTGGGTGGTTTTGGCCAACAGCATGTATCTGTAGCTGTATCTGTTTGCGGATCATTTTATCTGGCAAACCCCTCTTTGCTATAATTTGCCCGTAGTTTCAATTTGCCAGTGCCCAAAATTTAAACAAAATTGCAATTACAACTGCTAGTGTGTGTGTGTGGAAATCCCGGAAAACATGTGTCCACATGGAGTGCCACCGAAAAAGCAAAGCCCTATGGCTGTACGAGAATGATAATGATGATGGAGATGATGATTGCAGTCAATAAAAACGGAATTACCAAAGCTGAACCAACGTTTTTTGGGTGGCACAGGTTAAGCGGATGCGAAGTGGGGTTAACTGGGAGCTGGGGGTTGTCGGTACTTCAGCAGTCGGTTGATGACTTTGCCTCTGTGTGTGTTCTGTCTTTGGCATATTTCTGGCTCTCTAAAATGCGACGAATTAAAGTAAATTGCTTGGAAATAATCGCATACACTGAGGCTCCAGAAACAGCCGTAGGTACACACACCGAGAACAAGCACACAGAACCAAATTAATGTCAATATCACTTTAATAGTAGTCTTTAATATAAAATTTGTTATATCAATAATACATTTTTGTATAAACGCCAGAGTAGAAATTATATAAAGTAATATTAAGTTGTTATAAATTAAGGTCCAATGGATAATACATTTATTCTCAGACTTTTCTCTGTTGTGAAAAATTCTTCAGTAAAATAATTATTATCCTAAAATAGCTCAAAATCAAATCCAAACCCACATGAATTCCGTTTGATTTTAGATCATTTTTTTCACTGCACTCACGCACACTCGCACAAGGCATAGCCGCCAGACAATGAGTGGCTTTCTGCGGCTAAATTGCCGGCGGTTCCTGCCCGCTGCCTATCGGCCAGCGCTTTGTGATAATGGCATTCAAATGTATACATTTGAGGTTTTTGTTTTTTTCCCCTCCAGCCCCTCCAGTTTTTTTTCCGTTATGCCGTTTTGCCGCTTATCGGGCTGCGGAAAAGGCGCCGGGAATTGCCACATCAAGTGCCGCCGAAAGAAGAGTATAAACAAACAATGGCAATAATAATAAATTCTGCTTTGGTTGCTAGAGATGGGTCACTATCCGTGAAATGCGAATTGTTACAGAGCTTAATTATCTGCAATTATTTCTCTACTATTAAGCCGCCTTCAAAGGATTTTAATCCGTGGTTAGCGCTTCAACTTTTTGTGGCTTACAAATCGTAATCCATCTAGAAAAAAAGCTCGCAACTTTTTGTTCAGGTGGTTTATGGGGTTTTCTATCCGCTTTTTAAAGGATTAACGTTAATGGATTTGACAGTTTTAACGGGATAAATGTTTAATATAAAGTACTAGATACAAGTAATATCTTTAAGAATTAATTAAACACAAACAAAAGCATACTTCTTTGAGCTGTTAGATACATTTTTTCCGTAGACTAATATATTATAATATTTCTGTCAACTGGCCCTCATTTTTTATGCTTCTCTTTCTATGTGAAAAATCAAACTTATCTTATCTGAAAACTATATCAAGACTTTTATGATATTGGTTGATAATTTTTGTGTAGTTTCTAGGCTCTGATATGTTATTCCTGACTGTTAATAAATCCCATACACTTTTATCCTCAACAAGTGCTGGCTATAAAAATAAAGAAAATATTACTGGGCTTTATTATCTGTTCCGTTTTCCTGCCTTTGTTTGCCTGTCTGTGTTTATGCCGTGTCAACACCCCGAAAGATGGACTCAATGTCTCGATTTGGGCGGAAAAGAAAATAGTAGGAAAATCTGAGAATCGGATTATGGATTTTTCTGGGCGTGTGCTTTATGCTTTATTGCATTATAACAAGTTTTAGTGGCGTGCTGTCTCTCGCTCGCTCACTTGCTCGCTGGGCCATACTAATTAATACCTTTGGGCGTTCGTCATGAATAGGTGTGCGTGCTGTGTGTGGTGTATGGGTGTGTGCGGCCATGTTTGCAGATAAATTGCGATGCTCAGTGGCTTGGATAAGCAGACCGGCTTTAATTTGGTAAATTAATTCTGAAATATTTAGGTCGCAAATATCCAGCACCCCAAACCCCCCGCGGACACACGAGAACCCAACCCAAGCCGACAAGGTCACGGCTCGAGGGAGCTCGTCGCAGATAAAAGACTGAGCTATGTGTATATATATATACATATATATCGAACAAACAGCTCACTAAAGCCGAGGAGAATGTTGAAAATTTAAGGATACCGGGTTGCAGGCTGCCGAGCGAGCTGCCTTTGATTTGCGCCGAGCATAATCAACTCGGTTGGAAACATTCTCGCGCTGAAAACGAAACGAAAAGAAAACTGCCGGAAAAGCCAGGCCTGGCCAGCAGCAAAAAACAAAAAATTACCAGGCAAATTGCCGAGGACCGAGGTCCAGAAATATATATGTGCGGACATAAATAAAAATAAAGGGCCAGCAAATATAAACTTTGGGTGAATTTTGCGGCTTAAGGACAACAATTGGCTGCTCACTTCCCGTTGGCCGACGAGCACTGGGCAACATGGGCCGAACTTTGAACTTCTAATGAAAATTAATCAAAAATGTTGTGCGGCGGCTTGTCTCTTCCCTAAATACGATCAAAGACCTATGCAAATTGGTTTAGTTTCTCTGTATCTGACCCCGGACATTCCCCTTGTTGTTCCCTGTTGTTCAGTGTAATTTCTGGAGTTTTTTGCTTCCACCCCGAGAACACCGAAAACACCTGAAAAGGTTCTCCTAACCCGCAGTTAGATTGACTGAGCAAAAGGGTCGGGTCAAGCCAACGCCAAAGGGGTCTTTGTCCGTGAGGCGGGGACTTTTGTTTCTGTTTCCAGCCTGGTCTGGGGTCATATCATTGCCGTCGAGTTAAGTGTTAATCCGCTTTTGTTATTGTTTGGCACACAGCAGGAGTCAGGCCCGGAGGAAGGCGCAGGATCAGGTGTCCTCTTTGCTCTGCGAGGTGTTACACTTTTGCCTCTTGCTTGTATTTCCTTTTTTGTGAGTCTAGTGCGTCTGGGTTACATAATTGTTAATTTAAAATGTGTTTAATGCAAATTTAGTTGTCCTGCTAATTGCTGGGTCCTAGACCTCGTCCATTCGCACATTAAGCCATTAATTTATCGAGGGAGCAGGAGTCGGAGCCGGACAGAGCCAAACAAATTGCTGAGCAAATATTTGCTGTTGGCCAGCGATTTGTTGTGGCTTCCATTTCTGCCATCGCCCATCGACCCAGCGACCGATAGGGCAACAGGTTTGGAACAGGCCAAAAGCAACAAGTTGACTTGACTACCCTCTTCCCACTCTCTCCCCTGCTTGAGCGTGTTTTATTTTTCTTTAGCATTTTCCTGAGTAATTAAAATTGCCACTTGAATCACTGCCTTTTTTTTTGCCTTTTTGTAGCCGGAACTTCACTTGATGGGGCACCCGAACTACGCATACACACTGGGGCCCCCAAAACGAAAGCCGAGGACGATAACTACGAGAGCGAGACTCGAACTCGAACTCGGTAAAGGATGTGAGCCGCGAATCGGAAGCACTTCCTGTTGCTCTGGGCTGGGCGCATTACCTTCCGGCAAACGTGTTGCCAATCAACTGACGAGCTGCAAATCATGTCCTGGCCTTCAGCTGGCTTCTGGCCCACTCGGAGGCAAAGAGCGTGGATCAAGAGCGGAAGCTCTCCGGCAAGAGCGTCAATCAGCGCTGATGAGAGCTTTGGGCGCGAGTAAAGAGAGGAAACGCTGGCCGGAAGAGAGTCCTGGCAGTGAAAGTAACTGGCTAACGGTTAATATGAAAAAAAACGGAAATAGTTCCTTGAAAAAAACTATATATAAGGGAGCATTTTTGGGGGTCTCATATATATGCGTTATTTATATATTTAGCTCTGAATTGAGGCATAGATAGTGGAGCTTCTAATAAATGATTTCATTTAATTTTAAAGACCATTTTAAATGCCTTATTAATTTCAAGAAACTTATACCTACATTTACATTATTTAATTGGTATTTAATTACAATTATATGTGTGTGTGAGAGTAGATAAGTTTTAATACAGTTCCGGTATAATTAATAGCTTTGGTAAACATAAAATCCTTAACGAGTTAAGTGCCTTAAACATACATATTTTAAATTTTACCTAAAAAAATATGTTGTTATGGATTTTTATCAGTTTTGTGAGACATTCCTAGACCAATATTTTAAGATTTTATAATGTTCCTTTAATAATAATATTCCTTTTTGGCCATTTTCACAAAAAGATATAAAGCCAATATAAAACGAATTATTTTATTTAAGAACGACGAGTTTACTTGATAATTTAGGCAACCTAAAAACCCCTTCAGACCTTAAATTCTTGGCAGTAACTCCCGGACTTCCTCTAGAATTTATATAATCCAACACCTTTGATTAACTTGGCGGAATCATTCTCTTTTCACACCTTTCTTATCAGCCAACATAGCCTTGGTTTTTGGTGTTCCTATTGATTAACTCATGTCTGCCTGTTGGTGGCTTATCTCCGCCAACAGCTGATTGAAAGACTCTGACGTTTCCTCTCGGAATCTCTTAACTCCCGAAGCTTTTCACCACCGAAAGCTCAGTAACTCTCTGGCCAAGTTTCACTATGCCTGCCGCAGGATGGCGCCGCAAAATAAAAAGACACTTCCAGTTCGTCATGAAAATATTTGGCGGGTAAAAATCTGACGGCATCGTTTTGGTTAGTCCTGTGACAGCAAGGATATATTGACAAATGCCTTGTGTAACGGCAGACGACGAGTCGTGTGTAATTTATAACGCCAATGCAGACACGACAAACGAGCGAGGACAGCCTGGGAAAGCCATATACCAAGGGGGAGCAGAAAAACCCAAGGAGTCCTTGTCGCCCCAACATTCTGCAGGTGTTTAGTTATTTATGCCTTGTCACACGAAGTCTGCACTCCGCATGTAAAAGACAAAACAAATGCTCTGCGCTGAGTGCGCGCAGACATCCTTGGAATGGGTGCCGTCCTCCGCAGCTCCACAGCTCCACAGCTCAGCTCAGCCATAAAGGATTTGACCCAATCCCCGCCATCCTCCAGTCGCATTTCTCACATTTAAACCGCCCAACGAATGCCGAAAATGCTCGAATAAAAACATTTATTGGGCGGTCGCATAAAGGAGATTTGAGCAGCTGCCGCCACGAGCTAAGCAGGAATGGCTGTACAATTTATATGCAGATGGATGTACTTTCGGGCAAATAATGAGTCTGCCAAGATATGCACAACTCTAATTGAAAAAGTTATCAAGCAGGAGGTTTTCAGCAGTATATTCTTCGGTTTAATTAAGTGTCTGGCTTTGAATATTTATTCTAACTGCATTTTCATGGGCTTCCGAGCTAAAATAATCAGTCGACAAGGAAGATGGTTAAAAAAGAAAAACATTGAGTTATATTTATAGTCATAAAAAGCTTTAGCTACGAATTTAAGTGGCGAGAAAACTTTGGGAAATGAACATTTTATGATGAAATGCAAGTTTAAGGCAGTTATCACTTACAGGACATATTTTAAATAAAAGTAATAGTAGCCTTAAACTTAATATTTAATTTAAATTGAAGTTAAATAAATTTGCAACGGGTCCTGCCATATTTTTTAATGATCTGATTTTCTGCTTACTTAAATGGAGAATTGTATATATTCATTTATATATTTTCCTTTTTATTTAAGTTAAATTTAATTGAAATTAGAGTTACATAAATTTGCAAATGGTCTTAAGGAACTGAGATTCAGCTTTACTTCAATGTAGAATTTTAAATATTATTATCATATTATTTATTTAAATACTTATTCAAGTTACATTTTTCATTTCATGTTACTAGCCCGACTTTTTCAATTGCCTCTTAGTATACATTTTTATCTAGCTTCCCCAACAATATGCTCTCTTTTTACCATTTCTTTTAAATTGCAAATTTCACGGCAAATTAAACAATAGTTCAAATTCCCCCCTCTTCTGCTAAATATTGTGGTTGACTCGGGCCATATATCTAGCTGGATATCAAGTCCCGCATGTTGGCCACAAGTCAAGTCGAGTCCTTCTCGGTCTCAAGCTGTGCCGTCTGCCTGCCGCACCCTCCTTGGCTCTTTGGCCGGGTTCTGCCTGGGTATGCCACTAAACTATCATGACATTTGAATAATGTGAGCACATTTGGCATTTTATTTTATCATCAGGCATTTGCTGATGTGCTTACACATCCCGCTCTCTCTCTCCTGACAACAGGCAGGCCTTCGTCTCCTGATGAAATTAAACTGCTCTTGGTCCTCGACTTGACTTGCTCGGCTCTTATTTGCCTTTACTATTATACGCTCATTCATTTGTCTCATCATTTCGCTCACGCCCACGGGGCGGATGTGGAATGGGCTGCTTGGAGTTCCGGCCATTTTCATTTCTTTTCTTTTCTCATTTTTTTTTTTTCGATGTTCCTTAGCCTTCCCTGCGAGGGGCGTGGTCTAATTACAGCTTTGGTGAACTTTTTCATTGTTGCCGCCGTTAAAGCGAAGCTTGCAACAATTCTTTTTTAGGGCCCCATCATTTTCGGTAAACTTTCCAATTAGAAGGTTAAGTATACGCAGCATAGGCCAGACTCAAGTCTTTACCGGCTAGGCACTAAGTTTTTCAGCTGCTTGTTATTATTACCGCCTCTCTTCGCCAGCTTTTCTTTCGACCACTTTTCCGCGGGCTCCAGCTCATAACAATGCATTGAAATTTTGATTGCAACCATTAAAATGCAAGCGCAACCCGCCCCACGCCACCCACGCCACATAATGAGGATTTCACGCAGCTCCTGCTCAGCGCAAGGTCAGCCAAGGACGACGGGACAATTGTTGTTATTACTTTTGTTGTTGTTACTGCCCTTAGTTACTGCCGCTGCTGCCACTGCTGCTGCGCGTCGTGTTTTTATAATTTGCCACAATGGGGACGAGGGCAAGAGCAGCAGCCCCAACAGCGACAGCCGCAGCAATTAGAGCTCTGGAAAAGCGAAAACAAAACAATCCGAAAAGCGTGGAAAAAAGCGCTGACAAAAAAAATGAAAAACTGGAAAAATGTGCAAGACAAATTGCCATGCCAGCTTGAGGCAGCCAAAAATAATGCGAGCAGACAACATGCAACATAGGAAGTGGCGAGAATATTGCACCAGGGCACGGTACATACAAGAAAAAAACTCACTGTATAATAGTTTTGTCCAGCAGCATATTTAATTTATGAGCTTTTAAATATATATAGAAATGTTAATGAGTTTACATTGTAAAAGTCCATCAAATTAAAGCTGTATAGCTTTGTTTTAGGGGTTTTTTTTTTGTGAGGCTCACAAATTAATTTTATAAACGTGATTTCGAATAATTTGTTAGTATTTTTTAGTGATTGCAAGTTAGTCTTAAAATTGCCTAGATAAATATTTTAATAAAGGTCTAGATATCGCCTGAATAAATATATAAATAAAGGTCTAGAAATTGCCTGAATATATTTATAAATTAAGCTGAAACTAGCTTAAATGCTAAGCAGAAGCTTGCTTAATATTATATTTTATTAAATGTTTCCTATGCAATTTTAAACTAAATTTATTTAATAACCTGCTAATTTCCTGTATTTTTAAGAAACCCTTGACTTAAAATCCTGTCTTGAAATTATTCCTTTGATATTTATTTTTCTCCTTGTTGCTCCTTGTAAACTTTAATCACAAGCGCTAGCCAGAAAAGTTGTTCAACTTAACCGAAACTGCAGAGCCCGATTATTTTCCTTTTCCATCATTTTTCCCTAAGCTTGAATGTACATCAAAATAGTTTGCCCGAAATAGAGAGGCGGCTAAAAGGTGGACCGCAACAGGCACTTGTAATGTGCATTCAAAGCAAGGCGAAAGGAAATAAATCAATAAAACTAAAGCATGGTCAGGCATAAAATGTTGTCGAGGCTGCTGCCATGCTGCTGCTGCTGCCATGAAAAACTTGGAGACTTGGATTCTCTCTGGATTCTCTGGGTCTCGTTTCTCGAGTGTCGCCCACTTGTATCAACCTCGAGGCGCGGTCGAGTGCGCCCTGAAAATTCACTCGGGGATATTTCGATGTAATACAATGCAATCCAAATATTGATTCGTCGTAATTGTTGGGATTATTGTTATGCCAGCTGATTAATGCGACAAGTCCCCCCTCGCCCCAGTCGGATGTGTTATGTATTCCCACAACTCCGCCCCCTTGGAAATCCAAGCTTTTGTGGGACAAAATTAATACAACATTTATGAGTCACTTATTGTGCGCTCATTATGTAAAGGGCGACGACGCTTCAAGGAGGTTGGGGTCAGCATTAGCCAGCAAATGACCCGCACAGCTGGCGCCGTTCCATGTAACCATGTCTAACCTCAGCCACCCAACCAACCACCCCCTCCCCAAGGACGCGGGCTGAGTGCATTTGTCGCCCTTTTTGGGTTATTGGACGCACAAATTAGCGGAAATTATGCAACGATAATGTTGTACAACCATTGGCAAAGGCAATTGGTTTTATAGATTCCTTGCGTGCGCTCCTGCCGCTGATGGCCTTTTATTATTGCTATTTTTCCATTTACTGCCAAACCGCAAATTGTTCAGCAATTCCAGGAAGCGACAGCAACCAGGAACCAGGAACGAGGAACCAGCAAAGGGCGGGGTTGACTTTTATTTGAAAATTTCCATGATAACTAATTTACATGCATAAGAGGATTTATCGTTGGCAAAAGGGGATAACAGGGCTTACACGCCACACAGGGTTCATGGGGGTTAGCAGTGCAATTTCTAGTATTAAACGTGGCTAACTGTAAACTGGGGGAGCTGTTATACTAATTATAATTAAAGTAGGGGAGAGGGCTTAATGTTTGGTGCGCTAAGTTATCATTAAACCAAAAATAGATCAGAGACTGGACTAAAAATATATTTAATCTAGCCCTAAATGCGCTAAGGAAAGTAAGTAATAACACTTAAATTAAATTTAAGGTGTTTTTAGGATATAAATCCATCCTACTTCAAAAAAGTTAATTTAATACCGAAAACTTTTTAAGTTTAATTGCCTTTAACTACCCAAGCATTATCTTGAATTATAAATAAAGAAACACTTGAAATCTCGTCATTTCACAGTTATAAATGGCGCTGCTAATTATCAGATAATTAAAATTTGTGCCAGTCAATGCCAGTGCCTGAATATTTCGTCCTGGACAAATTTTCAATATTCATGGTCGTGCGCTTCGTTTAAATGACTGTCAGCAGCGGACAGCAGGCACTGACAGGCGGGGGGTAACAATGATAATGCCTTAATTATGCAACAAGGATTCCCTTTTTCCATGCCACGAACATCACATAAAATACCATAAAAGCCCCGGCCAAATGCCATTGACAGCACTTTTCATGGGGCCACGAGCCGGAGGTTCGGAGGAGCGTGAACATGCTCACACGTATTGCCGGGGAATGCCCAAATATATTTCATATTTATAACATAATTCGATATAATGCCCTTAGCGGCGGCACATCAACTCCACCTCTTGCTTGTCCTGTTCGCCATAAAAACCAGGCAAGCCATACAATTTTGCGGCCACATTGCGTATACGCCACCGCAAATGCCCCTGCTGACCACAGGCTTGCAAAGAAGGCGGGAGGCGGTGGAAACCTGGTCAAATAGCACACACAAAAGGCCAACAGCAAAACGCACTTTGCCTACTGAGGCATTAACATCTGTTGTCCGTTGTCCGTTATCTGCTCCCGTATTCCCACAGTCACAGTCAAGTCCTGGTAGTTGACCCAAGGAAACGAGCATAGTTTCTATTTATGGAGTTGGCCAAGGCCTCCATATACAATCGGCCTGGCTAATGGATTTCGGATTTGGTAAATACGCCAAAACAGCTAGAGAACATCCTGCTTTGGTTTCACCATCGATATTGCTCAGCCATTTTCCTGGTCACATCTGCACAAATAGGTTTGTTTACGGATACCTTAGGGGGCCTCAGTCAGTTTGCAATTAAAATATATTTGTCCAGGCTAAGGACAGGCAATTGGCATTGGTTTAAATTAATAATAGGACTTTTGTTTGAGATATTGTAAACTTTAGGCTGTGTTTTGTCAGTCAAGATTTTCATTAATTAAATAAAATTGATACTAAGAATTGTAACTGTTTTTTATAATTTTCGGAGGATAAATTAATGCATTTATTCATGAAACTATAGTTTTTATTGGGAAAATAATACCTTTCGGAATCATTACTGATTTTTATATGCATTTTCATGTAAAAATCTTTTTTATTTAAAAAAAAATCAGTCATAAGACTTTACTATCAAAGCCATAAGACAGTATATATAATTTTATAATAAAAAGCTAGTTCAATTTTAAGTTCAAAATTCCCATAAAATATTTATTTATCATTAATACTAAATCACATTCAATTCAATAAGTAACAAAAGGAAATCCAATAGAAAACCGATATAAATTCCCTTTTTAAAAATAATTTAACGAGCCACAAGATGAAAGTGCATTGCTGAATGAAAAGCAACTTGCCGATATCCCGCAGAATAAATGCAAACGCAATCCCATAAAGCAGCAGGGCTCGCATCCTGAGAGGTATAAAACTGGATATTTAAATGAAGTTAGCGCCCGCCCGCTGAGTGAATGATGATACTTCCCATTCATCAATTCAATTTGTGCGCATTTCCATTGCTAATGCAGGCGGGCAAGTGCAGGGGATTTTCTCACGGGTCAGAAAAGAAGGCCCCTTGGATTTCCAGCTGAGGCGATGTGCATAATTTAGGACAGTTAGGAGCTCTCTCTCTCTCGGTCGCCTCATTTTATTAACTGCCTGAGCTCCCACATGAGCTGCAATCCGGCTAGAGAACTTGAACTGGAGCCTTGATCCCTGGCACTGGCACTGGCACTCCAGCCGGCGGCTTTCATGTTTTTACAGGGCTCCTGGCCCGCTCCTAAATATGCTAATAATTCTCGACGCTGCTTTATTAAATTTCTATGGCAACCGAGTAAAATGAAATGCGCCCCAAAATGACATAACTTATTTAGCTCTTGCGATTCGCCGTTGCCGCGGAAAATTAACACCAGCCACCGGCGGCAGCAGGCAGATGGTAAAGGAGGAGGAAATGGGAAGGAAGAAGGGGAATCCCGGATACTCGCGGATACCCACCAGAAGTCGACGGCAGAAGCCGCCGTTTCTTGTTTTTCCCCGACTGACGGTTCCATTTTATGGCCACGCCCAGCAAAGTGGCTTTCGCCTTCCATCCTGCGAGCCGTTTTTTTATGCCAGCTTTAAACAGAGAATTGTGTCGTTAAACCGCCAGGCACTGGAGTTTAATGCAGAAATAATTATTTCATTTAATGCGTCAGCTTTAATCATTTGCCAGAGAGGAAAACCGGGTCTGAAGGCGCAATCTCTAGTTTAATGTGCCGAAGAAATGGACGCCTCAGCCGAAGAGCTCTCACTTTATAGTAGCCTTCAGCTATTAGCCTTGGAAATCACATTTGCAATTAAACAAAACTAACTAAAACTTTGCTTAGGGCATTTATTATGTACTCTTTGATTGTTAAATTTAATTATAAATTACTTTTTGGTTGAGATTTAATGGTAGAGAAAATAAGCGGCTTAAACCAATATAAATACGTCATGGTTAATGGTTAAATAATTATTTAAATATTAATATTATTTGACAAATTAATTCCCATTCAGAAGTTATATTCCTGTTAAATCACTTAATAATTTGATGGAAATCACTGTAAACTTGTATAATGTGGCAAGTTTAATAAAGCTTTTACTTCCAATTAATAGAATAATTATTGGTAATTAAACCTCAACCAAGTAGGCGATCCAAATTAAACCAAAGTGAGTAAATACTCCTTTTATTATACCATTGATATTCAACAAACAATAATGAATTGATATTTTCATTTCACTTTCCGGTCTTAATAATAATAATTAAATAAATGAAATTCACAGGAAATTCACACGATTATGCGTCGATAAATCTGTCAATTGTGACAGCCAATAATAAAGGCCAAAAGCCGGCCAACTGCCCACAACAAACAATTAAAACCCTCTGTTGTTTGGCTTAAAGGGAAATGATTGTGCAAATATCGAACTGGCAGCCATTGTTGCACTTTTGTTTGACCCCGACGCAAGTCGTTGTTAATTATGATTTCAGAGTCAATTTGCCGATGCGTGTGTGTTTGCCGAAACGGGAAGTCGCTTTTGGGTGGGTAAATCTGATCACCTGCCGGGGCCCATAAATCATAATTGACTGCTCCCAGGCGGGGTCTTAATAAATATTGACACAGCGGGCACAATTAATCACACGCGCTCTGCAATGTTAATTTGTGGAATTTTCTTTTCAATTATCAAACGCAAACACACAGGATATGCGGTCAGGAGTAAATATGGTTACCCACATAAATGCGTACATCGTCGGGAAGTTCATCGATTTTCTATTCACGCACTATAAATACATATCCATTTAAGAGGAAAAGCCTTTCTATTACAAAACTCCCACGAACGGCAAACTATAAATAGATTTCTGTATAAAAATAGGCACACGCGAAGCTCAAGTTTCAGTTGGTGAATGCATGTTGATAGTCGAAGCTTAACTTTGTCTCCTTAGAAGTAAAAATATCTGAAGAAATGTGAAATTGAATATTTATACACAGAATAAACTAAAGCTTATGGCAATAAATTTCATTCAATAAAGTTCATTCCTTGAAAGTCAAATAGCTTAATTTAAACTCAAAGCTTTGGAGAATAATTTATATAGCCATATGCCAAATGCAGATTGACGTTGAAAAATGATGTCAGTTTATGTATTAATGTATGTACGCCCTTGTCGGGTTGGCAAAAACTGAAACATTCGTCAGGCGGGTTAAAAATATGGAAATGGTCCGCTGGCTTGTTGACCCCACAAAGGGCCTCCTTTGCGATCACACAATAGACATCAAATGGTTGGGACTTACCTTTTTTCTCTTAGCCCTGGCCCGTCGCCTGCAAGAAAGATGGCAAAGGACTCGATTAGGAGAGCAAAGCTGGGATTTAAACGCTGCATAAACAGGATTCGCATCGATGACACACGACACGCATGAATATCAAATTATGGAGAACTAAAAGCTTAGACCAAACGCAAACAGAAGCTGAGATTGAGGTGGAGATGGAGATGCCGATGATGCTCCCAAAGTGATGAGTCTGTTTATATTTACGACACTCCCAACTAGCCTCCCGGGCATTTAAGCCGATTCCCTGGCCACTGGGCAGGTCCTCGTCCTTACCATACCGAGTTGAAGTGCTTTCTGAACGCTCTGCCACACACTTGACTTGCATATTTTGCCATAACATTTGCAGCTTATAAATATTATGTTACGGCTCAATAAGCTTATGGCCAAAGGACCTTAACTTGGCCCTGATTGTCACCCATTAGTCATTAGCATCCTCCCCGTGATATATACACATCTATATATATAGATGAAGTGTGACTCGAGTGGCCACTGATGGATTGATGCTGGGCAGCCACAGCCACAGCCGGATTTATGACAGCGCCCATCCTTGCCACACATGTGGCATTTGAGTCTGTCTGCCAGGTCGTGTCCTTAATGGCTCTTGGCCAACTCCGACAAAGATATCTTCGCCCAAGCTGAGCTGGCTAATGAGAGGAGTGGGCGGACAGCTGGAAGCCCCCCGCCGAGGTCAGGCCAAAAGTTGTTGCTGGCCGGCGTGGTAATGACACTCATTAACGCAGCCCGAATGCAGCTCTGGGGAGTCGGTAATCGTGTTGGCTTTTGCAGCGTTTGCATAATGCCAGCGACCAGACCAGACCTATCTATTTGTGTGTGAATTTTTATTTTTAGCCCAACTTTTTCGCCGTCTTTGCTTCGGTATTCTTGGCCATTTTCGCCTTAGCCGAATCTAATTACGGAGCTGTGAAAATTCATTAATGCCAATGTGAGTGGGGCATCAGCAGATGGACTGGACTGGAGGAAAATTTAAGGAAAATGGGTCTAGGAATTTAACAAAAATATTAGTTGCTTTTATTAAGATAAAGAAAACATGAGAGAGAGAAAAAGATAAAATGGGGGCAAAAGGATTTACTTAAAAAATATTAAAAATTGTATTAAGATTCTCAATAAAAATTAAAAAATAAATTTATATGCAAGAAAATATATTTTGAATAATTAAAAGTAGTATACTTACTTAAAGTCAGATTTATCAAAGTTAACTGCTTTAATTGTAATCTATCTTTAGTTTAGCTCTTTCCCTAATATATTCCCTTTTTATTTTAAATATATAAAGTGCAAACTAATATATTTTTTAAACATTACCCCAAATTCTTCGCAATTTCTCTCTCTGCAATGACCAAACAAAATTAATTATCCATCCGAATTAGCGAGGGATTTTGCTTTCGCTTTGTCACTTTGCATATTTTTCACGCCAGTTTGCCAGCCGCCTTTCGGTTGGATTTCCATTAACTTTGTCATACCAATGCTTCTGGTCATCAATAAAATTTTAATGATTGCGTTAAGCTGCAGCTGCCGCCTACTTGCACACACAAACACACACACACACACCCCGTGGGTCCTGCAATTCGATTAAGTCCTTGCCGGTATATGGGGGAGAATCAAATAAAGAGTCCGTTCTCCCTTGGGGGTGCGAAATTTCCGCCGAGTGTGCAACATTTAGCACAGGAACTGGCACAGGGACAGGGCCCGACATTTTAATGAAGTTGTAATGAGTCAAGGGTTCGTGGCTCCTGGCAAGCTGCAGCCGTTTCCGAGTCACCCTCATCCTGGCCGTGCTGCCCCCGCCCAGCATGCGATTGGGGCACGCAAATATTTGCCCATATAAATTACAGACATACGCGTATCTGCGTGGCATCCACGACGCGTGGCACATTTTACGTGCTTTGAATTTCAAATTTCATTCAATTTTATCTTCGTTTTGTTTTTCTCACCCAAAAATATGGACATGACTGGTGGGTCATCGAAGGAGGAGCGACGGCAGAGGAGTGCAAATATGCGATGTTCAAAAATTAGACTTGGGGCCATCCATGGATATGAATTTTTGTTGCAAACATTCTGGCGAAGCATTAAATTTAATGGATCGCATGATAAGAGCAATCGTAATTGTTATTAAAACCAAAATAATTGAAATAAAACAGCTGTTGCGTATTTAAATTTATTAAAAGATTAAAATTCGCTTGAGCTGTGGCGGCATGTGGATTTTTAAAATATTGTTAAGGAATTTAGAGCTCATAACCATATTGATTTGAATATAAAATTTACGATAATGGCATGACAGCCCATTTAAAATAAAATGTATATAAAATTAATAAGCAAAATAAGCTAGGAGACGTTAATTTTTACATGCAACCCGAAAATATTGTGATTTAAAAACATTCTATGTAAGATATGATTCGTGTTCAGCTTACAAATATTATTTGGAAACACTTGGTGTAATGGTGATTTTATTTGAGGGGGCTTGCTACCTTAAATTAATGAACTGTAAACTCTTAAAAATAAATATAATCTTCAATATTATTAATTTGTACACGCTTTCCTTTAGCCCAGAAATTTTAAAAGCATATTTTCCTAATTTCCCCAAGTCATGGAAGTTTCTTTTTCCTAAACCTAGAACGACTCCGAGTTTCGTTTTAATTTTCCCCTGAAAAAACCCACAGATTATAAATCAAACAAGTATTGGCAGAGGGTTTGTCTCGCAGGACTTCTGCTTCCAGCGTGACTATGACAATGTTTCGGCGCTTTCGGCGCTTCCTGCCATCCTCCGCACACTCGAAAGTAAGTGAATTAAAGCGAGTCACAGGCTGTGTAAATTTGCGTTTTGCGTGGCATACTCTGGAGCGCAAGGTAATTGAAATTTATGCATAAATTATGCGCATAAACGGACACGGCAAGGCAATAAACAAAAATAAAAATGCAAAATTGCGGAATTCTGGGGGTGAAGTAACAATTTTCCCGACGCATGAAAATTTGATGAGGCCTCCTCGAGCCTGGGCGAAAATTTACTTGTCCTTCTCCGGCTGGCTTTTTTATTATTTAGCTATTTACGTTTAAAAACAATTTGTGTTCGCTGGCGTAGGGGCTATACGTTCTGAGCATTTTGTTGCTAACTGTGGCCGTGCCACAGTTACTGGTTCGTGATCCGGAGATATGCAAATTTATTGTCGCCGCAAAAGAGACTTTCAGATGCAGCTACACGGATAGCTGCAGATATGCATTTGTGAGATTGTTTCCCTTCTGACTGGCTCTGGCTCCGGCTCGGGCTCTGCGGCTTGCCAACGACACGTTGCACAGTTGACTGCCCCGAAAATTGAGCAGCGTCCGGATGGCAAATTGTATCAAATAACCAAACGTCAGCACAAGTGCGCTGTATCCTGTGTCCTGCTATCTGGCATCTGCTATGCTATCCTCTGGAATGTATCTGTGTATCTGCTGCTACAGTTGCAGTTGCTGCACCGGCTGTGTTGACGTGCCTCTAACATGGCCAGCACATTGTTAGGGGAATACCAGCCAGAGGAGGCTGGTCCGGGCGCATTTGTGCAGCGCTTTATTTAAATTACTCAATTTGCCAGACAATCTGCCCCGGAAGTGGAAATTAACTACAGATGCTGGGAAAGGCGGAGCCAGGACATCCCCCGCATTCACTTGAGCCCACAGAAAATTTAATTTAGTGGAAACTTTGCGACTCATATATGTATGTATGTACATGGGGAAAAGTTTTAAATTTAGGTTGCTCTGGCCAAGGATGTCAAGAGTGCAGAAGATGGCCACAGATCGGAACTAGAGTACAATATATGCGGGAGTGCAGAGGCACTGCGGGAAAAGAGCATGTATAAATAAGAAAAATTAATAAATTAAAAAGAGGATGTATAGATATGGAAAATTAATAGATTTAAATATCTAAGAAGCCCTTTTTATGAATATTTTAAAAGTTAAAAGCAGTATGGAAATTTAATTCATGTGGTAAACGAATCTGTATTAAATTCTATGTGAAACAGGGCTGACCTGTGGGATGCATTCCCAATTCAGCATGTGGTAAGCGAGAGATTCAGGTATACCTGAATCGAACGCTGCACCATTCCACATAGTATTCTGTTACTGCTTCCAATTCCACATGAAAGTTGAACGTATATCATAAATGAAGTCCCACTAGGTTCTTAACTTTATTATTTCTATTAGTAATATTAGGCATGCCATATATTTTCTAGTAAAGTAATGATATCTTCCTATCTCTCTTCCTTGCCTTATATTACTCCCACAATATTTCTTCAAGTGCACACATGCACTTACTTATATAACTTTTACTTGTATGGCTGGCCATGTGTGTATTTGTGGGTTTCTTTTTCCTCCATTCATGTAACAACTGCTCTTCTTCTCGGGGGTCTCTCTGTGCCTGAGTGTGTGTGCTCTCTCAGGCAGCTTAAGGCGCTTACTCTGTCACCTGGCTAACACACATATACGCACTCTTACACCCCACTGTGAATGTGTGTGGACGTTGAATTCCTTCGGCGGCAAAGAGGGCACCTCTCGGAGTCACTCCACCCTTCCGGGTGGCCTGTCTGAGTGCTTTTCGACCCAAATAAGAAAGGCGTTCGCCATTCTAAAACAATGTTACGAGCTCGCCTCGGACGTTACCTACATACGTGCAATTCTATTGAGAATTCTGGGCCTTCGCAAACAACAAAAGGTTGTTGTTGGGGGCCAGAATTCTATTTCATTTATTTTTCTAAAAATATTTGACAATTTTGCGACTTTTCAAGATTTCAGGCCCGAGTGAATTTTTTGAGCTGTAATAAGCAGCTTACAGAAAACAATCTCTAATGCGAGGTCCTGCGTCAGTCTCGCCTCTCCACCTGACAGTTTGCTTAAATTGGAAGCAGAATAAAGACAGATAAGGGGCCAGAAGGAGGGGCAAATGTGACGAGGAATTTCCTTGATAAGGTCTTATTTTTTGCGGTCATTTAATCAGGTAAACGTAAATAGAAGCGGAGAAAATGGGCAGAGAGGGATAGAGAGAATCATTCAGGTGCAATTTATAAAAAATACTTTAATAAATATTATTTTGGGAATATTGCTTACTCGGGGAATTCTTATTAAATTAACGAAATTTAATAGAGGAAGAGGTGTGTGTCTTTAAAAATTAATATGCTTTTCACTTAATTAAACCTTTGTTATGGTAAAAAGTATAAAAACTATCAGACATGAAATAATATTAAATATTTCCCTATTTTTAGGCAGAGATCTACTAATTTTCCAAAGAGAGAGAAACGGCGCATCACTTCAAGAAGAAAATGTTGGTATTTATGAAAACTTCTTTAATTTTGGAAACATTGCGCACACTGAAACGCCTTGGTAAATTAAGGAAATTAAATTTCTTTTGACTAGAGGGAGTGATAGGTGTCATGGAATTAATAATGCTTTAACAACTACTTTAAATTTCCTTATTGCAAAAATCCCACTACCCGGGAAAAAGTATACAAATTGTAAATACAAAATAAAACTAAATATGTCCCTATTTTCTAAAATAGTCCTTGGAATTCTTTAAGCCTTTCTATAACAATTTCTGTGACAGCTTACATCCAAGCATATCATCTCTTTTGACCATTTATTTCAGCCAGTAGAAGCCCCTCTGCATTTCTAAGCAGATCCCCAAGCTAATCCAGCCTTTACAGCCGGCAAAGCTTGAAAAGTAGCCAAAGCCCTTAGCCAGGCAATCAGGAGCCGGAGGAAGGAGCTTGGGCATAAATTGCAGCTGGGCCAACTCAATCATCTGACAAACATTGTATGCGAGTAAGAGGGTTCGCCGAGATATGTATCTGGTAAATGGCGAAAACACTTTTGTTGTGTTTTTATACGCTGCTCTTGTTTATAGCGCATTTTGCTGAAACAAAGCAGCCTTCCGGAACATTGCACAATAAAATGGCACAGCACACAGCACAGCAGTCAGTGGCCGTGGCAAGTTGCAGACTCAAAAATAGAGCACCAAAATAGGCGACAAACCGAGCTGAGTCTCCTCCCGCCGCCCCTTAATGCTCGGACCCCGAAAATTGATTTTGATAACATGCCACCGCCCCCCGCATCAGGAGAGGAGAGAAGCTGGAATAAAAAATAGTAGAGTAAATGCCGCATTTTGTTTTACTCGTCACTTGTCAGGCAGTAAAAGCAAATTACTTAAAGTTCATTGCTTTAAGCGACAGGACCTCCAGGGTGAGCAAGGACGAGGACGGAGACTATGTAGTGACGGGATTTGATGCGGAGTGATGGAATGGACCCTGATGGGTGATGGACGATGACGTCGGCTCGACGGAGCCTTCTTCATTCATTTCGTTTGGTGTCGCCGCGCATGAAATACGGCCAGGACTTGGCAGGACTTGCCAGGATAATGAAATGTGATCTTATCGGAATTTGTCCATTGCTTTTCGTTTTCCAGCATTGTTCGAAATTTAATACTCGAAAAATTTGTTCAATTGTTACATTTAAAGGCAACAAAAGACGTAATCATTCATTTTAAAGTGATGAAAAATGATTTACGAATGGAAGAGCAGATATTTCGATTGTGGGGGAAAAAATAATTTGTTAATTTCCTAGCAGCCAAACAGAATACATTTACAAATAAATAAACCAAAAATTGTTAATTTTGTAGTCCTTGGAGGACATACTATACAGAGCCTTACATTTTAGCTTATTTAAAATTTCTTTGAATTAAGAAAATTATATTAAATCTTAAGGAAACATATTAAAAATTTGATTACTTATTTTTAAAGAATTTCCTTGCAAGTAATAATTATTAGAATAGATGAAAGAAGTTAAATACATTTTAATTTGAAAGAAAAACTAGAATTTTGTTTAGAAAAAATATATTGTCTACAGAAAATGAAGAACTATTTTATAGTCTCCTAAGGCTAATTTATCAAAACTCCTATTAATCATTCTTACTGAGGCTTAAACCCTTTCCTATCTTAAAAAATACAAACCAATCGATCAAATTTCCTTGATATCCCCACGATGTAAAGGAGAACTGAGTAAGAATTTTTTTGATTTGATCAAATTGTCGCAGAAACATTCATCCGAATATCTGCAGTTGTATTTCCATCAGTGTCAGAGCAGCGATTTTTCTATTTTGTTCACTCAAATCAAACCAAATTGATGAACAAACTCATTCGTTCGGTTGGTTGGTGAAATCAAAGCGAAATTGATTGTCAGCACTTGACACAAGCATTTTATATATTTGTATATGTATTCCTCCTTTTTACAGCAGATCGATCAATGATGAAACGAGTGTCCCAAGGACACTGGCGCCTAATCTCCTGGCCAGCGCCTGGCCCCAATGCATTTTGGGGGGAACTTTACATAGATGATTGGACATTGCGTGGGGTCGCCGAAAATCCTTTTGTTTTCTTATATTTTTTTTTTTTCTCCGCTCCGTGTTAAGGGAAATTGGGATTTTGGCCTTGTCCATTTGGCTGTCAGGGGCTAGTATTTCATCCCTGTAGGGCATTTTTATTGATCCCTCGGGAGAGTCGGGACAAGGACACACAGGGAACCCGATTTGTGTTTGACATAAATTATGTCAATCGCTGGCAATTTGTTGGGCATTAATGGGGGGGAGTAAGGAGGGCTCTGGCCTGTCAACTGCATAATTAAAGGACCAAAAGGCGCTTAGTGCCGTAACGGAAAGTGTGTCATGGCAGAAAAGTTTTACCATCGCTTTTTTTTCGCTCCCATTCGCACCTGTCTTGCCGTTGTTTAATTATGCAAAAGTAGGCGTTTGCGGCCGACAACTTGTCTCGGGCTTTTAAAACAATGTGCGGAGCGGGAGCCGTTAGATAAAAGTAATATGCGAAGAACAAGTTTAAATGAATTTTCCGCCCCCCTGTACCTAGTTCCCCTCAATCAAACACACACTCATGACTTGGACTTGGTCTTGGACTTGGAGGACGGAGGGAGGCCGAGTCACACAGAGACTGAGGGCTGAAAGCCAATAAATCAATGACAAGCACAGCCAAGGCAGTATAGGGCGACCCTATGTGTGACGGGTGGTGGGTGGTGGTGGGGTGAAAAAGTTCAAGGCCGAAATCCCATTTGATGCCGCCGCAAATACGCCAATCATGTCATACATAATGTATGACTCTCTCGACCGCACAAGAGATTCAAGATTCAGGATTCAGTAACCAGGATGCGGATCCCGAAGAGGCACTCCAAAGGCAATTTTAATGCCCAGCCAATTGTCTACACATTATCGACAACAGGTCCTAGAGATATCCCGCAACTCAATCTCTCTTTTAGCCAATTACCAAAATTTCACACGCTCGAAAACCAAACTATGAGGCCGTGCAGAGGCATCTCTTCTGCCAAAAAAGAAAAGCCCAAACTTTTCCCATTACCAAACAAAACTGGCAAAGTGCTCCACAAAGAGGAGCGTCAAGAGCCTTGAAATCGAAAAGCCAACACCAAAGGACCCCGGCACCAGCGAACCGCAAGGAAGGATGAAATTTGTTATAGACGAATTTTTAGCCTGGCTTCCAAATGGAATCACAACAAACTCTAATTGAGTTTCGGCCGAGTTGAAACGATTTAAAATGGTAGAAAAACAAGGCAGCTCCCCTGGCAAATGTTTACAGATAAAATAAAATAGAATTTGCCCAGCAGATGGCTGCTTCACCAAAAGGTGAAGATAAACAGAAATACATGTGTGGCTGTGAGAAATATTGAATAAATTCAAAAAGTTATTAGAACGAGCCAATTTATTTCATTGGCCATAAGCCGCAAAAATAAACAGAGCGTGAAAAATGTATGTCACAAGTCAGAGGACAATTAATTCGTATTTCTTTCTGTTCTTATTATTTGCTAATCTAGCAGTGACAGGAAAGACAGCTCAATTATATTTTAAAGATTCATAAAATAGGCCAGAAAACCAACAGAGCTTAAAAAATGTCACAAATAAGAAACATATTAAGAAATTTAATTGAAAATAAAACAAGGGTTGATTGAATGCAATGAATTAAATATAAAATAGCTGAAAGTGCATTATAAATGTTTTTTTGCAATTTTAATGGTATTTTTGATCATTAATAATTTATTTTTAAATGGAAAAGGTCCTGATTTATGGCAATAAATTAAATATAAAATAGCTGAAGGTAGTGAAACTACATTAAAAATGTTACTTGCATATTCAACGATATTTCAAATGACTTAAGTCGAAAAATACCAAGATAATAATTTATTTCAAATATTTGTCAATGTAATAATTTAATATTCCACCATTTTAAGAACCTAACAAGACTTAAGCAAGTTTTAAATAAATTTATTCAATGTCTCTACTGGCCAAAGTAAAGTGAAAGTTGTTTTAAAATGTTACTTGCTATTTCAATGATATTTCAAATCACTTAAGACAAAAAATAACAAGATAAAATAATATTTAAAATACTTTTCAATGTAATAATTTAATATTCCACCTTTTCAGGGACCTAAGCAATTTTTAAATAAATTTATTCAATGTCTCTACTAGCCCAAATCAACTGCGTAGATTTTTCCATTGTTTTTCTTATTGTGATTTGTTACTGGCATTTTCCAGCGAAGTCGGAATCAATAAAAGTAATCAGTCAAGGCAAAACAATTAACGGGCAGCGGCAGACAAGGCACCACGAAAATACCAAAAAACACTGATTGAAGCGATAGACAAGAGTCAGAGATGGTTTGGGAACTCCCAAAGGGGTTGTCGCTTCTTGCCCGCTAACTAACTAACTGCGTGCCGCAGTCATTATAAATAATACAGGGGGAATCGATTTATTGACTGATGTTAGGCGGGCAACTACCCAAAAATTTCCCACCAAAAGTGGAGAAGGGTCCGTGGCCCAACCACAAAGAAAAGGGCAACAGCGCCTGAAAGTATGCCGCAATAAAATGACAAAATAAACGAAACAAAAAAGGCCGAGAGAGACGGAGTAGAAAGAAACAAGAAATGACCATTTTATGAAGTGTTTAATGGATGTTAAGTGAGTGTGCGTGTGTGCTTAGTGTGTATGTGTGCGATATGTGTGTTAGTGTGTTATCTATTGAACGCTTGGCTGACCACACAACCCAAAAGACAGGACAAGACCAAAGAAAATAACTTTGACTTGACATGGCTTTGCTTTGCTTTGCCTTTGCTTTTGCTCCTCCTCGGCAGCTGCTGCTTCTGCTTCTGGGGAAATTAAATTGATTTTCTGTGTTTTATCGGTTTGGACATAATTGTATGCCAATTGACTTGGACACCACAAAGAGGAAGTGATTCATTTGCATCAGTAGCAATGGAATAACACAGCCTCTGGACATTTTTGTTTAGTTTGTTAGCAAACTCAAGGACTTGAGAGTGATGATGCTTCATGAAACTAATACTAAAAGCTTTTCTTCTAAACTGGCTAGCTTACTGAAAATAATATCAAGGAATCGGGATCATTCTTTAAGCTTTATGAAGCTAAAGATCGAAGGCTTTACTCTGACTTTTTATTTTTAGTAAAGTTTACTCTGCTATTTAGCCGTTCAAACTGCCACAGTTAAAAAGTGTGTGTGTGTCTTTGACAATTTATTTATCTGCTGAAATCTGCAACCTTCTGGGCAACATTTAAGTGCTGAGCAGAAGGCGACAGGCGGCTGGCGGAGCAAGGCAGAGCCAAGGAGAAACTAAAGCAATCCCATCAACTAAAAAGCATCTCAACGTGTGTCCGCACACCCATATAGCCACATACCCACATACCCATATATATTGTAACTAACACACACACGCTTGCGCTCGTCTGTCTACCCAGAGTATCTGTGTGTGTGTGTGCGAGAGTATCTCAAATGAGACTAAGGCAACTAAGGCGCTTCTAGCTGCAAATGGCAGCACTTAAGCCCACCCATCCCCATTCCATTCCATTCCCGGCGATGACAAGCGCATAAAAATGGAAATGAAAATGCCAAAGCTTCGAGCTGGCGCTGCCACGCCCCCCTCCTAACCAGCCCAGTATCCCATGGATTGGAAAATGACAAATTGCTAGTACGCTCAGCGTTAAAATTATTGCGGCCCGATTGCATTAGTGGCCATGGAAGCGTTGATTTGTTTAACTAGAGTCTGGCCCGCAGGCGACACGGATACGGTTACGGTTTACGGTTTACGGGTTACTGGTTACGGGCTTCGGTCTACGGACAGCAACCGGAAAGCACCGGATAGCCGCACAGCCAAAATGGCGGCCAGGCAATTAATGACACATCCAAGACCCGAGCTACGAGGCCAAAGCCACAAGGTGTCCGACGTCGACGGCCACGTCCAGTGGCGGAAAATCCTCCTCCTGCTGCGCTGACATTTGACTCCACCCAGGGGCAGGGGGACACGAAAAAAAAGTAAAAGTAAAAGGTTGACCAAGTAAAACACGTGACAAGCGTATATTTCTGGAATGGCCAGGATTTTTGCGGTAATAAGTAGAAAGAAAATTAAAACTAACCGAGATCCTCAGTTTGAGTAACGAAGAGAAGGAAAACCGAACTTTTACAAAAGGTTTTTATATTTTTGTGGCTTCATTTAATTAATTTTAATTACTAATATAAATTCATAATTTAGCAAATCAAGTCTAATAATAAAGTCAAATCTAACCACAAAAATATGTCTGTTAAATGTTTAATTAATTTGTTCCCAAAAATATATCCAAATAAGAAGGAAAACCTAACCTTTATAAAGGATTTTATTTTTTTTGTGGCTTAATTTAAATATTATTTATGGATTCATTTTCATTTAAACATTATTTATGTATTAATTTTTATTACTAATATAAATTCATAATTTACCAAATTAAGTCTTATAATAAAATCAAATCTAACTACAAAAATATGTCTGCCAAATCGATAATTAATTTGTTCCCAATAATATATCCAAATAAGAAGGAAAACCTAACCTTTATAAAGGTTTTCTATATTTTTGATGCTTCATTTAAATATTAGTTATGGATTAATTTTTATTACTAGTATAAATTCATCATGTACCAAATTAAGTCAAATAATAAAATCAAATCTGACCACAAAAATATGTCCTTTAAATCCTTAATTAATTTGTTCCCATTATTATATCCAAATAAATTACAATTAAAACCCATTTGGGGCAATCAAAAACCAAATTACTTTGCCAATTTACAGAATTATCTCTACAAAATCAATTAAATAATCTAAAAGCTATTTAAAAAAATGTCCAACTGAAATTGCTTCATTTCCGTTGCCTGAAATGCAATAAATTATCAAAAAAAACTCGTGGAAAGGGAAGTCCATGAAATTGCAAGCGAAGTGGTTTATGTTTTTATCATTTAATTACTGCCACAATTGTTGACATTCGCATTAAAGTTTTCCGCGTGGAATACCCGATTGCGCAACCTGCCTTCCCGGTGACATTTTAGGCTGGAGTCACGACTTCTCAAGGTGAGCACTTTCACCTCCTGCCCCCTTTTGAACTTATCATGCGCCTTTTTGGTCGCCGGCAATGCAAGTGGCCCATTTAGCCAGTAGGCCTCTTTTGACATGAGTAGCCTGCAGCGGAAAATGGGAGGCCCTGGAAAAGTGAATGTGGAAACAGTTTCCACTCAGGAGATATGTTTACCGTGGGCAAATGTGCGAGAGGCCCTGCTAACTCGTCTAATTTCGTCCTGGCTTGCTGCTTCCTCGAGTGCCGGCAATGGGCCTGCTAAGCTCACGTTTGGCCCACTTAATGTAGGGACACATCCAACTCCCACTTAGCCATCTTTTAAGTAGCAGTGTTGGCAAGTTGGGCGTTTCTTTGGTAGCAAATGGATATTTTGGCCAGGGAGAAGTTAAATGGGGCAAAGGAAATTATGGCCGAAAAAAAAGGAGGTGATTTTTCTATAATTTATGTCTATAGATAATTTTAAAAAACGATTGACCTTATTTTTATTGCAATACCTTAATTAACTGAACCATCTTTATTTAAATCTGTGACCTGGTTATCTATTTTAACAATTGGGAGGAGTTTTTAATATGAAACCTGAAAAAAGGCTTTCAGTTTTTATAAAACTATTAAACCTCGTGTTGAAAAGACAATTATAATTACAATTACTATATATATTCAGGTCTTAATTCTAATCCGATAGAGAATATGTGCAATATATGTATATTTCCATATACAAATTAATTATTATCATCAGACTCTTTCTAACAATTATGGGGGTCATTTATGGTTTAATCTATAAAGTAAATATTTTTGTTATAACGAAAGCTTTGTATTTTATCTAGCAATAATAGCAAAAAATTCTTAAAGCTTCTGTTTGTAAATTACAGTTGGCAACACTGCTGCGCTCGTAAAAATGAGAAATATTTTTCGCACATAATTTTCAGAGCGAGCGAGGCGAGACGTTGAGACGTCAGCAAACAGCTTCAACTTGTTAACCTGCTTTTCCCAGCTCTTCCCTCTCGTTCTTTCTTGGCTATCCCTCTCTTTTACTTTCCCTTTCTATCCCTCTCTCTCTCTCTCTGTGTGTTACAGGGCCGTTGGCATTTCTACGCGCACTTAAGCGGCGCCTCTATTGTTGGCCGCTTTACCGAAAAAGCGGAAGAATGAAAACAAAATATTTAAACGCCGCCGCGTCTGCACCCGTTCCCAGTTCGTGTGAATTTTCAATTAAAAGGCGCTTTTCACGCCCCTCACATCCGCCACACATGACTTTTCCGGCGAGCGAAATTAACAGCTCATGAAATATGCCCCGAAATGTATGCAACGCCCCATTGTTGTTGATCTCGTTCTCAAGTCATAGACGCGCGTCCTTGGAGGACGAGAAATAACGAAGCCCGGAGCCCCACAGGCGGCAATTTAATCACCTGAGCAAAGGTAAGGCAAAGTTATATTTTACACTCGCAAGCAAGAGTCATTAGTTCATATATATAAACAGATTCATAAGAAGCTTGATGGCATCCCTTTTCCTATTTCCATCTCAGATAGTTTGACGCAGCTTCCTGCTTCCTGTCCGCACTATATTTTAATGAGCCTCTCAATTTGCATGACACACGGCTTAAATGTGTAATTGCAAACCACGCCACCACGTGCTCTCATTACCATCTACAGTGGCATCAGCACAAAATTTTGCAGAGCGATGACAGCAGGGCGTATGCGTAATATTCGAATACGTAATATGCTTCGGGTACCGTGTAGCCACTCAACGGGGGCCACAGCCACTGCATCGAGTCTATGAAAATGTATTCAATTTGTGGCTGCTCCAGATAAGTAATATTCTTGAAATGCTGCGGAAGGGAGAAATGATTGTACAACTTGTGCTGGCAAACGGAAACGATTTATCAATTGAAATTGGGCGAAAGAAAAAATACACACATCCATATATATATGAAAACATTTTAAGAACTCTCCATTCAGCTGCTATTGAGTGTGAACATATATACCGCCATCCCTATATGTATTTGCACACACATCCATTCTTGCATTGACAGCTTTACAAATTTCAATGCATTTGCTTGGCACTCACTGCCATTCGCATTCGACGTTCCAACGTCCCAACAGTCGGATTTCATTTCGCAGATGCTGGTTTTTGTGTGCCCAAAACTTTTCGGTTTTATTGTGTGAGTAAGACTGCGAAGTCTGCGCTTAAACTATCATAAAATAATCACAATGAAAAATCAAAAGTTTCTCCACCAGGCCTTACAATAAATCAAAAGGAGGCCTCGGCGCAGCTCACATGCATAATGAAAATGGCTGAAGAAAATGGAAAACACTTGCGGGGCCAGGCCGCCGCCGGCGAAGGCGAGAAGGTAAAAACTTTTCTGCGCTTTTGTTCGAGAGAGTGCAAAAGTTCAAATAGCCAAGACCCAAGTGTTTCCCGCTCCAGCTTCAGTTTTCAGGGTTGCAGGTGATTAACAGACGAAGAGGGCGGTCAGGGCAGCAACTTCCATTTATTTCTCGTTTGTCGTCCAGATTTGAGAAATGATTCAGCGTCTGGTAATAAATTTTGTTGGTAATTTAGCGGGGTGGAACGGAGCGGAGTGCAAGGCGCGAATTACAGAGATGCGCAAAATTCCTAATTGGAACATTGCGCAAAAATAAACAAAAACAGAAACTGAACCGCAGCAAGGCAAACATCAATCCTAATTCGATGATGGACGGCTGGGTACCACATAGATAGGGGGAATAGTGCTGCCATTAACTCTGCAATTAATTAATTTATTAACTACCACCCTTTGAGATATATTACAGCTTGTTAAGACTCACTTACAGAGGGATTTATTATTATTTTAATTACATATTTTACTCTACATATTTCACGAAATACACCCTATATTAGAACATGGAGTACAGGGTATAGTCTGCAAAGAAATGGTTTCACTGCAACGTTGTGTTCTGTTTTTTGCTATTTTGCATACCGCGCCAGAAGCAAATCAGAAACTAAATTGAAAATTAAAAACACTTTGTAGACCCTTTCCCTTCCCTACAAAAAGAAGCGCAGATGCTCTTTCCACTTACACCTCTCAACCTGGTTTTTATTTTGTTTACATAGAAAATCTTTCAATATACTTAATTACCCAGAACATTTATTTCACTTTTGTTTTGCTCTCATAGTTTGTTATTCTTGAAAACTTGCTCATATGGAATACGTAAAAGCTGCTCCACAAAATTGTGTATACGAGAGTGGAAAAAAGAAAACAATAGAATTCTTGGTGATTTCGCGGTTTATTTCTAATGTGTTCTTTCAACAAAGTTTATTACGTTTTTATTTCGTTGGTTAATTTTATGATGTTTGTATTTAACAAGAAACGAAAACTCTTAATTGATTCCGTGTTATAAAATAATTTTAACATAATATTGGTTGCTTATTATTGCAACATCTAATTTTAATATGTAAATAAATACTCAACAGCTCCTCAGGCTTAAATAAATATTATAAACTCTTCACAAAAAATGTGAAATAAAAATATGTATTATTTTTTGGTAGCTCTACCAACCTCATAAATCCCTTAAATAACTTTTTTCATATTGTTATAAGCTCCATTGAAAGTGCATTAAAACTGTGCCAAGTGCGATTCAAGGAACAAGTCAGGCCGACGCCAGGCTCAACCTCAGCTTCTCCTTCTCGCCCCAGAGAAAGAGGAACAGGATACTGCCAAAAACTATCCTTGACTTGCATTTGCATTATGCATGACTTTGCATTGGTTTGGCTTTTTGTTCTGTTCCAGTTTTTATATGGTCTGAGGATGGGGATTGCTGTTGGGGCACTGAAACAACGCGTAGGGTAAGGTCAGCAGCTTTTTCATACTTACTCAGCTTCACTCCGGGACTCGCTCAATGTGCTCCTCGAACTGTAATTATTTCTGGCTCCAGTTTCTCCACAGCTTGACTCTTTGGCTTTCGTTGAGTTAAAGCATTCAAAAATTATTGTGATTTATATTGCTTCTGAGAGAGAGAGCGGGCGAGATTGTTACGACTGTAAAGTCCGACAGTGATTTTGATTGATTGCAGTTAGTTTATTGTTAGTTATGAAAGCTAGCAGCTGCCGAATCGCGAAATCATTTTTCGACAATTGAGCTCGCGGCGAGTGCCTCGTAAAGTTCTGCTTTGACACATGCCTCGAATGCGCAATATTTAATAAGCACCCCAAACACACACACACAATAGTTAATATATGCTTGTATCACTCATACGTCACGTTGCCGACGTAGTGGGGAGCTGAAAACGGCGGGGCAAGTGCTCGACAGCGGTCAGGAAAAGCTGCTTTTGAACAGCACGTGCACTTGACATTTAGGGCCGCAAGTCCCCGAAAACAATAACCCAAAGGGAGCCCGCAGGTGCGGGGCTTTTGGGAACAAAAGCTGCTCCACAGAACCAGAACCAGCACCAGTGCCGTCGAAATTCATAAAAATTCAAAGCAGACAGCAATCAATGACGTAGGAAGTGAAACAGGAGAAGCCAGAAACAGTGGAGCAAAAAAGCTGGGAAAACTATACTTTTTAACGTCTTGTGTTTGGGTTTTTTTCTATTAACATTTATTTAATAAAGCATTACAAATAATTATATGAACTTAAAAATTGTGTTCAGAAATTACCTTTTTTTTTAATTTCTTATATTTTCTAACAAATTTTGCATTTCTTAATTAAAAGTGCTTTGCTTTATGAGTTTTAAAATAAAAATCGGAAAAGAATGACTATTTCCTGAGTTATATTTTTAATGAACAAATAATCATTATTTCATAAGTTTTGCTTTAGTGCTCAAAGAATAACGATTATTTTTTGATCAAAAATAAATCTCATTAATAATCATAATTATCCGATCTTTATAATAAAACATTTGAGTGCATTTCCTGGTATATTCTTTATAGACTTTCTAAAGTTAATCATAGGTAAAAAATGTAATTAAATGTTGATAATTATAAAAATCAGTTTTTTTATATTACAAAGAAATATCATTAATAAATAATATCAACGTTTGCAGGTAACAAAAAATTCTAGGAAATATAAGAAACAATCAATTAAATAAGCAAAGCAGTTATTTTAATTTTATAAGCTTTTAACCTTAAATAAAAATGATAAAGCAGACTTATTTTGGATTTCCCTCAGCAACTTACTATTCCAAGCAATCATAATCTGCAAGCCCTAGTTTATGTGACTTTTGGATAATTCCCTTGATCCAAGATCCACTGGTTTTCCCTGTACTTCTCCATCGGCTTAGTCAATAACCTTTTCGATTAGTTTCCCCCCGCTCAAGCTCTGCTCAATCGCGTTGCGTGTCTGAACATAAAAGTACAAAAGGAACGTGGCATTTCCCCGTCCTTGATGGCAATTGTCAAGAGCGAGTTCCCGGATTGTTGCCCCCTCTTTCCTGCTCCTGCTCCTTCAGTTTTCCCTTGGTCGCACGAAAAGCGCAGCTGTCGCAGCTACTCCCACTGCCACCTACTGTTGCCACTTGTGCTGGGTTTCCTTCAAGTGGCGCCGCCAATCATCGAAAGTGAAGTGTCCAAAAAAGAAAGTGCCGAACACAATGACGGCGAGGCAGGGGGAGCTCACCAGTTGGAGTGGAATAGAGGGACACTAGTGTTGCTCCACAGCAATAGCCAAGTTCTTGCCCGGTCAGTTAACCTAATGACCGGCATTCATGGCCATTTCCCTCTCGTGACGGCTCAAAACTTTGGCCTCTACGTCCAGCCTTTTATGTGCCCTGTCTTTTGTCATTTATCATAACTTCAGTAAGCCCCCGAAACTCTTTCAATTGTCCGACGTAAAATTTAGTGGCAATAAGAGTCAGACCTTCAGGGGGACGGTTTGGCAACTTTAGTTTATGGCTCAAACCAAAGGAACAAACTCATTCTAAAATTAAAACACTTCCCCATTTTTTTTTTTTTGGGGTTGGGTGCCAGGGAAAATTGTCAAGTTATGTCAGCAATGAAAAATTATTGCATAAATTAATTACGGACGCCGGTACGTGTGCGAGGAGCAGGCTCGACTTGAAATTATTAAGCACGTGCTCGGCAGGCAGAATTGTGCCCGTTTCTGAGGTCATATGTTGGGGTGCTCATGGCGTATACGTAATGCCTGCCATTTGCTTTCACTTGTACGGTGTCTGCGTGTAAGGACAAGCAATTAACCGCATGTGCATACGTGTCGTGGTTCTTTTGTCCTTTTTAGCTTTTTACCGTATTACCTCGAAATTTAATTTCTAGGAAGAGCGGGTTAAGAGCTTCCTAAATGCATTGGCCGTCTGCCCCAGGTTGGATTCTAATGGCTTTGTTTTAAATAATAATTTAAATTAATTAAAATTTCTACAGGAGTACGAGTTTTCTTCATATAAATGGTTAAAATAAATAATTAATGAGATGATGAATAGTTGGTGGGTCAATACACGTATTTTCTAAATATATCTATTGAATTACTATTGAATGATTAAAATATTTCAGTTTATTTTCAAGGAAATTAAAACCAATTACGAGTATATAAATTTTATTTATTATTTATTTATTAAAATAGGCTAACTACTTGCATAGCAAAATAAAAATTTGATAGCCCATAAATAATATTAAATAAAAAGTTTTATTAAAATACAATATAAACTTAGTAAATTTTTATTTGTAACCTTTATAGATCTTCGCAATATCCGAAAGTCATAAAAAATTAAAATTAACTTTAACCTTTAGATAATTCGATTTCCTTTTATCTTTTTTATTTTACCCATGAAAATATAGATATATATCCTTTAATTCCACTGAAATAAGTTTCTAAGTTTTATGAGGGAAACTTTCTCCTGATTTTATTTATGTTTATCTACCAATCGTTAAAATTAAGGTCACAAATATATTTCCAACTATTACAAAAAATTAAAATTAAATTAAATAATAAAGACCACCTCATTAAATCCCCTTTTTCACACTGTAAGCCCGCCTAAGCCCCAAAAGACCATTTCCCGCGAAGGGCTTAGCCTGAAATCTATGACCCCCTTATTATTGATTTATCCTTGAAATGCCTAGACCCCTAAGCATTCCTAAATAAATTACATGACAATTATCCCCGTGGCACATTCGGCTGGAAATCCAATTCACATATCAATTATTAACCGTTGGATATTTTGTTGCCTCAAATTGCGCACTGCCGTAGCCGTAGCGGCCGTGTGCCGCCTGTCTAATGAAAAACAAATCCGTCAGCGTCGGCGTTGACGGTGACAGCCGAGCAACGCATCACATTAGCTTATTCCCTCCGCCTGGCCGTGTTGTGACATTTTGAAAAAACAATAGGGGAATAAATTCTGGAGTAAACACAAGTCACACGGGGCCATCCATCAGGACGTCCAGGACACTTGCCTGCCGCCCCGAGATTTCTCCTCGATTTCTCTTGATTTCTCCCCTGTCAATCGGATGAAGCGAAAGCCGAGAGCTGAGAAGGCACCGGATAGCTTGTTCAATTAAATTAAATATATATATTCTTTTCGATGCGAATCTCGCTGCAATTGTCTTTCACTCTTTGTCTTCGGGGGGCTTAAAAATAGCCGCCCGTTGGCCAAGGACAAATTATGGTTATTTTTGAAGCCATACAAGCGGCATTGACTGCCGCAGGGCGAGTGGCCAAAAAAAAAAAAAAAGAAGCAACCAAAAGCAAGTCACATAAAACAAAAGGTATTTCTTGAATTTCGTTACTGTTGTTGTGTTATTATTGTTGGCACATTTTCACTTTCGCCGTCCCAGTTCTCATTTATTTCTCTTAAACTTTCGCTTAGTTACATTTTCCATTTATTTTTTCTTGCACTTTTCTTTTCTATTTAATTCTTGCTTGCGCTAGATTTATCGAGGATTTTCCTTCTTTTGTCACTCACACCACTCTACACACACAGAGTATTGTTTTTTTGTTTTTCACACGTTTTTCTCTTGAATAGCTTGATCAAAAATCCTAACACAAACAATAAACAGCGGAAAGGGCTGCGGAAAATCCGCGATAAGTACCGTTAGCTGCAGTGGCTTCCAAACAACTGAATTTCCGCCGACAACGCTTTTGAAAACATTTCGAACGCTGCGTTCTCGGTTGCGGTTCGCGCCATGTGCTTCGAACACGTTCGATGCGGCATTTTCATTGTTGTGTTTTGGGTTCGAAGCGAGCCGAGTGCACGGCCCGAAGTGGAAGTTTCCCATTTTCTGATTTTCCACCTGCCCTCCGCTGCTGCCCACAAACTGAGATGCTGCAGAACGCATACAAATGGCCCAAATGGCCGAGGCCTGTTCGGCGAGGAAAACTCTGGCTGGGAAGCGTATTTCCGTGCAAGGATCTCGCTGTGCGGCTGGCCGGGAGCTTTGAAAAATTGCTTACAAATGGAAATGAAGCGTGTGTGTAAAGGTAAGTAGCGACATGAAATAAATGACCATTGTTGCTGCGCCACGGACAGGTGAGGAATGTCTGACATATGGCCCACGTCCAAGGATTATGTGTGTGCCGGAAATATTGCCACCTAATGATAATCATACAGAGTATTTATTCAGATTGCAAGAACTTTAACTAGATATTATAGTAGGAGGTGTGGCCTAGGGCTTTAGGGAGTTTGGCAAGGGAAATTCAATGAAATGAATTTTTTTCGTGGGTTTAAGTTAGTCAGAATCACTCAGAGAAAATAAATTAATTTAAATTTAAATGAAATATAAAATTAATAGACACTTATTCTACATATTTCAGAAACCAAATTGATAAAAATTTGTCTTATAAATATTAGTAGGTTTTATATTATAGCAAGGTTTTTTAAGAGGAGAAAATACCAGAGGACTTTCTGGTAAATCAAGGAGAAAACCTTATAGAAACTAATAAATACTTTAAGTAATTTCCCTTATGCCTTCCTTTGAATCTTTAAATATTTATTGACTAATTGTCGGCATACCAAACACTGCACACACCTTGAATCATTTGCCATTGGCCGCTCCACTCGTTCATGATGAATGATTGTCCTCCTGGTGCCCAATGTCAATTATTGATGATGCTCTGGACCTTTTGTCTGACCGCAAGTCATCACATTAATTAAAGGCACGCCACAGAATCCAGCAAATACGAATAGTTCGATTCGACGCAGAGAGAGAGAGAGAGAGAGTGAGAGCAAGGTCGGACTGTGGATGTGGATCCCTTATCCCGGCAGCTTCTAATCCTTGCTGATGCTCATTCTCAGGCGTATCCTGAGCCCTTGGCCTGGCACGTAAAATATGCCAACTGTAAGGAATTTTGCGGCAACGCCTCGCATAGCTGCCAGCGTGTAAAATGAGCGATAAGCGAGAGGAGAATGTGGGGCAGGGGACAGGGAAAGCGAAGGATGAAGGCAGCTGCACAAGGAGAAAACTATGGAAAAATTAATGTGCCATAACTAGTGTGGGAAATTATGAAGTGCTACGTACATTACTTACTTAAATATATAAAATGATATGAGAAAATTCGTTTAAAAATGCTGGATGTTGGGATAGAATAACTTTATAAGCATTTAGGTCCTTCGAGCCGAATGGACCAGCGACCTATGGATATAAAGTTTTTTAATTCCAAAATAAGCCCCTAAGAGTGAAGTCAACTTCAAAAACTTCTAAATTATTTTATTAAATTTGGGATGGCTACTCATACTTTGATGAAAGCATTTCGGTCCTTCGAGCCGGATGGACCAGCTACCTTATTTAATTATAATTAAACTAGGGCGTCTTAGCCTTTAGATTATTCCCTCCCTATTTTCATTCCCTCTTCTTATATCTATTAAGAGTATGTTTACCTACCAATCTTTAAAATTAAGGTCTCAACTATATTATATTTTTTTCTTTCTGTGCACAAGCTGTTGAGCCAATGGATGGAACGGGAGGATGGGCGAGGAGGTTAGCTTCGCCTGCAGTTTATGGTTGTAGTAGTTAATAAAGCGCAAACGGAAAGCCGCAAGATGCTGAGGGGGCACAGAGAAAGAGAAGGAGAGCAAAGGCTCTCCCAGAGTCGAGCACAGCTTGGAGCAGAACAATCAATTTCACGTCAATTGGTTCATATTTTATAGGCTGAGCCTCGGAAGCGATGACGACTACGTCGACACGGATGTCGGCAGCCAAAGGCAGCAGGAATTAAGGTTATAGTTCCAGTTCGGGCAACTGTATTCGGTGTGCGCTGCCAACTAATGTCCAAAGCGCAATACTTGACCCAAACAATATTTGGCACTGACAGCCCCGGCTAAGCTCGCCCGCTCTCCGAACAATTGAAATGTCAGCAGTTGTTGTGGGCGTATAATAACTGCGCTGCTGGCCAAAAGGAAATGGAGCTGGAGCCCCCGAAAGCGGCTTAGAGAGACTGACTGACTGAGTCGGACTCTGCTGGCTCTGGGGAGCTCATAATTTGACAGGTCGAAATTGAAATGCACTTACCCGGCAACAGCTGATCGGGACGTGTTGAGAGAGCTATGGTCCTACCTGGAGCAATCAATAACAGAGCACACGTTTCCGGAGGAAGATAGAGTGCATTTTGAAGTGAATCAATAAGACCTTGGAGGTATTTGTTGTTATTTATTTTTAAGCAAGCTAAAGATGTCGAAATTAAATTTAAATTTAAATTTAAGAACATATGTTGTATTAATTCCATAAACTCTTAACTTAACTCTTATAATATGTATAAAATTATGCTCTGTTATATCATAACCTCCTTATTTCAACTTTAAAGAGCCTAAATTTATTTCCATAACAAAATTGCAGAATTTCCCTTCAGCGAGTTCGACAAACTTTGGGGAGCCATCCTTGGACTCAAACAATGTTGTTCCACTGCCAAACATAAGCTGACTACGCAAAACTTTTGTTTGGCAAGCGAAGCGCGTTCTATGCAAAATCGAAAGCGGATGAGACTAGAGACCAGACCGAAATTTTGGCCAGATTAGAAGCAGGCTGCGTAATTTCCACGCAACGGCATTTTGATTGATTGCCGGGCATGTGTGTGCCGCTACGGCGTATGCGCAATTTGAGAACATAACAAATATGAAAGGCGCGTGACCATCGTGTCCTGCCCTCCAAGCGGAACCCATTAATTTGCATCTCTTTTAGCAAAGCGACAAAAGGCATTTCAGGTGCACCTGCTAATGAGCGGGCGTGGCAAGGTCAAATGTGCAAGCACTTAGCCTAATGATGCCATACCAAAAATACCATGAGGAAAGCAAACTAAAGCGGTGGCCAGGGGAAAGGCGAATGGCTGTCCGGTTAAGGAGAACTATACAAATCGCTCAACACTTGGCAGCACTTAAATGGGGAAAACCACATGATAAAATTAGACGATTAGCACTAACCGCAAGTACAGACACACGCACATATGGCCAGACCACAACTAAACACATACAAGCAAAGGGCGTAGTGTAAAGGGGGTCAAAAATATCGTAAATAATAAATATTATGGCTATCTAATGGAATATAATATCTTATTTCGTTTAGTGGCAATTTCAGTAATGATATTCGGCAAATCACGTATTTTTTCCTTGTTGACTGGGCAAACAACTGGAGCATCCCCTTTGGGTCGCGACCCTGCCAAAGAGCACACAGAACGCAGTAGCAAGTCCATCCGCAGACCCCGGCTAGACTGAGTAAACAATCGGCGAACGCGACTGGCGGTTCATGCGAGCCCGCAACCGACACTCGATTTCGAATTCGGAGCACTTCAGTCCGTGACCCCTTGCTGGTTAAAAAAGCAAAAAGAAAAAATGAAACAGAAAAACGTACAAGCATAAAACCATAAAGCGATAGAAACACACACCATTTTTTTGCGCAGTTCTCTGTGAATATTTCCGCTGTGAAAAATCGTTTGAAATTAGTTGAACAAAATATAACGAACAGCGATCAAGCAATAAATACTTGACACAATGCCTTCGTTTTTTCAACATAAACAACGTTTTTCCCAGACTGTGGGAAAAGCACTGACCTGAAATGGGTGTTCAGGAATCAATTTAAATGGGTTTTTATTAATTAATTTGGTTACTAAATAATTGATCAACACTTTGAAGTCAATTAGTGCTGGCATAAGAGAATATTATATGAGAAATATTGGTACAAATATTTTATAACACATTTTAGCTATATTTTAAAGATTTTAAGTAAAAATTACTAAGAAATAAAACTTCCCGACTATGAAATTATATATCCTGAATTTATTGCATACTTTCTGGCTGTGATAAATAATTCACAAAAAATATCTTTGTAGTTTTTTACGTCAGAAAGAGATTTAATGTCAGATTGAATTTTAATTTTATATAGAATCAATAACAATAAATAATTTCCCTTCACGGCAGAAATATTATAATTATTAGCAAAAATACAATATATCCTTGAACAACGAAAAATGTATGACACATCTTTTACTGTGCTGACACCGTGCTGACTTTGGATTTCTTAAAATCATTTGCCATTCGTTTTCCAATGGCAAAATTCTGGCATTTTTCTGCATTTTATTGCTTTGATATTTTTCTACATTTCCAAGGGTGGCGAGTCCCCGGACTTAATAGCTTCGGATTTCTGCGGATATGCAGCTGGCGGGGGAAACCACATCGCTGCGTGCTTATCCAGCAATAAAAGCAATGTGTTTTATGAGCTTTAAACTTTTAGATTGGATTTTTCTTTGCACCAATTTCCAAATGTACACTTAATTGTTTACTCGAGATGCTTGCTGTTTACTTAAGATGCAAAATTAGTTCCCAAAAAGGGTAATAAAAACTAGACGCCGTTTGATGTTAAACAGAGAGTTGATCTAAGCAGAAAAATCGAATAAATTACAGGGCAAACAGTATGACAAGTTCGAGACTGTGTGACCTTGCCCATCACAAATTGAGCAACCCACACACAGATGGGTCCTCGCCCTTCCATTTAGCCTTCTGCTGCTTGATAAATTTGAAAACTGTCAGTTTGGCCCGATAAAACAGGAATACTTCCAGCGACTCACTCCGCTCACTTTTCTGGAAGTTTATCGCAGGCCACGCGCCAGTTGCCCTCGAGCCCAAATGGGGCACAGAAAAAATAAGATTAAATTACATTTTGCACACAGTTGTGATTTTCATTAATTTAGTGCACACACACTCGAAGCCAAAAAATCATATAGAAAAGGAAAAGTTTTCCAAAAATTCCAAATCAAATAACTTTGGCAACTTTTTCGCTCGGGGGAGTGAGACAGATCCAAACCGCAAACGGAAAACACAAAAAGTTTAACAAAAAAAAAGTGGCAGCTTCCTCTTAATTATACCTTTCAGTTACAGAGGGGATATTGTTTGTTCTTAAGAAGAATGTAACAATTACAAGGAAGTATTTCAATCACAAAACTAACTTACCTAAATATTCTTTTGTTTATAAAATATTTTTAAAATATTATTGTGCTTGGGATTTATCTATATAAAGTTCAATGCCGAAGCCCTTTCAATGGGTATCCTAAAACTGAAAAAGAATAATATGACTTGCGCTTTTTATCAACACTTTTTCACGCCATTGTCATGGCTGCTCATTTTGGCATTACGTATACGCAACGCTGGCCCTGAAAAAATATAACTTTTTTGTCTTCTGGCTGGTCTGATAGCCTTGGCGGAAATAAAACCGAAAAAAGCAGTTCGAAAGGGAAGGTATGAAGATTGCAGGATAAGTCAAGTAAGCGTGAAACTCCACTGACAACTTTTTTTTCTTTGAGAGATAGAGCTTTACAGCAGACAAAGTGAACTCATACCAGTTTTCTTTTTTTCGGCCTTCAGAGTGGGAATTTGCAATCGGAAGTCATCGACGGCGCTCATAAAACATTTTCGATGGCGAGCACTAGCCCTTAAATGAGTTAAAAGATGGAACTTTTCCTGGAAAAAAAAGTTGCTACTTGTTCCATTTCTCATTTGCAAGCAGCTGCAAGAAAGAGATTTTAATGTCAAATTATAGCAACTTTGTCCGTGCAACTTGCAACAGTTTCGGCAAACAAAACAGAGATTATAAGGCAACTTTAGTTTCAACTTTTTAACTGCATCTTTTATTGCCCGTTTAGTGCCCTTCGTTCTTGGTGAAGTGTGGGTATATATATTATTCCTGATCGATATGTTTTGACTAATGGTAAAAGGGAAGGTCAAGGGCCTCCGTATAAGGTTTATTAGAGTTCAAAAATTCACAATGCTTTTATTTATAAAATTAAAATAGATTTCCTAGCTAGGGAATACCAAAATCTATTAGAATTTATAAGAATAACAAAAGGACAAGTGTCAAACGTTTAACACCAATTATGGGTAATTATAGGGTCAACAATTACGCCTACCCCTTGAGCCCGAGCTGCGTAATTAAGTCACGTTTTAATTGTACCCAAAAGTGAACAGTAAAAAAGGGAAACATGTTCTGACACTTCTAACTGCCTTTAAAATAGTTTTGTCCTTTTCAGTACGCTAAAGGAAAAACTCTTTCTGCAAATCCTGAATCATAGGATTCAGTAAACGTAGACAGGAGTACTTAATATTTTAAATTATTTTTATATTTTTAAGAAAAATTTGTCTCCTTTACAGCTTTTACAAACCTACATCATTTTAAAATGGTTTAAAAGTATACAAAAATAAATGTTGTCTTTATTCCTAAAGGTAAGTACCACCCAGGTAACAGATAACATATAACTGAAATGCCACAGTTTATGCGTGTGTAATTTTTAATTACCACCAGGCAGGTGTTAATTAACTATAAAATAATTATGAATAATTAATTAAAATAATTAAATACAATTACCAATTATCTATTACCCAGGCGCAAGTTACTATAAAAGCAGCCATCAAGTAGAGTTTTCATACTGTCAAAAAAATGAAGCCAACCCCTCCGGTTGTCAGGAGTGAAAATCTCTACAGGACCTACTGGCTCTACTGGCGACTCCTGGGCGTCGAGGGCGAGTATCCGTTGCGTTGGCTCCTGGATATCCTAGTCAGCTTCTTCATCACCTTCTGGAACCCCGTACATTTGATAATCGGACTTTTCAATAAGCCAACACCAGAGGTGTTCAGGAGTCTGCACTTCACCACTGAATGCCTTTTCTGCAGCTTCAAGTTTATATGTTTTCGCTTGAAGCTGGCCGAGATTAAGGCCATCGAACGGCTGCTCAAGGAGTTGGATGAGCGGGCTGAGAGCGAAGAGGATCGCAGGTACTTCGACAGAGATACCAGGCACATGGCGGAAATCATATCGAAAAGCTATTTGGTGGCTGCTGTGGCGGCCATAATCAGTGGGACCGCCTCTGGCCTGTTTAACTCTGAAAGAAAATTAATGTACGTGGCCTGGTTTCCCTACGATGTGCAGGCCACGTCCCTGATCTTTTGGATTAGCTTTTCCTACCAAGCTATAGCGGCCAGTGTGGCGATTCTGGAGAATCTGGCCAACGATTCGTATCCCCCGATGACATTTTGTATACTCTCAGGCCACCTAAGACTCCTGGCGAAGCGTTTGAGTCGCATAGGATACGACAAGGAGATGTCCATGGCTAGGAATACCAGGGAGCTCATTGAGAACATCCAGGACCACAGGAAAATAATGGAGTAAGTGGGTTTGTTACTTACTTATCTACTATCTGAATAACATTTGTATTATTTTTCTAGGATCATCCGCCTACTCAGGGGCACTCTATATTTATCACAGCTTGGCCAGTTCTTCTCCAGTGGCATCAATATATCCATAACCCTGATTAATATCCTATTCTTCGCGGAGAATACCTTTGCCATCATCTACTATTGGGTGTTTTTTGCGGCCATGCTTATAGAATTATTTCCCAGCTGTTACTTTGGCACTCTGTTGTCCAAGGAGTTTGATAACCTGCCATATGCCATCTTCTCCAGCAATTGGTTGGGTTCGAATAGGCGTCACTGCCGAATCATGATCATACTGATGCAGTTGGCGGTGGTCCAGGTTAACATAAAAGCTGGAGGAATGATAGGCATCGGCCTGGATGCGTTCTTCGCCACCGTGAGAATGGCATACTCTTTTTTCACCCTGGCCATGTCGTTTCGATAGGAAAATCTGAGTATGTTATATATATTTTTAAATAAAAATAACGTTTTATAATTTTTATATATTTAAATAAGGAATTTTAATCTTTATAATCTCAATTTATTGAAAAGATTTTTAATATTAATTAACTCTGAATCAAGCTTCAACTTTCTAAGAACCTATTGACCCTAAAAACTTACCAACATCTTTATTAATTTATTGAAGACCATTCCACTCTTACTTACCCATATGTTACCCAACCATAAACAAGGGTAAATGTGCCCATTTTGATTTTATTTATTTATAATCAATAAAAGCCTCTCAAAGCTAAGATATTCATAATGTTGCCGCCTTCTTGAATTGAAAAGCAGACTCTGATGAATAATTGCACAGCATTTACCCATCCAAGTGAAATGTAAAATTGAACCATTAAACAAAAACCCACATTAAAATGATTGACACTTCATCAAACCCTAAGCTTAAAGGGCTATTACCCAAGAAGAGGTGTGAATTGGTTAACAAAAATTACAGGGATATGTGATGCAAGGATATGCCTACCAAATTGGTGGGCGTTACGCCAGACGTCTGTTATATTTTCTCCAAGTATAAAAAGTATAAAAACGGAAGTGCCACAGGCCTCGTTGCTCATTTTTCTCAAACATGGAGTTGAAAGCGTCGTCAGTCGTCAGTAGTGGCAATATCTACAAGGTGTACTGGTTATACTGGCGGTTGTTGGGCCTGGAGAGTAATTTTCCCCTACGATACCTCGTGGACTTCCTGATCACATTCTTTGTCACCTTCTGGTATCCCATCCACTTGATCCTCGGCCTCTTCATGGAGCGAACCCTGGGCGATGTCTGCCAGGGTCTGCCCATCACCGCCGCCTGCTTCTTTGCCAGCTTCAAGTTTATTTGCTTCCGCTTGAGACTGGCCGAGATCAAGGCCGTGGAGGCTCTCTTTAAGGAGCTGGACCAGCGGGCTGTGACTGCCGAGGAGCGGGAGTTCTTCGAGAGAAATACCCAACGTGAGGCGAATTTTATTTGGAAAAGCTTCCTGGTGGCCTACAGCCTCTCGAATCTGTCGGCCATAGCTTCCGTTCTCTTTGGCGGCAGTCGACACCTTCTGTATCCCGGCTGGTTTCCGTACGATGTCCAGGCATCGGCTCTCCGCTTTTGGCTGAGTGTAGCCTACCAGATAGCAGGCGTGAGTGTGGCCATTCTGCAGAACCTGGCCAATGACTCGTATCCTCCAATGACATTCTGCGTGGTGGCGGGACATGTGAGGCTTTTGGCCATGCGATTGAGTCGAATTGGACACGATCAGGAATCGGACAAGTTGGTTATTGCCAGGAAACTAACAGAGAGCATCGAGGATCACAGGAAGCTCATGAAGTAAGATCAGTATTTTTGTAATCCCAGCAAAGCTTGGTTATTATATTTTTTAATACCTCTAGGATCGTCCAGCTGCTGCGCGTCACCATGAACGTCTCCCAGCTGGGTCAGTTTGTGGCCAGTGGCATCAATATATCCATAACGCTCGTCAACATCCTGTTCTTTGCGGAGAACCTCTTCGCCGTGACCTACTACGCCGTGTACTTCATCTCGATGGTGCTGGAGCTGTTTCCCTGCTGCTACTACGGCACCCTGATCTCCGTCGAAATGGGCCGCCTGACCTATGCGATCTACTCGAGCAACTGGCTGGGCATGCAGCCGGGTTACTGCCGCTCCCTGCTCATCTTCATGCAGCTCACCCTGGCCGAGGTGCAGATCAAGGCTGGGGGTATGATTGGAATCGGCATGAACGCCTTCTTTGCCACCGTGCGACTGGCCTACTCCTTCTTCACGCTGGCCATGTCGCTGCGATAATGGACAGTGGACAATGGATAATGAGGCGCCGGTGGGGTGCTCGCTTAATTTTAATTACCACTAATGGCGGCCATTAACGGAGGCTTTATGAAAATTGCATTGGCGTCGTTTAAATGTCATTGAAACGTGGATTTTGCACGCGAAAAAATATAAGAGCATGTAGCTAGAAAATGCTGAAAGCCAAATGGTTTTAAAATATTTTTTTCCCCCTCTTAAAATTTAGAAAATATTTTTAAATAAATGCTTAATGATTTTGGCTCATATTAAAAGACTTTTACTTGATTATATATTGATCCTACACCCAGAACAATTCATGGACTAAAAAGCTGCCAAATTGAATAAAATTTTAGTCCATTTGACCTAAAACGGAAGTCGAGGCAGTTATGGCCTAAAAATTGTTTATAGGTAATGGAAGCTGGCCTAAATTCTAGGCCAGATTTGTCCAAAATGCCATATTTTTAGGCAATAGAAACAGGCCTAAATTCTAGGCAAGATTTGTCGAAAATTTAATTTTTTGAATATTTTTAGGCAATACTATGCCCAAATCTTCACTTTTAGGCTATATACGCAAAAAACTTGACTTTTATATTATATGTATTTTGTATAAATACAACCATTTAAAATAATAAAGGTGTATTCCAAAATGCATACAGTATTTGTTTTATTTATATTTTATATTTTTATATTTATATTTATTACCTATTACCTAAAATTTAGGTAACCAATGGCCCAAAAATGTAATTGAAAGCTTTGGGCTATTGCTTAAATTTTAGGCCTACAATTCCTAAAATGTATGCCCTAAAAATATGGCATTTTGGCAATATGACCCATGTTTTAGGACATCATTGGCTAAAAAGAAATTCCTAAAATTTTTAGGAATTTTTTTTCTGGGTGTAAGCCAAACTAGTCTTAAATTCCCTCAGTGCCTCCTCCCTGTTAGCTCCTTAAAAGCGAATTTCCATCAAAAATCCAATCATTCGAAGCACCATGGTCATTATCAACAGTGTTAGCTTCTATCGACCCTTCTGGCTCTGCATGCGAGTACTAGCTCCCAGCTTCTTCCACCAGGCCACACCTCTCGTCCGAGCCTATGAAGTGATGCTGCATGCTCTGGTCACCGTGTGGTTCCCGCTCCACCTGCTCCTTCATCTCCTGCTACATCCCTCGCCGGCGGAACTCTTCAAGAACCTGACCATGTCGCTGACCTGCGTGGCCTGCAGCCTGAAGCATGTGGCCCAGCTGTACCGCCTGCCGGAGGTGGTGGAGATCGAGTCCCTGATCGGCCAGCTGGATGAGTGCATCGAGGGGGAGCAGGAGCATCGCTACTACCAGGATCACCTGCAGTGCCAGGCCAGGCGCTTTACGCGCTGCCTCTACATCAGTTTCGGGATTGTCTACGTGGTGTTCATCTTCGGGGCCATCGCTCAGCTCTTCGGGGGAAGTCGGGAGCTGTTATATCCCGCTTACTTTCCCTTCGATTGGGAGAGGAACCGATATCTGTATTGGGTGGCCTTTAGCTATCAAATAATAACCATTGTGGTGGAAGGCATTCAAGGACTGACCAATGACACCTACTCCCCATTGACTCTGTGTCTCCTGGGCGGACATCTGCACTTGTGGTCGATACGAATGAGCAAGCTGGGAATGGAGGAGGAACAGGAGGATCAACATCTAAGGCTGCTGGAATACATAGAGCAGCACAAGCTGCTGATGAGGGGAGTTCTGGTGACATTTCATTAAAAATTTAAATAATAAAAATATATAAAATATTTTTTCCCCCTTGCAGACTCCACTACCTGACCACCCGGACCATCAGTGTGATTCAGCTGGTCCAGCTGGGCGGCTGTGGCGCCACCCTGTGCATCATCGTCTCCTATGTCCTATTTTTCGTAGGCGACGCCATCTCGCTGGTCTACTACCTGGTCTTCTTCTGCGTGGTCTGCGTGCAGCTCTTCCCCAGCTGCTACTTTGCCAGCGTGGTTTTCGAGGAGGTGCAGCGCCTGCCCTATGCCATCTTCTCCAGCCGCTGGTACGATCGATCGAGGAGCTATCGTGGCGACCTGGTCATCTTCACCCAACTGACGCTGGGCGACACCAGCCGAGTGATGCGGGCCGGGGGCCTCATCGAGCTGAATTTAAATGCCTTTTTCGCCACCCTGAAGATGGCCTACTCCCTGTTCGCCGTCGTGGTCCAGATGAAGGGCAGATGAAGGGGCAGCCAGTGGCTTGTTAATTAAATGGGGGCGGATGGCCATCATTCGGTGTTGCTGCCGCGTTGTTATTGATTTTCTCCCCTGAAATTGGCCAAAAAGTGGGGCAATCAACGCGTTGCAAATGAAATTTCATTAATAGGCCCCGTCGCGATACGCAAATAAACAGAATCGTTTGGCGCAGCTTCTGGTTCTCCGTCCGAACAATGGCACATTAAAGTGAATGAATTGTTTACGTTCACGTACAATCCGTATCCGAATCCGACTCTGATTTCTGATTTCTGTTTGCGTATTTTGTTGCTGTAAAGCCCGCATAAATCTCTAGGAAATCGGACTGCTTTTGTAGGTGTTGTAATTAAAAATAAAAAATTGTAGCCCATCAATTTATATTTGTAACAGTTTTTATAAATTTTAAATGGTTTTGGGTTTTATTTATCATGCCATTAAATATTTTTTTGAGTATCTAGCTTAACTTCAAGTCTCTACAAGACAGAAAAGTCTTTCCTCTTTGCCAATTTTCATTTTTCCTTTATATTTATTGACTTTTCATAGGATTGTGGCAATTTTGAAGGACTGTCTTGGGGCGCCCCAAAAGTGTGTACGTGATCCAAACATGTTTTCCTTTTTTATCTCTAGAAATTTAATTAAACTTGAAAGCATCAGCGAATTTATATGAAATTTTAAGCAGCAAGAGGACGAACTCACATTGTATTAATGATTTTTAATTAAAACTCTTTTCAAGCGAGAATAATTGAATTCTGAAATTCGGTTTCCGCTGCATTACACTTCCGTTTAAGTTGGTTGGAGTTATTTAAAGTACAGGAAATACCCTTGCTTTAATAGAATTTATAATATAATATATATATTTTTTTGTGCATATTCAGGTGAAATTAAAATAAAATAGTGCCAGAAAATTAAACCTTAATTTCAGCATAAAAATCATATAAGATAAATGGATTTAAATATTATAATAATATGTTAAGTTAATTTTTAAATTCACGGTTACTTAAGAATTGATTATGTTCTTCTATCTTTTCCTTTCTCTCTTTATATAAATTCTATATAAATTCTTAGTCTCTTTAAACATATTTATAAACCTTACCTATAGTATTATACTTATTCTGCATTTCTTCTCACCATTAATCGCTGAAATTAAACGGCAGTCGTGAATTAATTTCATGATTAAACGAACCAGCGTGTGCATTGTAAATGATAGCTCCTCGAAATGGGAAATGGTTGTGCAACAAGGATGTGCTGCCGTGGAAACGTGGAAATTTATATTAAAAAGTATTCCACTCCTCGGCAACGGGAGCCTTTCGAGTGAAATGCAAATGACGATGAGCCGTTGGCATTGCAGGCTGGCCGGGTGGCAAAAGGACACGGCGGACTGCATAAGTATCCAGGAAGGCGATGCCGGACACATATAGGCGGACTCGGAGCAAGAAGGTGTGTGGCCAAGGACACGCGAGGATTCACACCGGCAACGTGGCAATTTATTGATGCCAACGCAACGATGAGTGCGTACAAATTGCCTGAAGTGGGTGGAGAAATGGAGAAACACTGGGACTTTATTATTTTTAACAACATTTTAATATACATTTTAAGAAGTTAAATTAAATAATAATAATAAATAAATAAATAATAAAGAATATCTTTAAATTCTCAAAAAGACTAGATTTAGGTAATTAGTTCAAATTGCAAAGCACTGTGCGTGAGCCGGCAGAGGCTCGGCAGGGAACGGTCTTGGGCACCACGGCTCAATATTATTAAGAATTATGTTAGCTTTATTTGAATAAGTACTTTGCATAGTTGAAAGCATTTAGAAATTAGCATTTTGTAAAGCATTTACCATTTTGATGTAAAGATTCCGTCGAGATCAAATGCAATTAGGATTAAGTAAAAAGAAAGACTACGGTCACACTACGATTACGAGAACGAAACCTAACAAATTGAAAAGTAAAACTAAGAAAGAAATCGACGAAATAAATAAGAATCTACATTAAAGCCACGATAACAATTGTTGAATAAAAAGTGTAATATACAAGTATATAATTCCACTTCTTAAGTTCCCTTAAATTTCTCTCAGTGCAGCGTGAGAATTCCGATAAGGGGTTGTGTCAGTTCAATTTGTCGCCCGCAGATGGCGCTCTCCTATCTGTCGAACACGCGAAAAGCAGGCAACCGAGCAGCCATTAAAATGTCCCCCCAGCAACACTTTTGCGTCATTATTGAAAGCAATTTCCCACGGCAAATAGAAAATCGAAAAACAAAACAGAATCGAGAATGAAAGCGTAAAATAAAAAATAAAAATCACAAGCAACACACACACACTGTGAGGAGACTGTAGACGAAGAAAATGCGACAAATTCCGGGGCTCAGGCCGCAGCTTAGAGCTGCGAATATTGCGCATACGCCACCCCAGGGAGCGGCACTCAAAATGCCGCCCATTCCCACTGGCAACCCATCCGATCCCATCCAGAGTTGGGAGCCAGAGCCAGTGCCAGAGCCACAGCACAGGCCCAATTGCTGGAGGTGATTTAACTTTTTCTGCCTGCCATTCATTTCCTTTTCAATAGCACAAAAGCACACACAGCACACAGACACCGCGCGCCGGGAGAGATGGCAGAAATATTGTTGGCATACTTTTTCAAGTGTTTCCTGCCTTCCTGCATCGTGTGTCCTGTCTCCTGGCTCTCTCTGCTGTTTATTTTAACTTTTGGCATTTTCAGCGCGAACCGGGGGAATTTCGCCCCACTGAAATAGGAAAGTAAAACAAAAAGCGGTTAAACAAAAATATGAAAAATAAATTGAAACACTCAGTCCGGCAACCGTCTGTCTATCCTTCTATCTGTCTATGAGTTTGGGGAAAAACCCCAGAAGGGCCTTCCACTCAATCAGAGCTCTGGCGACATCGGGACTAAAGGCCATCCCCCTGCTGTAAATAAAGCAGATTTGAGGTCTGGCCAGCGTCCGGCCGCAGATTGAGTTGCTGTCACTACTGGCCGAAAATTACAATTTTATTGCGGCTTCCAGAATGTATGCAGTTTGCCAGAAAGCAATCACATTTTTCGTTGCATTCTGCCACTGTTTTTGCTTGCAGAAAATGTCAATAAAATAACTCATTTATAAAGCAAACTATGCTTGGCTTCTTGATGAAGAGAAATATGTTTGCACAGGCTCTAGGTTACTGACAAATTCTGAGGTAAGCTGGTTTCTTGGAATATTTCTTTAGGTGCCAAAATAACGAAATCAAAAATTGATTACTGTGAAATATGGTTATTTATTTAATAATTGAATGTATCAGCTACATTTTAGTTACCATTAGTTATAGGCAAGCTTTTCCCAATCGCAATCAAGGGTTTAAAAAAATTTATGATTGCTGGTGGGGGCCCTAAAAAATAACTAAATTATTGCTTCAGATTTATTAATTAAAATTTTTATTCTGAAAATAAACAAAAAATAATACTTTAATAATAAATATATATTTTTATAGTACTTCTCTCTCTTCCCTTTAATTTATTTCCCAACAATTACAACTTTAACTGGCAAAAAAAAAAACAAGTACAACTTAATTGAAATCTCCGCAGCAATTAGCTTCGATTATTTAATGAACGCTAATTCAGCAAATGTGTCGACTCTAATTGCCTTTTGGCAGTTGCAAATTGTGAGAAATTGCCAGGCGCACTTTTCTCTCTCTCTGCGAGCGAGTGAAAAAGTGAAAAATGATTAATTAGCCTCGGGCAAATTGGCATGGCGGCACTGGACTAGGGATTTTCCGTGTACAACTGCATTGGGATTCATGTCGGAATTGGTGAAACTATTTTCCCATTCCACACGACCAACTCAATTACAACATCTCCTGGACTGCTGACTGCCGGCCCATGCCGGCCGCTGCCCATGCAATTTTCCCAGCGAGCCCCAAATGGAGAAAAACAAGCGGAAAACGCGCATCAAAGACAAACAAAGCCGGTGGGGGGAAGGGGATGTAATGCGAGATGATGTATGTGTGTGTGCGTTTGGGAAAAGTGTCCAACATGTTAGCGTGTTGGGGCGGACAACCGAACTGCCGGCGCCTAAAACTATGCTCCGCGGAATGAATAACAGAGCGGATCAAGCTGGCGGCTTTTTTTCGGTAGCTCGCTGGGGCACTGAGAGAAAGTAATACTTTGAATTCTTATTTGGTTATATAACAAATACTTAATATTAAATAAAAGTGATAATAAATTATTTATTTATTTTTTGTGTTATCGTAGTTTCTATGTGGATTACTCTTTATTTCTTTGATTTATTTTCTTAGTTTTAATTTTTCAATGTGTTTTCTTATTTTCCAAAATTGTAGTGGGACCGTAGTCTTTTCTCTACTTAATCCTAATTTTCCTATTGTCTTAATTTATCTCTATTTGATACAGCGGAATTGGAACACAAATGCGGAAATTCATACTTACATAATGTTACTTTACCAAAATGCTAAAAATGCTACGCTGTGCCATACTGAGTACTCAGTTAATGCTTACAATTGTATATATTTTACCATTATTACTTATTTATTTAAACTAATTTAATTTTGTGGAATAACGGATTGCTTCAAATAAGCTTTAATTTCGGCATGTTATTCTTTTCTGTAATTTAATATTTATAATATTTTTTAAGGCGTATGTAAATTAAAATATCTAATATTTTTAAACTAATTTATTTAAGAAAAGTGCCCTGACCATAAAAACAAAGCAACAGTTAGCTCAAAAGAATCTATTGCCTACTTTTTGGCAGCTATATAAATGGAATGTTCTAGTGAAACTCCTTAATTTCTCCTTTGATCCTTACACTTACTCAATCGAGTTGAAATTAGGCTGTGAGATCAATTTATTTAAAAAAAATTATAAATACATATATTCATGATATTTATATATTTTTATTAAAGTGAAAAACAGTTCCTTGTTTCAGTTAACGGCCATCGGCGAGTACTTCTCTATGACCAAGTTATCTACTATAAAATCTATCATTGTTGTAATATTATATATATATTTGTACAATATAATATAACGTCTTAATTGTAATTCTTAATTTATCCCAGTGTATTTCCCCCTCCCCCCCGCTATTCCTGTATTTCAGTCATGCATGACAATTTTTTCCAGCCAGTTGCTTGTTTTGCTTTTGGTTCCTTTTGGTGCTTGGACTGGGTTATCCTCCTGTTATTGTTGGCGCTCCCTTTGTTTGGCTCACGTTGGCGATTCCTCTTTTGCTTTTTTCCTTTTTTGTTTTTCCTTTGTTTTCTTTTTTTCCGTTTTTCGCTCTCTGTTTTCATACGCACTGACACAGATGTTCTCCGGGACATTGCTGTTGTGTGTTAGTTACTTTTGTTTTTACAGCTGATAAAGTTAGCACGCTCGGCATCCTAAGCCGAGTTAACTTGGCCCTATTAATAAATCGTGCGAGTAACTCAAAAAGGGAGAGCTTTAAGGTTCAGCATCCTTATAACCTTTAAACTCACTGTTTGGTGATTGTTTCAAAAGCCTTAAATCACATGCATTGCATAAGAACTCTGTTTTGGAAAGCACTTCCGCTTCACATAGCTCCATCGGAAAACAAATGAGGCTAGGGCTCTCGTAACTACGCATGCTGATGGAAAACCTGTCGGATAATGAATCGAGATAATCGATAAAGTGGGCCTGGTTACAGGGGAAGTCCATTAGAGCCACCGTTCCAGCCTGGCGCCTCTCTTACTTATGGCCAGCTATCAAATTTCCTCTTTTTCCAGCCACCTAGTTGGTAGGGCGACTATTTTGCAATCGGATCTCGGAGCGGATGAGGGATTACAAAATTTCAAATTCATGAGACGAAAGCGCATTGTTTGGCCAACAACTGGGACGGACCAGTAGTGGCCGATGCAGCAGGCCTTACCCGAACCGTTTCCCATTTCCAATTTCCGTAGGCAATGTCGCCTGACCAATTTCATAAGCGTCACCCAATTCCGCTCCCTTTCTGCATCCGATCTTTGGGCCAGTGGGTGACAATGTTGCTGTTTTGACTGCAAAAGTGAATGCCGTGCAGTGTGTGTCTGTCTGTGCCTCGGGGAAGGTCATTTGTAACCCTAACTAAACAAATTTGAAAGCTAGCGACCGTACGTATCAGGTGTGGTCTGGTTCTGGCGATGGCCCTTTTTTTTTTGTTTTTAGTGGGTCTTATAAAAGCAGCCTGTGGGCACTGGAGGAGGCATCAGTTGGCCATCAGCCGCAAGCAGTGGAAGCAGCAGTAACAGCAGTAGCAGCCAGCACCAGCATCCATCCCAGCGAATTACCAGCGACCAACTAGGCGAATACTTAACGTCAGCAGCCATGAGACGGGTAAGTTTTCCGTCAACCGCCGCCGGCCATAAATTTTCCCAGCTCCAGTGCTGTGTTGTATTTGGGCTGCCATGTAAATCCAGCAGCCAAGTGGATGTGGCTCCCATAAATCAGGATAATCAAAAATACAAAACGGTAAAGGCCAAAGCGTATTAGGCCAATTTAAATGCCCAGAGCCATGACACAAAACGAAGTGGAAGCAACAAAGTTGGGTTAGAAATAAGAAAAACTCTAGGATTTTGAGAGAAAATTTAAAAGTTTTAAAGAATTGACTTAAATTTAGGGAATATATATTTAGGAAAGGAACAAAGTTCTGTATTTTATTGAGTAAACAACTTTAAACATTCATGCATTTATGAATTCATAAAATTTGAATATTTGTTTAAAATCAACTCTAAAATTAAGGGATATATATTTAGGGCTCCAGAGAATAAAAATTCTTTTTTACACGTTATTATTATTAGTTAAAAAAATTTAAACATTCATGAAAATTAACTTAAAAGTCTTTTACATTTTTTAAAAAAGTATTTTCTAAAATAAACTTTGAAATTAAGGTAATATATTTAGGATTTCAAAGGAAAGTTCTGATTTTTCAAGCTAGTATTCTATTGAGTAAATAAATTTATACATTATTGGAAATTAGTTCAAAAATTTAAGGAAAAATTAAAATAATTGCTTTAAAATAATCTTTGAAATTAAGGTAATATATTTAGGATTTCAAAGGAAAGTTCTGATTTTTCAAGCTAGTATTTTATTGAGTAAATAAATTTAAACATTAATGGAAATTAGTATAAAAATAAAAGAAAAAGTTAAAATAATTGCTTAAAATCAATTGTGAAATTTGGAAACATATTATAATTATAAAAGAATTCACAAGTCTATATAATAGTTTATAAAAATACGTTTTCTAGAGATAAATACACCCAGTTTAAATCAATTTTGAACTTATACTGAGACATTTTATTTATGGATTGATATATCGCTTAGGCCTTGAACCTTTAAATTGCTATTATATATTTCTTGATCACCATATTTTTTTAGGAAGTAGAAACATTAATACATAAAAATATAACAATACTAATTAATAGGTTACAAAATCATTGTTCAAAACTTGCTTAAAATCCTTAAATTTAAATCATGAAATCCTCATAGCTCTAAATTATAAGCAGAATCTTTTAAAGAGTGAATCAGTGAATTTCTTTTTATTTTCTTTTCCAAGTGTAGCCCCTCTTTTTCGTCCCTATAACCTTTGACATCCAATACAGTCCGACACATACAAATAATTGCCCAGAACTTTTCCTTTGTCAGTTACATGAATCCCCCGTGTTGTCGTTTTTAATTTATGGCCCTTTTTGCAAATAACAAATAAAAATGGAAAAGGGAAAACAGGAAAAGCAGGGAAAAAAGCGACGAGGGAAAACCAGAATGGAATGACAAATTGATGAGGCCAACGGGTGATTTATTCCCCGAGCTGGACCATTTAATTCGAGTGCTGAATGCCAATCCTTTTAATTCCAGACCTACCTGTTGCTCTGCCTGAGCCTGCTGACCTGTCACGTGGCCCACTCGGCCTTCCTGCGACCCCTCGATCTCAGCCAGCTGACCAAGTCCTCCAGCCTCCAGCAGCAGCAGCAGCAGTTGCGCGGGGATCTGAACCGAGATGACGGCAGCGAGGACGAGGACTCCACCACCTTGGCACCCAACTCTAGCGAGGATTACGACACCCGTCCGCAGTATAGTTTCGCGTATGATGTGAGGGACACTCTCACCGGCGACGACAAGCGGCAGGAGGAGAAGCGCGACGGTGACCTGGTCAAGGGCCAGTACTCCCTCATCGAACCCGATGGCACCCGGCGCATTGTGGAGTACACCGCCGACGATGCCAGCGGCTTCAATGCCATCGTTTCCAAGCAGCGTCTGGACGAGCAGCAGCAGCAAAGGATCACCTCCTCGACCTCCTCTTCGTCCCGCTTCAACAGCCTCGAGGAGCTGCAGACCCGCCTCACTGCCCAGGCCATAGCCGAGGCCCAGTCCCTGGCCGAGGCCCAGCAAAGCAGCCAGCTGCAGCTGGAGGCCCAGAGTCGTCGGGAGTCGGAGAACCAGGCACGTGCCCAGGCTCAGCAGCTGATGGAGCAGTTCCAGCAGCAGGTACAGCTGCAGGAGCAGCAGCGCCAGCAGCAGGAGCAGCAGCTGAGGGATCTGCAGCGTCTCCAGGAGCAGCGGGAGCGCGAGGATCGGGATCGGGAGCAGCGCGAACGGGAGCTGAGGGAGCGAGAGCAGCGGGAGCGGGAGCTCAGAGATAGGGAGCAGCGGGAGAGGGAGCTCAGAGATAGGGAGCAGCGGGACCGAGAGCTCAGGGATCGGGAGCAGCGGGAGAGGGAGCAGCGGGAGCGGGAGCTCAGGGAGCGGGATCGCGAGGATCGCCGCCAGCAGCAGGAGCGTCGCCAGAACCAGAACCAGAACCAGAACCAAAACCAGAACCAGAACCAGCGCCTGCTCGACCAGCAGACCCTGCTCCTGGCCCAGAGCCTGCCCAGCATCCAGGCCACCGTGGTCTCGCATCCGCCCACTCTGCTGGCCTCCCGCCTGCCCGCCTCCAGCGGCAGCACCACCTCCAGGACCACCACCACCACTCTGCTGACCCGGGATCGCGACCTGGATGCCTGGCGCCAGCTGCCCAATGCCCGTCTAACCATCGACCGCAGCTCCCAGCCCTTGATCTTGAGTCAGCCCTCCAGTGCCACCGTCCAGGCCCAGCTGATCAGCTCTCCGCTGCTGCTGGACTCGGCCAACCTCAACGGATTGATAACCACCCGCCTGAATGGCAATGCCGCCCGAGCTGGAGCCGCCCTGAGTTGGACCAATGGACGCCGCCTCCTGAACAGCGATCTCTGGCAGCTGGACAGGCTGGACGATCGTGAGGATCGCGAGGAGCTGCGCTCCAACAGCGGAGAGCGACGCTCCAAGAACTGGTAAAGGCCAGCGATAACCCAACTTCAACTGAACTCAAAGGAAACGCAACGCAGGACCTCAGCGATCTGACACACGGACCACGAATATGTTTTTTTTAGCCCGTAAGGATTAGATGGAATCTCGTGTTAACCTAGCCTAGAACCGGGGATTTAGGGGACGCCACACTGTCACTCTCGCTTTCTGTCCAATTAACGCATACAGCAAACTCTGCCAAGAACTAACCCAAGCTCTAACGCTTCCACCTTCGCTCCGCTAACTTAGGCACTAAGTTTAAATGTCTTTGTGTTACTTTTTAGTTAGTCAACTGCATCCATGTGAAAATGTAAAAAAAAAATACAAGAATAAACAAGAAGAGGGCTGCCGAGAGCTGCAACGAAGCTAGCATGCCCTTCTGCCAATGAAAAATAAAGTTTTATTCTTTTTAAGAGTAAAAAAAAACTTTAAGAACAGGAAAGACCCTTTAAAAATATTTTCTATCCATGCAAAAATTATATATTAATTAAATTTTAAGATAGAAATCATGGCAAAACTATTTAAAAAGTGATTTAATTTATGTCAACTCCCAATTAATCCTAGCCAACTTCCCCTTACATTTGAGAGTCATCAAGAGGTGGCCAGAGATTGTGTCGCCTTACTCCTTCTGGCCAACTAACCAAAGCCAGTTGACCCTAATCGCCTTTCATGGACTCTGACACTTTGGCCATGGATGCTGCAGTCTCGGCCATAACTTTCCACCCATTTTTCCGGGCTTCACGTGTGCGCACGCCACTTGGCCATAAACCCCCAGGAAGCCAAGTTTCTTGAGGGCAACAAATTTTTTAATAATAAACACGACGGCACAGCGAAGAGGGAGGGAAGCTGGAAAAAGTTTCCTTCTTCATTCCATAAACTTTGTTCCTGGTACACTTTTAAAATAAAGTTGCAGTTGAGTGCTTTGAGGGGGGGGCTTGGTCCAAGGTTGTTAGAGCAATAACAACTTGGCAAAAAGGTAATGAAAACCGGTCAGTGGTTCCGGTCAGGTTCGATTAAGTTGCAGTAACCTTGTGCTATTGTTTAAGGTTTATATACAACGAGGAAGGTTATGGTTAAGAATACTTAAGGATACTCGTAAATAGTTTACTAATACACTTTATAGCTGTGAGTAGGAAGCTAATCCTGTTGCCTCATTAATCTAACTGAATCCCTTAGCTCCTGTAATTGTATTTCCTTCAAGTCATTTAAAATCTCCTTAACTCCTGCGGCTCAACACCCGCTTATGTCAAAAATGTAGCAAATTAAATAGAAATTCCTCGTTCAAGTGACATCCTAAGATGGAGCTCCAAAGTCATGGTGAGCTCTGCCTGCAGCCGGCGCTTGTGAGTCCTTTGCCGGGAAATCACTTAAAAGTTCATCAAGAGTGCAGCTGCCTTGCTCCCTTTGGCCCAAAAAAAAAAGAAAAACAAGAGCTGAAAAACTAAAAGAACTCGAAAAAAAATGAAAAACAGAAAAGCTGGAAAACAGTTTGCCCGCGCTGCGAATGTCAAGTCCAAGCGACACAGAAAAACCAAGCAGCCGAGCAGCTCACAAAACTAAACGAACTAAACCCAAGCCGGTAAGCGATTCCTCCTCCTCCTGGTCTTTCCAATCCCAAAAAAAAAAGGACCTTTCCAACTTCTCGTTTCCGCAGCAGTTCGCGGAAAAATGTTGACCAAGCTCCGAGGCAAATCCGGGCAGCTCCGACTCCTTAATTGGCCGCTGACCAATCAGCGTCGCGGTTTCTTGCCGCTGAAGATTTCCATTTCCCAACTCGATGGGAAATCAAAGCAAACTGGCGAGGCACAGGCTCCGGAAGAGGAAGCTACGCCCATGGCACTGCCTCACTTCATAGACGCCAAATGTGTCCAAAATCAAAGTCAGTCGTCAGTAGACCAAGGAGAGACCAGGAAGTTCGTCTACAACTATCATCCCTTTTCGATTTTCGACCTGAACGAGGCTGCTCTGCGTGCCAAGCAAGCAACAGCCAAGTACGCCAAGGAACTTGGTCAGAAGGAAATGTTAGAGATTGAATATAAAAAGGAGTAGGAAACTGTGTTGGTTAATAAAATTATGAACTAATAATAATAAATATTACTATAAAAACATATAAACAAGTGGGAAAGCTACAGTCGAGTGTGGCCGACAGTGAGATATCCGGTACCCAAAGCATAGTGGGTTAAATTAAATTAGACTTGAACATGGAAAAAAGAAAATGTTGAGAAATGATGACAAAAGTTGCTAGAAACATGTTGAGCTACACCCAAAAAAGACAAATGTTGCTAGGGACATGTTGCGCAACACGCACTGACACTCTCTCACAAAAGCTATGTGCTCAGACACCCGGAAAGTATTCCTGAGCAGTGCGATAGAGCGGGAGGGTGACTATTGACCTCTTATTTTGACTCAATGCTACGGAACCCTTTTCGAGTGTCTGAGTTCCTAGCTTTTGAGAGGGAGAAGCATACAAAGAAATGTTATTGTTTAATAACTTCCATGTTTACCATCCGATTTTACTCAAATTTTCAGAACACGTCCGCGAATGCCTACTTATTTATTGTATCCATTCTTTTTAAGCCGGAAATCCCGACTATAGCTTATATAGCGTTTTCTATGATTTTTGGGGGCGGAAGTGGGCGTGGCCAAATTTTAAAACAAACTTGATCTGCGTGCAACAGATTCCAATGTTGTCACCAAATTTGTTAACTCTAGCTCTTATAGTCTCTGAGATCTGTTGTTTCACACGGACAGACGGACATGACTAAATCGACTTGGCTGGTGACGCTGATCAAGAATATATATTACACTTACTTATAATACCCTTGTACCCTATGGGTACCGGGTATAAAAATGCCAAATTAAATTATATAGAGAGTTAGGGCAAAGCCGAACAGCCATATATTTGTATTGCAATATGCAAGCCATTTTTCAGATGACAAGAAAATTTCGGTTTCGGGGGCTACATTTATATCATATTTCAAAAACCCAACTAAGCAACCTTCGCTATTTCCATTCCCAATGAAAACCCTCCAAGAAATACTAATACCAGCAAGCGAAGCTCCCAGAGATGTCGAGAACTGTACTGCGATCTCTGTTCCAGATCCAGCCCGTGATCCTTCGCCGGCTGTGCCGTAAGCCATCGAAGCTGTCCAGCAAGCCCTCAAACACTGAACGGCCGCCCAAGGATCCTCCGGATGAGGGCTACGAACCGGCGAGTGTCGACCACGACGGCATCGATGTGCCCGAGTTTGTAAAGCCCGCTGCCTTCCGCCAGTTCAGTGCCCCAGATGAGCAGCTGGGCCCGGGAGCGGGAAAGGACATGGACTACAAGAATGGCCATTACTTCGCCTACCACCGATTCTCGTTCCAGGAACTGATGAACCAGGCCATGGAGCTGCGCGACGAGCGCCGCCTCGACGGTGGAATTCAGTCCTCCATCGAAGCGGATGAGGAGCCGCAGGACCAGGAAAAAGAGCTGGGAACCATGAAGAAGCTGGAGACCGAGTGTGATGAGATCCTGGCCGCCCAGGCCAAGGATATCGAAGAGGCCAAAAGTGCCGCCAAGGAGAAGGAGCTCAAGAAAAAGTGCGAGGAGATGGAGAAATCAAAGGCAGAGGCCAAAGAGAAGGGGAAATCAAAGGCAGAGTGCAAAGAGAAGGAGAAATCAAAGGCAGAGTGCCAAGAAAAGGAGAAACCAAAGGCAGAAATGAAAGAGAGGGAGAAGCCAAAGGAGGGGGCAAAACCCGCAAAGAATCTTCAGGATATGAGCGAAGAGGAGCTTCTGGAGTGGTGTCTCAAGAAGGAAGCAGACGTAAAGGCAATGGTCAAGAAAGAAGCAGAAGAAGCCAAGAAATGTGCCGAGGAAGAACTCAAAAAGAAATGTGCAGAGGCGGAGAAAAAGAAAAAGGAAGCTGAAACCAAGAAGAAATGTGCAGAAGAAGATTTAAAAAAGAAATGTGCAGAAGCGGAGAAAAAGAAAAAGGAAGCTGAAACCAAGAAGAAATGTGAAGAGGAAGAGTTAAAAAAGAAATGTGCAGAAGCGGAGAAAAAGAAAAAGGAAGCGGAAACCAAGAAGAAATGTGCAGAAGAAGAGTTAAAAAAGAAATGTGCACAAGAAGAGCTCAAAAAGAAATGTGCAGAAGCAGACAAAAAGAAAAAGGGGGCTGAAACCAAGAAGAAATGTGCAGAAAAAGAGTTAAAAAAGAAATGTGCAGAAGAAGAACTCAAAAAGAAATGCAAGGAGGCAGAAGAAAAGGCAAAATGTGATGCCGATAAGAACAAGAAGAAATAAAAACCAAAAACATAAATAATTCAAATCAGCAAAGACAACAACCCCGAAGACAATCAAAGCACGCGAAGTAAACTCACCAATCCGGTTCAAGTCCTGGCTAAGCCCACCACAGCAGAGACTCAAACCAAGAGGCGTTTGAAAGCCACTGGAATCTCAAACTGTGGACTCTTCACTTTCGCCTTGAGATCTCAACTTCAACTTGCGATTTGAATTGTTAATAAATGTGTATCAGAAACTCGCATAAAATCAACCAACACGCAACGGTTTCCTTATAACTTTGGGGGGTGGGGGGTAGGAGGCCTAACGGAAACCCCGAATCGGGAACGGGGTTGCTGCACAATTTCAGGGACAAATTTTCAGAAATTCAAAACGAAATTGAGCTCGGAAATGGGGGGAAGATCCGCCTCGAGGTCGCTCTGGGAACTGGGAACTGCAAAGCTGAGAGAAGTATCTGTTTTGCATTGATCTCTATGAACCGATAGCCAAAGTCATTGCCATCACGTGTACCCGCTTACTAATTAACGTTAGGAAATTCCCCGAACGGAAAGGGAGAGCAGAGAGAGCCGCTCTCGGTTGATTCGATTTTGAGTTCCTATAACTCTGCTTTGAGATATTACTCAATTTCCGCCTAATCGAAAATTACTATAATTTATTACGTGTGCGTCCCAATATAATTGGTGTTATAACACAAGAGAAAGGTTCTTTACAAGATATATTTATTAATTACATGTTAGAAAATAGGCTTGGAAATTTGTTTTATTTTATAATGAAAAAAAGCGAAATTTTTTTAAATTCCTATATTAAAATAAGTGTTTAAATTTCCATTTTGAATTAATAATAAATATATATGTTGTACAAATCTATACCAAATATACTCACACTATTAACAACATCAAAGATCAAGTTAACTATTTCAGGGGGGTTTTTTTATGTGTTTAACTTTATTATAAAATCAAGAGGTTTATGATTTAAATGGCTCTTTAAGTAATAATAATAGTAAAATTATCATCATAATAATGGATACACAAATTGAATATTTTATGGTTATATCTCTTAATGCATTAGATAGAAAATCGAATATAGCTTACATCGTTAAGTTTATATTTTTTTCACATATCAGATCTTAAACTTTTTCTCAAAAATATTTGGATATATTTTTCTATACTAATCTACTTTTATTTCTTTTTTCGATATAAAATGTTTAATTATATCTATATAATAAATAAAATTAGTTCCAGCATTCAATAATATATCTGTTTATGAAATATTTGCATTTATTTTACCAATCTTATTACAGAAATAAAATAAAATAGACTTGCAGTTCATAAACTTAATTCAAGTCAACCTAGTTTATCACTTGCAATAGTTAATACACTCTTTTATATCCCATAAAATCGCATTATAGACATAATAATCATAACCAATATATGCTATATGCATATAAAGTGCCAAACGTAAAAGAAAATACCTTTAAGCCGCCAAAAGCTGTTGGGCACACGATGCGCCTCGTTTTGCAGGCATTTAAGCTGAAAATTGCTGCTAAAATATTTGCACACTCCACAAGCTCCGAGCTGTGGTTGTTGTTGTTGTGTTGCTGGTGTATTCCATGGTGTTTTTAAGCCGGTATGTTGTTTTTGTTTTTGTTGTTGCTGTTGCAGCTGCATTGATGCGTCGCCAAATGTTTACACTAAGCCCATAACTGCAGCCTGTATCGTTCTCACAGAGGTGAAGGGGACACTGGGAGGCACTCACATGACATTCTGTAAGTTTATATATTAACTGTAATAATTATATTAAATATATTTACCATTTTATTAATAGTTTTGATGCATTGAAGTTTGATCTTCTAAAATTGTAAGGAAATCTTTCGATTGTCTTATGTCTTCTTATTAAAAACATTATTACAATTATGCGTTCAATCTAAATCAAATGAAAACACCTCCTAACGAGGTGAGATTAAAGTGACGATGGCACATTCAACTCAAAAAAATTCTGATACCAAATTTTGTGACGATTAATAGTTATTTAAACAAAAATATTTAAAAAGTTTTTAATTAGTTTCAAAATCGGCACGCTGCCTGTTTTCCCTTTTTAAATTTTTCAACTAACTGCCGATTTTGAAACTAATTAAAAACATTTTAAATATTTTTGTTTGGGGATTTTTGCTCAAATTTAAAAAAAAATTCAATTTCGCACTTTCACTCCCATTTCTCCTAAACTAATCCGTTTTTGAAAAATCTTAGTATGCAGTTTCAAAGAGGTTTAAAATACCTTTCGATTAAGATATAAATGGATCTGATCGGACTATCGTAGCAGATTTCCATTTCTACGGCTGTATATAGTAGTCTCCTTGCGCACCACATTCTCGGTGCTCATCGTCACTACGTGGACTGCTGTCCACAATGATTATAAATATAAATTCATGTTTAAGCTTTAAGAATATTTTCTGTATATTTACATTCTATTTTTTTGTCTGAAAATATATTTTTTTTAATTATTTAGACTTTATTCCCTTTATAAGTTCCTTTTTTCAAGTGCAAACTATTGCTCTCCGTGCTCTCGCTAGCGATCTATGCCTGGCATACAAAATGCATCTAATTTTGGGCCTAACGACAACTTGTCGCTTGTCATGGCCTCCTGGCCTGCTGTTGTTGTTGGCAGTGTTGGCAGGCCAGTGTTGTTGCCGCTGCCTCATCATCATTTGCAACTGCTGGCAGGCAGCATCAGAAAAAAGCAGAAAAAAAGCAGCAGCAGCTGCCTCACTTGGGGATCAACTGGCGGAGATCGCCGCGCTTTATTTGTGCAGCTTTTAGCTGCGCCTCGTAATCGCGGCTCATAGATCAAAAAACACCAGAGAGCGAGACGCGTGCTAGCTGCCTCTCTTTCTTTTCAAACACAGAGAAAAAGGGGGAAATTATAAAGCTAAATAATAGTAAACATAAGTAATAAAACTACCATGCTATCCCTCTTAAAAATATTCATCAAACTAAAACTTAATTTCTTTACAAAAACCTTCTTTAATTATTTTATTTCTACTACCTAAAGATTTTAGTTAATTCCCTAGATTCCTTTTTTAAGTTCTAAATTTCCCAAGTGTACCAATTTTGCATAACATGGTCTCCAAGCAAGTTCCTTTTGTTTATGTGAACCAAGTCCAGTTCTCATCATCAAGTCCGGCGACCAAAGGAAGCGGGCAGGAGAGCTCGCATTCCAACGCACAGCTGCTGTCTCTCTTGCCCACCCACGCCAAAACGAGGAGAGAGAAAAAAATAGTTTTTCCCACTGACCGAAATGACAAGAAGTGCAATTCCCACAGTCGGCATTTTCCATTTTCCAGCCAGATTCCGATTCCGGCACACTCAAATTAGCCATCTCATTTTCGCTCTGATTAAAGGTAATTTTCAAATTTTCCCAAACCACCCTGCGACAACAGACAACAACGGCTTACAAATAGAGATGGTACTAAGTAACTTTATCTAGGTACTGTGGGCTTTCTTACTTAGGTAGGTACAATTAATATTTAAAATTACGTTCACTTCAAGCCTTAGATATACTGATATAAGTGAAAGGTATAATAATTAGTATTACTATAAGTTTCCAAGTTAAGCATTACACCTTTATTTACATTTAGTGAACCTATATAGTATAGTACCTAGGGTACATTTATCTTAAATAGGTATTTATTACAGGGCGCTCTTTGTACCTTATACATTTAAAAGAAGGGAGTAAGGTTGAAATTATTTCTGCGTTCCAATTTCGTACTTGATTTTAACAATACTCCTCTATCTTTATTAAAAGTACCTTTTATAGGTACATTTACCTTACTTAAATATTTATTAAGGCACATTCCCTGTACCTCTTAAAGTTCCCATCACTGACCAACAACGTCTGCAACAGCAGGCGGCAACTTTGGCACTGCAATTTCGATTTCGCCTGTCGTCTATTTAATGATTTCAAATCGGAGCAGGCCCAACAACTTCCCCACCGCTTTCCCCCCGCACTTTTCTTGACCATTTTCTGCAGCTGTGGCTGTGGAAGGAAGGATAGGAAAATTGCCGAAACTAAAACCAGAACGCGTGCGCATTGAATTATGCAAAAATGTTAACCATTTGCCGCCAATCAATTTGTTTTCCCTGCCATCTGGCTGGATTTTCTTCCGTAACTAACCTAATGGAACAATGGCATGTAGATCGTATTAACAATGCCATTATTTATACCAAAGAATATATGTATAACTTCGTTCAAGTCTCGTTAGCAACATTGTTATGGAATTTATCCATAAAATTAAGGCAACTATGAAAATACACTTGTCAATTGTTAGTTAATTTCTGGTTTTATTATCCATTATTGGCTGAAGATATCGGAAATAATAATGATGGTAAAAAAGTAATGGCAAACTATAAGCTAAGCTTATTATACAGCATTTTTATTATTAAAGGTTTTTTTATACTATATTCAGAGCATTCTTATTATTAAAGGTTTTTTATACCATATTGTGTTTTTAATTTTTAAAAGCCATAATTGCAGGATATTTAAAATATTTTCTTGTGACTTGATTTACTTAATTAACATTTGTGGGGGTTTTTTTGGGTAAATACAAGTTTTACAATAATCTAAATTGATTGAGATTGATTAAGATTTGTCCAAACTTAAATATAAAGTCTTTATTTAAGTGCTTACATGAAAGAATTAAATATTACAAAAATAGTACAACTCTGAACAATTAGACAACAATATTTTTACATAAAAATAATCTAATTTTTATTGTCTCTTATAGTTTCACTTCAGAAAATTTAAATTTGTATCGTTTTCTATTTTAAGTTGCAAGATTATTATGTTAAAAAAAGATTAATATTTGAAAATATATCTCTTTAATGTATTACTTAAATTATTAATAAAACAAATCATATTTTTCTAGGCAAGCCTCAAATATATAATTAAAATCAATATCGAGTTTAATATTTTAATATAGAGAACCCTTGTAAACTATATTTTGTAAAATTAATAAATAACCCTCCATAAGCGAACTTAATCAACGTATTTGAAATACTTTTTATAAAATAAATGAAAAAACTTACTTAGTTACATTTACTTATTTTTACCCATTGTAAGAACAACTCGTACTCCCAATAATTATTTGATCCTACAACTAGCCATTCCGAAATTCCCAGAATTATTTCAGAGCCTAAGATCAAAGCCACCGATGGCAGCTCCCCAGACTTAATTAAGTAGAAATTTCAATTGTGCCTCCAACTGCGGACTTATCGGCGCAAAAGGTGGCCCATAAATATGGGAGAGTGTGTGTAAGTACGTAGCTGACAAACAGGAAGCATCATCATTATTATTTCCCCCTCCAGAGAACTCAAGCGGAACTTGGCCAGCAGCAGGGAAACATGGCTCAGGGCGGCGAAAAAAGAGTTGTGTGCAGGAATTTATTTGATTCCTGCTTTGGCAGACTGCAGAATTTTCAGCCGACCTGCGAAATTTATGCATGACAAAATCATTGAAGCGTTTAGGCCAAGAGTGGGGAGTCCGGACCCTTTGCTTGGTTGGGGATTGAGGGAACCTTCTCACACTTGCAGGTCCCGCCGTCCATTGTAATGTGTTGTAATTTGTTGGCGTTGCTGTTGTTAGTGCTTCCTCTTTGGCATACTTAGTGCTAAGAGAAGAAAAAAAAAGTTAATTATCTTTTTTTTCACCCCTCATCTCCCTCACTCTCTCGCTGGCCGCTTCCCGCTTCCCGCTCTTTTTTTATCTGTATGTGAGGCTCTTTTTTAAGACGCAGTAGTGATGGTAGTGGCATGCCCAACAGCTCCATGGGCTATTATCCATGGGTTTTGTGCTATTCTCCGGGAGATTGGTACTTTGTGAGTTCGTTTCTTCTGCCATCCGCCTGGGTCTCGAACTTGAAGGGAATACGGTTCATTGAACTCTTAATTGTGGCAAAAAAAAAGAAAAGAAAAAAAGCCACCAGAGGAACCGGCATCTCTAGGCGGTGTGAAAGGTGATTTTTCAAGGCTGCCTCCATGTCCGGCCCATAAACTCCCCACTAACCTCTCTTTCCTCTGATATTTTTCTTACATTTTTGAAAGTTTTTTTTCTCTCGGATATTTATGAATTAGATTGTTTTTTGGGGCGGCTTGAGGTGGTAATGAGTCCGCTCTAATAATTAATTTAGTAAAGAGAAAGAAAAGGTTTCACATTGGGCAACCGACTCAATGCAGTTCACATTAACACGTTTATAACTTTTGGTTTTTTGATTGGTTGTTTTATTCTCGCACCATAGATGCCACTAAGAGATCACGGGTTGTTTGGAAATAACCCCGTGAATTCTTCCAGTGCCATTAACTGTGCCGAGATGGAGTAACACTCTTTTTTAAGACCTTAAGTCTTGCTCTTTTTAAAATCACTTGAATATAAAGCTTGTACTTACCAGCAGATATCCAAAAGGGCTGCGTGATCTGATACCTAAAAATAAAAGACTGAAACTTAATCTTCCACTTAAATCAGTCACAACTTCCGTCATTCTGGGAACCACTCTCCTCTCTAAGACCCAAAATTCTCCCACAAAGCGAAGAATTAAAACCTGAACACCTCGCCGACATCTATCCCACGTTGGCCAAAACCACCAGGCAGGTTCACCTGCTCGGCCAAGTTCTGATGATAAGCCTGCCTTGATCTATCCCACGATTTAATCAAAAACGCAAATTTATTTCTTAGCTCTTGTCTTGTCTCTCTCTCTGCCAGGTTAAACCGCGGAAGTGGCTTCTGCGCCATAGAGATGTATCTATATCTTCGGAACTGCTCGTTCCCATTCATTCGGGGGCATGCGTGGGAAATCCATGTTGCATGTTCCACGGCACCAAACCTGCGGTTGGCCGCATAATTTGCTGTGAAAATCATTTTGCGGCTGAGTGTTGCATAAAATTACAATTGAAATTCTTTTTTTTTTTCGAGAGAGAGGTATGAGTATTTTCCATCTTGTTTGCGGCGGTGCAGAGCCAATTAAAAATTATAATGGTAGGATAAACTAATTAGGCAGCGAGAGATTAAGAGCATTTCCATGCTCTACTTGGGAAATGGGTGGAGATATATCTGGGGTATATATTAAAAAATATTAGTGTTATTAGGAAACGTGGTTGCTGAGCGGGTTCGCAAGAAGAAAATGGCTTAGAGGCTTTGAAAAATTTTATATTAATGAGTCAGAGTCAGTTTTAGCTAGGATTTAAATTCATTAAAATATTTAGCAAAGTTTTTTATATCTTCCAGTCTTCCTACTGAATTAAAAAATAGTTTTTAGCTCTTGGTAAACCTTTCCTTAGGGCAAATTGACTTGTCCCAAACAAATTGTAACATCAAATTGCTTTGGACATCTGTGACCCCTGTGGGACCCCTCATTATTGGGAGCTATTTCGACTGGGCTTGGATCGCTGGGAAAAACGTCGCCGGTCACGAAGAAAGCTCCGATTTCGTTGCCCAAGTCTACGGTCTCGTCTCGGTCCGTTTCGTTTCATTTCGTTTGGGTTTTTTTTTCCCCTCTTTTTTCTGTGTTGTTTTAGGCCAATTTATGCAAATGCCAAATGCTGCTCCACTTGAGGTAATTGCCACTCGTTTTTTTATTCGATTTTTTTCGTTTTTTTTTTAGCTTGCTTATCAGGCAACGAACGGTAAATCAGTACGTCAGTGGCATAGACATGCCGCGCATGCGCCGTGAGGCGACAGCCATCAATCAAATCGAGCGAGCGGCCCGCAATCAAAATACGAGAAACAAACTCGCACCGAATAAACAGTTAAAAATCAACAGCTGCCTGTGTTTCTTTCTGGCACTTTTTCGACTTTTTTTCGACTTTATCCAGCAAGTAATCGCGTGTATCTCAAACATGATTTTTAACGACAAATTTACGCGCTTAATCTGGACAACAAAATATGCAAATGTGAGCGGGATGCGGCCAAGGAGGCAAAAAGGCGGACAACGACGACGATCTGTGGCTGTTTGGATTTTACGACTCGCCTTGGCCATGTTCATTAGCGCCAACACTTGACTGCCGAACTTGAGAGCGAAACTCTTTAGTGTTTAAGTGCGTTTCATTAATTGAAATGGTCAATTTGTTGCCAGCCGATAAGAGAGAGAGAGGAAGTTGCAGAGGCTGTAAAAAAAAGGAAAAGAAGCTGTTCGTAGCCAGTCGCCCTAGATGGCCAGACAGCCAGCCATCCGGAGGAGTTTGATAGTTCTGCCACACTCGATTCTGTCCAGTTCTGTCCTGGTTTCCGTCCTATTCCGTCCTGTTCCGTCCTATTCCGTCCTGTTCTCGCAGGCGCCAGCCAAGTCCATTCATCAGTCAGGCCAGTGTCGATGGCGCGCCATCAAGAAATGCATATGTAATATTTTTATTGAATTTCAGAGAGGCGAAGAGGCTGTACTCTAGGCAATCAAAGGGGAATTAAGTCATAGTTATGAGGCTATAAAATATTTAAGAGAACTATAAACTAATACATATGAAAAATTAATTGAATTATATATCCTATACAACCTAAATAATTGTTAAAAATTATTTTCCCATAGACTGATTGCCTAAAGGCATTAGAAACATGTAACCAAAACTAGTTTTATGGTTTTCAGAAGGTAATGCCTTCGATTAATGACTTCATATATTTATATTAGTAATTTTTAAGGGAGAAATCCTTTCTATAAAATTCCCAATTAATTTTATAAGCAAAGCTAGCCTTAGCCTAAACAGAAATCATTTTCCCAAAGCTCCCACAAAACTGTCAAAATAGTTGTTAGCCCAATTAATGTTTTTATAACAATATTTGGTTTATTATTACAATGATTGATGGCGAAATTAGAGCCGAAATACAATCGAGAACGAGTGGGAAATGTGATGCCCGCTTCCGTTACGAATCCCGACGAGAAATCGGGGTAACCCTCGTCAAAGTGAACAAACATATGGATAGACGAGTCATGGTCATGGCGACAAAACCTCTCTCCCAACAGCTAGCTCCGGCAACGGTAAGCGGTCAACGGAAACCCCCCACGGAAACCCCTTTTAGGCCGGCACTCTAACTGTTTATCTAGCGGATTGATTCTGCTCTTCTGTGAGCTGCAGCCAAAGAGACTGCCAGTCAGTCCGTCAGTGCTGCCTTTCCTCCCACTTTTCCGTGGGTTCTTCCCCAAAAAAATAAAAAAATAGAGAATAAATAGAAGAAAGAAGGTGATCTAAAAACTACAGAAAACAAATGTATCTTTGAGATCTCGGCTGGTTCTAATTGTCCAAGATGACAATGCAGATTGCGTTGGTAACGGGAACAGCACGCACACTCCAGCTTCAAGAAAAAAAGTATCTGTATATCTGTAAACAGTTAAGGACAAGTAAATAGCACTGGGGATTTAAAAAATATATATTTTCTTATTAAATGCTTAATAACCTTAATTTCCTTAAAGTTTATTTTTGTTATAAAATCGATTTTAAGTTTAAACTCGGAATTATTTCTTTAGCTTTTACTGGGAACCTTTTTTAACAATAATTGAATTTAATAATTAACCATTTATCTTAGCAAACTCAAATTAAAACCAAATAAATAACAATTTGTTCATGAAAAACTTCAATAAAAACCTTTAAAAAAAACCCAAATAAAAACGTGATTTATCTCAAACTCTGTTTTTCTCTATTATTTTGACCGAAGCTGTCTGTTGTTGTTATTACCGAAGACTCGAAGTCGAGTCTCGAGTTGAGTCGAGTCCAACTGGAAACCAATTGGCATTTCAATCACGCATCAATCTGGCACGTTTTTATGATGCAGATCACAAGGCGAAGCGAACGATCATGATCATGTTGCCCGTTTTCTTGCTTTTCTTTCTGTTTTTTTCCTTTTCTTTTTTTTGCTTTTGAGCCGAGACTCCTTTTTGAAAAATGAAATTTTTATTGGTCGGTTAAGTTTTCGTTACATTTCGTGGATTGTTATAAATTTCATTGATAATTGCCATATATTGATGGCATGATTATGTGCATGATTGTCTGATTGTTACTGTTTCGTTTGGTTTGCTCTCTACGTGCGTGGCATATGCACTGCGAAAATATTTCTCATTTTCCTCCTGATCTTTCCTGGCCTCCTCCTCCTTCATCCGCATCTCGTGCTCTTTGCGAAATTGTTTTCGACGAAAATTGTTGCACGAACCCCGGGCCAGGCGAGGAGGTGGAGATATCAATATGGGGAATATGTTACCTGCGAATATATGCAGGTATGCAAGTCGGTTCTTATTAACCATATATAGGTCAGCAGCCCCCTGGTGCATGCCGCTTGATTGAGTTGCAAGAAGTGAATTTTATCTCTCGATAATTCGCATTTCTGGCAAATAAATTAAATCGGATTGTAAGCTAGGTATTTGTTTCTGGGCTCTTAACTCTCTATTTACATCAAATTATCCCTCTTTTTATTATAAATAAATTAAAATTTCTTTCAATTTTTTAACTAGATTTTTAAATGGCTTATTCAAAGCTTCTAAACCAGATATTTATTTGTGCTCGTTAACACTTACTTACTCACTTGAAAAGACTTGCATTGATTTATGAAACTTTCGAATCAAATAAATTGCTTTACTTTGTTTATTCCGTTTTTATTATGGTCAAGATTAATTTCTAGACACTTTAAATTTTTTATTACCTTACTGCACCTGTTAAAATATTTTTAATTAAGTCGCTACAATTTCTTTGCCGCTTTTACGATAGTTGAAGGCCATGAAACGCGAAACATTTCACCCGGGCGACCATCAAGTGAGCTGTTGGCCTTTTTTATTTCGCCAATCCCCAAGTTCCCATGCCTCTCCATTTCTTGTTAATCATTCTGTCCATCTGTCGGTGGCTTTTTGGCTCATAAATTCCAAGGCAAGCACACAAACTCCCATAGGGAACAACTGTCAGGAGACAATGTTTGCTGTGTGTTGGCCCCATTGGAAAGTCGAACCAAAAATGGCTTAATAGTTAAATTTAATGCTTGGCTATAACTAAAAGCTCAGGCTCAAGACAAACTGCCGTTCAATATGCAAATGTGGCCAAAACGGAGAGAGGCTGCAGTAGCTGAATCCGATTTTCTTTCCTCCTCTTCCTAGTTGGCTTAAACGAGTCTTAAGGCCAGCTCCCTTATCAGCTGCCTGAGCTGGGGCTATCAAAAATAATTGACAACTAAATGGACCATACAAAAGTCAAATGGATGGCGTGAAAAAGAGGCATTCAGCCGTTCAATGAGGCCGAGAAAATTGTCATTTGACAAAATCGTTAGCCCTGATAAGATAGCACTCAGCCCGGGCTGCTTTTTGTGTGTGGGTCTTCTCTGCTCGTTACCTTTCTGTGTGGGTTGCAGCTCTTTTTTTGGACATGAGTGTGTTCGAGTTCGTTGCCTGAGTCTTTTGTTTCGACGCATTTCGTGATTCACTGACCCGGCCGAGAGTAAGAGACAGAGAGAGACAGCGACGACTGGCACGACCACCGCAATTACATCCGGTAATTTAATGTAATTTTATATTTCATTTCAATCGCATGCGAGACACACGAGTAGCTCAGCGCAGCAGCAACTAAAAATAAATCCAAACCTGAATCAGCCTGTGACTTGCTGAGATTTTGTCAACATTCTCGACTAACGTGATTTCGTGAATTAACATTAGCATTTAAATAATGTCCGAGACGTGCATCATCGTTTGATAAGACTGGATTTCGGGTCTCTATTTCCAACCTTTAGAAGGCCATTATGCGGTGGCGGCAACTTTGTTTGATAGCCAGTGATTGATTGCTTAATTTTCCTGTCAATCTGAATCCCCAGCAACTCACAAATTTGTCAACACACTCAAGTTCACGTGGCCCTAAACTCTACTACCATCTGTGGAATCTTTTGGGCAGCGAGCCGATGATTGATTATAGTTTCGGCTGGGATGCCTAGACAACAATGCAAGCAAAAGGCCCAAAAAAAATATATTTTTCATTAATTAGAAGTCTAGAAACCATTAACCGCGCCAAGATTAATAAGCGGCAATTAACCGAGGGGGAAAAATTCAAACAAAACAATCCCGAAAACTCTCAAGAATCCAAGTTGAAACTGTTAGAAAGAGGCGTTGCTCAACGGTTTAAAAACGCATTTGGTTATCTTTATCTCTTATAGCAGTTTCTGTTTTGTTTGGCTTGATTTAATTATGCGTAGAGTTATTTCAGCTTTTCATTCTCTTAACTTTTTGATAAATTAGTCAGCTCTGAGGTCACCAAGGGGTCGGGGTCGGTGGCAATGTTCTGTCGTGTGGCTAATTAAGCCCCTGCCTAGGCCGGAGTATCAACTTACCCAAACAGGAAGCGTATGCCGGTCATCCTTGGCCATTTCCAATTGAGGCCTGCCTGCTCAACTCGATCCCAATTGATTGACAAGACGAGACGAGACGAGACCAAATGGTAACCGAGTCCACGGTATTTGTCTGCAAAGAGGCGAATGGAGAATGGTAATTGACATAAGTATCAATGGATACAGAGCGAGGGGAGTTAGGTGAGTTAAGTGAGGTTCAGGGAGTAACTTCGATATAAACCTCATATTTTATTGCTTAAATATTAACTCAGAAATATAATGTAAATAATATATAAATACAAAATAATCTCTTCTTAAGAACTCCTATTATTGGTAACGGAATAATAACGAAAGAAACCTTTATAGGAATATTTTTTTTTTTATGTGGGAACTTAAAGTAGAAATCATTTACTTTATTTGGCTTACATTCCAATTAAATTTCAATCTGCCCTCGCTTCCTATCCGCTTACAGCTTACAGCTCCTATAACGACAGGAAGCAGGAGCAACAAAAACTTGCCCCAATAAAGTGGCAACAGTTGCTTTGCCCCTTTTTTTCAAGCCAACCATAAGCGTAGTTCAAAAACCATACACTCGATGGGGTTGGACCCTGAACTTCCACTTAACAGGCAGTTTTACTGGAATCGAGGGGAGTTAATTCAATTAAGTAGCCCCTCTCTACGCGCATGGCTTATTTGTTTGATTACACAATAAAAAAACAAGGTATTTAAGTATTTAAATTAATTATAAAAGTAAACAAATAAATACAAACTAAGGTAGAAAGAAAACATAGCAAGTTAATCTTTTTCAGAGTTAAATAAATAGGGTGTTTTAAATATTCAAATAAATTACTTAAGTAAAAAAATATATACAAATTAAGGTAAAAAGAAAAAATAGCATGTTAAACGTTTGCAGAGTTAAAAAGGGATTCTCCTGAACTCAATTAAAGTGCTAATTTATAATGTTCAGTACTTGTCTATTTTTAAATATTTGTTTTTTAAGTTACAATCATTTTCCAAGTATTTAAATAAAGTATTTAATTGAACAAATAACTAGAAATTAAGGTAAACATTTGAAAATGCAAAAAGTGATTCTCCTAAGTAAAGTTAAAATTCTACTTTATAATGTTATATATTTTTCTATTTTTTGCTTGTTAAGTTACAATCATTTTCCAAGTATTTAAATAAAGTTATTAAGTAAACAAATAACTACAAATTAAGGTAAACATTTTAAAATCCAAAAAGCGATTCTCCTAAATAAAGCTAACATTCTAATTTATAATGTTACATATTTCTATATTCTCAAATATTTATTTCTTAAGTTACAATAATTTTTCAAGTATTTAAATAAAGTATTTAAGTAAACAAATAGCTCGAAATGAAGGTAAACATTTTAAAATGCAAAAAGCGTTTCTCCCAAGTAAAGTTAAAGATCTAATTTATAATGTTTTACATTTTTCTATTTTTTTAATATTTATTTTTTAAGTACAACTATTTTCCCAGTGCCTATCTCTCTTAGGGAGGTGCAATTGACTATTGCAATTGTACACTCCGCTCCGTTGACTGAATGGAATGCAGTTGGTTTTCAGTTTTGCAGTTGTAGTTGCAGTTGCAGCTGCAGAGTTGTGGCAGTCACATGCCACAAATAAAATGCCTGGCATTTCGTCTAGTTCCAGGCAACTCCAATCCTTATCCCCTGACTGGTGGTGGCCAGTAAGTTAGCTGCTTATTAAGTGTCATCTCCATGTCGCCAAAGGCGCCGCAATGCAAATGATAAACTGACAGCCTTATGACAGCATTAAGCAAATTGCTCACCGTTCGCCAGCAGACGCTCGGCAGACGTGGATCCGCACTGAGACTGAGACTGGCCAAGATGCAGATCCAGATGCACCGGGCCAAGTGGACTTAACGATTGGCTTAATAAAATGAAATATTAAATGCGATTAAAAACGCGACGACCACGTCGACGACGAAGCAGCTCCAACAACCAGAGCAACAACGGCAACTGGCAACTGGCAACGACAACGTTGAAGGCGACGATGCAATAAATATATTGGAACAGGCCGGGCAGCTACTGGGATACACCAGCGCGGAGCCGGAGCCGGAGCCCGATCCCCGACCCACTCCAATTGGACATGATAAAAATGTGAAATGCATGCGTTCATTAAATTAATGCGCATGGGGCATGTGGCGAGCCGGCCGAGATAATTAAATGCGTGTTTGTGGCATGGGCGCTGGGCAAGGTGCTCGTAATGACATTAAATATGTTTAAACATGCATAAATAAAGCGAGTCTGCGAGGAGGAGGAGAATGGGGAGCCGTCGAACAACTTTACTCTGGGGCCTGATGTTTTAATCAGAGCGATTCTTAGAGCGCCTCGAACCTGACCCAATGGCTAAGCCAGGCTTGTTGCAACAACTGGTTAAATTAATGACGCAACACGAGCCGGGGCACACCGGGTTCTGGACGCAGCAGTCGGAGTCGGAGAGATTTACGACGATTCAAATGGCCGGGCGATAAATTGTAAAGTTAATCGCTTGTCAAAGTTTTCGCGGTCGCATTTATCTTCGACTTCTGGCCAAGTAGCAGCAGCTGCATCGAAGGCATTAGATATCAGATAGAAGATAAGAATGTAGCTACGATTTATGTACGGCCTTAGATCAGCATTAATGCTTTTAGGGTTATATTGGGCCACTGACTGCACTTTTATAATTTGTTTTGATTGCCAGGCTTTAAACGGAACTCATAAACTGAGGTGGATCTGGTTTTTATTGGTTTTATAGGGGGTTCTAAAGAGAAACTATTAGAATGTATTGTAACTGATCACGTTGGAAAACTCTGGCTGGGTCTTTCATTGATTTATTAGCATTATTTTTCTATGATGACAATAAAATATATTTTCTTTATAAATTATAACGATTCTTGAATAATTCTCAACTAAAACTCAGCATGAGCTTTCTATGATCACAATTTAATTTATTTTCTTTGTAAAAAAAAAAGATTCTCAAAGATTTTACAATCCCTAGAGATGTCTGCCTCAATCATTAATTTTTCTCCTCTATATCCCGCCAAGTTAAGCCCGTAAAACCCCCTTAAATTCATTAAGTTATAATCAACTATATGGCCAAGTAAAAAGCCAACACAAATTGACTCATCCGATTGCTATTTATGGACTGATAAGACAGACTTGTGCACCTAACTGAAGCCTCGACTTCAACTTCAATGGCGGCGGGCCTTATCGCATTCGGAGTAATTACAGTTGTTGACTGCTACCGTTCCCGGTGATGGCCAATATTTTAGCCAGTTACCTGTTGCCTGTTCTGTATCTGTATCTTCGACCGCCCAATTGAATCAGCGGCAGTGAGACAACAATTGTCCATTTCATGAATTGAAGCTGACTCAAGTGGCCGGCCGTTTGTCCATTGTTCGCTTTTCCTTTCGGGGGAAATCGCTGCCGGGCGGCAGAGAGGGAGGGTAACTGACTCTGGAAAATGTCATTCAAGTTGCCAGGCAAGTTGACAAATTTGTCAACTGATATGGAAGCGCACCAGCGCCAGCACCGGCTGGCCAGTCTCAATTCGAGTGGCTAAGCCAATGTAAACATGTGTGGATTTATGGGTTAAGCCCCCGGTGATTGTTGTGCCAGCTGCCTTTGTTATGTCTGGTTTTATTTTTATTTTTTCTCCTTAAATTTTTGTTGCTTCCCCCTGTTTGAATATGCATGAAAAGTGGCTTACTTGGGTTGAGAGAAGCGTGAGCTGCGAGAGTCACGAGACAGAGATGCGTGAGTTGGGTTTTGGGGAAGGAAATTCAATAAGAATTTTATTTCAAATATTTTCCCTCAATTTTAATTAAAGAAATAATAAAGGAAATATTTTAAAAATATTATTTTATGCCTGAAATATCAGGGAATTTTTATAAAATCATTTTTCTGTAATTTAAGTAAGTGAAAAATTAACGAAATATTTTTTTAAATATTCTTGTAAGGCTGAACTATCAGGGAATTTTAATAAAACATTTTTCCTTAATTTTGGTAAAAGAAGCAGTAAAGAAAAAATATTTTAAATATTATTGCAAGCCTGAAATATCAGGGAATTTTTATAAAACCATTTTCCTCAATTTTGGTATGAGAAACACTAAAGACGAAATTTCTGAAATATTATTTTAAGCCTGAAATATCAGGGAATTTTAATAAAATAATTGTTCATTAATTTTGTTAAGAGAAAAAGTAAAGGAATAACTTCCAAAAATTAGTTTAAGCCAGAAATAGTCTCTACTTTATTTTCAAACCTAAAAACCTATATATTTCACTCCCATATCGCTAATTTCTCGCACTTATCACGCGCCCATCCGTCTGACTTGTTATCTCTGCTTTTCCAGCTTGAAAACCTCATGTTTATTTGCGGTTTTAGTTTAATTTATATATCTCTCGGCCGGCTGCTCTATGTGTCGGCACATATCTATGCCTTGGCCACGTCTCAAGTTCAGTTCACACGCTTTCACTGACAGAGCGAGCGTCAATTTGAATTTTATGCCCCGCAACGCTTTGATAGATAAGGCCCGAGAAGGCCACCAGAAAAAATACAAAAAAACACCAGAAACCCCGTGTATAATGCATAATTAGCAGGTTCGTCGGGAACTGGAACTCCTCCGAGCTGTTGGCTTATCCGCAGTATCGGGTTCGAGGTATTGGACACCGGGCTCCGGGTTATCTGGGGACCGCGTGGCTTCTGTGAAAACGCACCACGTTTGATTTGATGGCGGCATGCCCAACAAATTGCCGCTAATGAGGCGCACCAATGTTGCCCCCGTTTAATTAAATCCATAAAAAGCAGCGGGTTCGCTTACCTTAGAGAGGCGACTCCCCTGAATTTCTGTAATTCTGCAGATGAGGTACCTCAGTACTGCCTGGGTACTTGTGCGGTTCCGCTGAAAGGACTCCTGGGAACCGACGTTGCGCCATGGCCTTTGATGATGTTGTTATGGAGTGCCAGGAATTTTCACTGCAAAGGAAATACATTTTTTGTTTAAGTACATAGTTTTATACAGAGAAGAGTTGCAGAATATTTGCCAATAAAAATAATGTAAAACCTATAACTCAATATTTCCCAACCAATAACTAAATACCAAACCCACATAAATTCCATATTTATTCATACATTATCAAACTCGACGCCCCAAAGAGTTGCCAACAAATATTTCTCCACTAAATCTTATCAAGCACTGAAAAGCCGCCAAACAAATTTGCGTTGAATTTTTCCTTAGGTTCAAATAAATGTCATTCCCAGGCAAAATGCCAAAAGCAATCCCAGCATGGGCTTGTCAACAGCTCTAGAGTTTTTTGTACCTTACAATGAGTCGTAAATCAAGCGAAAGGTGTTTCTCCTTTCCGTTTTTGTGTGCCTCCTCACTGTTCTAGGCGGGCGGCTGGCCCATAAAACATTGAAAATTATGATTTAACGCAAATTTTTGTAATTAATCTTGACAAATAAAGCGGCCTGCGGGCGAGCAGAGCTTGTTGCAAGTGGCAAGTGGCATCTTCATCTTTTAGTTGCCCGGCTCATAAATCTTTTCTCCACTTCTCTAGTGAAGTTCGGGATCTGGGGATCTTCAAGATCGGTGCTGGGAAGCTTGGGGCTGGCAGCTCAGAGCTCAGAGCCTGGCCCCGCATCGTCATCATCATCATCATTATCCTTCATTACGCTGGCCAAACCAGTTTCAGGTTGTTTCTTTTAGAGTTTTGCAAAAATATTTCATAATTGTGCCAAGCTATGCCGCTTTTTTTTCGGTTAAAATATGGCCTTTTAAGAGGCAGAGGCAAAGATGAGAGAGAAAGGGAGAAAGAGTTGCGAAGGAATGGGATTGTATATCGAAAAGGTTCGATAAATATAGCGCATTTTAAAATTTATCGAAAATATCATACTAGGAAGGTTCGATAAATATGTCGCATTTAAAACTTTATCGAAAATATTATACTAGGAAGGATTGCTAATTATATCGCATTTGAAACTTTATCGAAAATATCGTACTGATAAATATATCTATATAATTTCGAACTCATTTTATAAATTAAATTCAAGAAAGTATTATAAATACGAATGTGTAAGTATTCTGAATATTTCTTATTTAATCAGGAAAAGAAAGTACACATTCCTAAATACATCGACAATGTTATTGATTTATACATCGATTTAACACAATAAAAATATCTATATAACGAGGAAGGTATTTTTTAATTTTACTTTAACTTACTAATGTGTAATTATTTAGCATATTTATAATTTAATCAAGAAGAAAGAGTACTCAGCCCTAAATTAATCGATAATGTTATCGAATCACCCGAACAACATCGACTTAACACGATAAATCTATCGATATCTGGTGTCATCCCTAGAGTGACCTTTTAGAAGGCTCCATCTCGGCTCAATCTTAATTATATGTTTGCGCTGAGCTCACGACAAGCCCGATGACGACCAGTAGCAATTATTACCTCCAACTCAACACTCATCATTCACACATACACCAGCACACCAGCGAGACGCAGTAACGGCAAAAAGAAGTCGAGAAACTACACACATGTATATGTCATAGTGCCAGGCGAATGATATACGAGCGTATTGCGTATACGCCACCAGGGACGGACGCAGCATCTGCTGTGAGTTTGAGAAAACTAATTGCAGCGGTGGCAGCTATGTATAACCCGAAGCTGTCATTAAATCGACTGCAACATCATAATCCCTGCCACTTCCTACTCCTCCAAAACCGCCTTTTCATATAGCTTCTAATCAGATTTTGTGGAATTTCTGATTTTATGCCTCTTCATGTTGGCTACCATATTCTTTTCGTGGTTTTTTTTTTTTTTCTGATCCGAGTATTTATGATTTGTTTAGCTGGCACGATGCGTCAACTTTGGGCGCGAGCTCTGCTCGATTTTCGGTTTTTTTTCTTTATCTTTTTTGGCCAGTACTTTTCTTGTTTTGTCAGCAAAGTAAATAAAATGAAATAAAAAACGTGACTGTTACGAAAAAGTCGTGTATGTGATTTTTGTTTTGTCTGTTATATCGTTTATTTTTGTTCGCCTCCTCTGGCCTGGGTTTCTGGCTTTCTGGTTTCAAGTAGTTGACAGTGAGAGAGCACAACGCTGGGTAGTCATCCGAACAATGCGCACAATTTTCAATGCGTTGGCAAAGCAGCTTGGCCCGGCTAGGAGGGCCATTGTCTGGCTGGCTCTAATTTTTCTCCAGCCCATTTTAGCCGTTTTTTGTTCACTATTTCTGTAGCTGTAGCTGTTCGTGTCGTGTCGGATTTTGTTGAAATTTTTTATTAATTACCAAGGCACACACAGAAACAGTCATCATCCCGCGCTTTTTTTTTGGCCACTCTGGGATCTTCATTAGCAACTCAACAAAGCTGATGAGCAGCTTATGGGCCTACAGCGCTCTGAGATGGTGAAATATTCTATATAAATGGAGAATATATATCTGAGAGACAAAGAACGATACTCATTACGTGTTGGCTGGCACGATCTGGGAATCAAAGTCGTATCGAATCGAAACGGAACTGGCCACTCACTCTCGGAGCGATTTAGTCGTATCTTTATACCTCTCGTAAAACCTTCCTAAGTCGCTTTTATCTGCGAGATCTGCCATTCTCCTGGCCGCTCTTTTGACACAATAAGTTCGATCTGTGGGCCAACATGGTAACATTCTCTTTTTAGTACTTCAAAGACTGGGTTTTACTTTGATTTTTACACTCCTATGAGGCTGGATTTTATATTTGTGCTTACAGAAATGATTTTTAAATTTTTATAAGATTTTAAATTCATATCTCATTGTCATAAACCCTTAGTATTTCCCTTCTCTATCTCCATTAACCCATTTCACCTTCCATTGAAGGCAATTTCCCTACCTGTAAGCTTAATTTTCCTAGATTTTCCTCTCCACTTATACTTTTTACCTAAACCCGGGTCCCTTTTGCCTTATAGGGCTTTCCTTCCCTCGGCATTAGTAACCAATTTCTTGGCAAACCACTATTTCACCTTCGAAAAGAGGGGACAATCAGGGGGCTGGAGATCGGCACAGATCACTGACTTCCCGGCCAGGCCATTGCTGGTTACTCCTCCACAGGCATCGCAATGACTGTGTTCGGTGCCCGGTTCGGCGATCGGCCCCTCGAAATTTCAGGCCGCCCATGTCCATATTTAGACAGCGCACAAGCCAGCCTGGATTTCGCCGGTCTTTGGATCTCTCTTGCGTGGGTGCAGCACCAGAGATTCAGCGGAGGAGGAGCTCCTCTCCTCGAGAGCGGTGGAAACTTGGCAATTTATATTCGCTGGCTTTTAAGGCAGGGCCCCTTGACCAGATCGATCTCTAGCCGGAGCTGCTGCCGTACCTGTGCCGCTCTTCAATATTCGATAGTTAATCAATTAACTAACATAATTTCGTGCAAAACTAATTAACTGCCTTGGCTGCGGACAAATGTTTGCTGTCAAGAGCGTTTAGTGTCATTCATTTTGCGGCCAAAGCGGCGCCCACTTGCGGGAAAACCCGTTCCAGCATCTTACATCGATCGATAGACCGATGGTCACTAGGCCTGGATTTTAATTTGTTTGAATTTAATAAGTTGCCATGTTCGGGGCGGACACTACAAGGAACTCGAAAAAATACAAAAAAAAACAAAGAAATAGCCTACAGTTTAGATTTTAGAGAAACTTCCGCTCTTAGGTAGAAATCAAAAATCAATACATAATTCTTTTGACATGCCAATCGCACATTTGTGGCATGCAACCAGCAACAACAACATGTTTGCCCGACTCATTGAGATAAAAAATGCAATGTGCCGAGGCAGCGAGCGAGAAATCGAGGAATCCGAAGGAATCCAGGGAGGCTGCATACAAAACGACGACAAGCCAGGCAACACACGAGCAACATGCAACACACACACCAGCAACTATCAGGCAGCAAGCAGCAACAGTTGCAACCGTTCAGGCGTTCAGGCTGCACCTTAAGCAAAAAATACAGATTTTTTTCTTATTTTTTATTCCAAAACTGACATCCCAACTTTGAGCCGGGCCAAGGAAAAAGTGAAATCTGCTAGAATTGATCTTGTGGGGAGTCGAAGTCATCGTCGTCGTCGTCGCCGTCGCCGTCGCTTGTGGTTGCTGCTCCAGCTCAGCTCGATTCGAATGGGCAGCCAAAAAACTGGTTTACACATCTGGCAAGGAAGTTAGCCCAACGGCTGAATCGCTGCTGCTAAGCCAGGAGAACAGTGTCCTCCCGTAACAAACTAGAGGATTATTACAAAATCTATTCCCAGCGCCATTAAACAGAGTTTTATAAACAATTTTGGGAGAAGGAAATCGATCTATCTTTGCCATAAGCTTAGTTTTATTGTAGCTTTGCTTTTATTATAATATTTAATACCTCATATGACTCGGAGATTTGTTTTATACAACTTAAGCTTCCTCAAAAAATATTTAATTTAGGAAAAAGAAGAATTGTATAAGGAACCTTGATATAATAAATATAAAAAAAAATCCTATTATAATCTCTAGCTTTTTCTATATATTTGTAATAATTCCTTCAAGTTTCTTAATCAATTTTGTGCCACTGTTCATTGGATTTGCCATTCTGGCCCAGGTCTCAGTTGCAGTCTCTCAGCCAGAGCCTTTCATTCGCTGTCAGCATCAATTGAGCCAGTTCCACACCGCAACTCCCAGCTGCGATCTCCGAGCTTCAAGCTCCAAGATGAACCCTCTTTGCTGCCCTCCTCCGGCGGACCATTCAGGCCCAAGATATATGAGCCAGAGCTGTGTTGTGACTGCTGCCCGCTGTGCACCTGTGTGCCCGGAGATGAGGCTGAGAATGAGGACGAGCCCATCTGAAGGTGAGGCCCAAGCCAAAGGAGATGAGCAGGCGAAATGGACTTTTAAATGTTGCCATTTGTTGCGTGAAAACGCAACCAGTAGCCCAAAAACGTTCAGCATTGCTGAGATTGAGGAGGGTTCGGGATTGGACTCTGGTTTTGGTTTCCTTTCAGCTATTAGGATGCTCCTCATCGCGATTCGCATGCCCAGCGGCGATCATTAACGCCAACGGTTTCTGCGGCGCTTTGAACAACATTTTACAACTTCGCCCGAAATGAGCAACAAAACTGCGGCAACAAAAAGGTCAGCCACAGCTACCGTCAGCACAAACAAACATATAAAAAAATACCAAAAAAAATAAAACAAGTACAGAAAAAATAACATAAACATAAAATGAGACGGGGGGACAAGAGAGAGATTGTCTGCTGGGCCGGGGCCATTCCAGGAAACCCAACAACTTTTTTAGAAGTGCCCAGCAGAACAGGGAACACAACAAGTGACAGGCCACTTGAATGGGAAACCTTTGGCCAGTCAGCCTAATAAAAATGTTGTAGCTGCTGTTGGGAACTCTGGACTTCTAAATGGTCAGAGATCGGGCAGCGGGGAACGATTTAAGCGGAAGCAAAGCCACCATTCTGGTTTTGTTCACTTCCCAAAAAAAAATCTGTGGCCAGCGATTAGCTTGAAAAATAATGATGCAAGCAAATTAAAGCTAAAAATCTTTAATTTGTCAGAGGTAGAGAAAGTGTTTGGAATCTAAGTCCTAACTAAATTCTTCCCTAAACTTGCTAAGTAGGCTTTAATTTAAAATCTTAAATAAAAACCAAAGTACAGACCATAAAACAGTGATCTTTAGTTAGCAACTATCTGGCATTTATTTTAGAAAAAAGAATATAAACAAAGCTGCAGAAAATTAAATTACTTTTTGATTAAAAAACATAAAACATTTTCTATAATATATATTCTATTGAAGGCTTTTCTTTCTTAAAAACTCCATTAACCCATTAAAAAACAAAAACCTACCCAGTTCTATATCAATTTCCTATATTTCCCTATCCCAACCCAAGTAGAATCCATGTCGGATTAGTGCGTTTAAGATCACTTTTCCCATTCTCTTTTCCCTAAGTAGAATCTATGTCGGTTTTGTGTACTGAAGTCCCTCGCCAAGCGCTCTTCAAGTCTTCAAGTTACCTGTTGAGGTTGCTGCTGCTGCTGTGGCTGCTGCTGCTGCCGCTTGACCCGCTGGCAATTATCGCTACCTGACAGGTGGCAAATTCTCACGGAGCCCGGGACGACGTGAACCCTGAGAGCCTCCTCTCACTACCGACTTGACTGCAATTAGACATGCGCAACTGCTGTTGCACGTTCCCAGTTGCCAAGGCAAAAGAAGAGCACTCAGGGGTCAACAGACCTCCGGCAAACTGTCGGCCCTGACTGCCCTGATGGATTGCCAGGGACTCTCGAGAGACTCAGGTTCAACCTGAAGACTGAGACTGAGACTGGGAGACTCTCTTGGTCCTCTCTGGTGGTTCTGGCACATCACACAAATCACGCACTTTTTATTTGCCCGAGCGGATGAGGCGGCCTTTTAAGGCTGCATCATGAGTTTGCAAATTGTTGTTGCCGCTGCTGCCGGTTTGACTCGGTTTGACTCGGTTTCCTGCTGCAACTTTATGGCCATGGCAGTGGCTCCAAGGCAGCAGCAGCAGCAGCAGAGTACTGAATACTGAATACTGAATACTGGGTATTGGGTACTGGGTACTGGGTACTGGCTCTGGTGGTGGCGATAGCTCTGGGTCATTTTCAGAGAGGATGCGGCCAAGGCAAATGCAACATGAAACCTCTGAGCGCACAAGGAGCAGAAGGTGTTCCAGCCAAAAGGTAACAGCAGCAATTGTCGGGTTATTGGGGGCTTAATAGTGACTTTGAGATGCTCTAGGAATTTTATAAATATTATTTTGAGGGAGATATGTTCATATATTTAAATGAAAAAATTATCTATTGAAGAACTATAGCTTAAAATAATTACTGAATAAAGAGAAGGGATTTTTCTCTTAAGTAAAAATACTTTAAGGGTCAAGTACTTGAAATAACTTTATGAAAAAAATATATATTGAAGAACTATAGCTTAAAATAAATACTAAATAAAAAGAAGGGATTTTTCTGTTAAGTAAAAATACTTTAAGGGTCAAGTACTTTAAATACCTTTATGAAAAAAAGTATCTATTGAAGATCGATAGCATAAAATAATTACTGAATATGGAGAATGCCTTTTCCTCTTAAATAAAAATACTTTAATAGACAAACACTTGAACTACTTGTAAGAACTTCATAGATAAAATAGTTTAAGCGCTTCCTGAAACCTTCTCCTTCTTCATTGATGAACAAATATTCCTTTCCCTTCTCCCTATAAGAAGTAATTTCCATATAATACCCTTAAAACCCTGTAATAGCCAATGTACCCGTCCCATTATCTCTTCCAAAACAAAAACCAGTTACTGCTCACTGCTAGCTGCTCCTGTGGCATGCTGTAATTGATATTGCAACTGTGTGCGTGGAGCGGGATGAGCAGATGGAGACGGTATAATGGTGAGCTGCGATCGTGGGTTCTTTCGCTGGCCCGTCTTCCCGAACTCGTCTTCGATCCGGACGGGGACGTGGACTCGTACTGGGACTCACACGTGTTGTTAATGAGACATAACTCAGGCATCAAGATCGGCCACGGCTTTGGCTTCAGCTTCAGCTTCAGCCCTGATAACCTAATAAAGTCATAGCAATTAAAGCTCTCGGAAATATACACACCAACAACTTGTTTGGCAATATTTTGCTGGTACGAAGACCGCACGCTCTCGGCAGACACTCGAGATATAATATAAAACAAAATAAAAGTTGCCCGAAAATGATGTCACTCGATGGCCCAAACTCGAACCCAAGCAATTATAGCCAACACTCTGAGCTCTGACTCTGAGCACTGAGCTCACTGAGGTTGCCTTTTATTATATCACTCGGCTTTTTTTTTGGTTATAAACATTTTTGTTCCTTTTTCTTTTTTTTCGGAGTATGCTTTTGTAATATATTTTTGTGGGCCGCTTTGCCTTTTGTGAGTGTATCTACGAGTGTGCGAGAGTGTGTGTGGGGGCATTCGCTTTTTGTTTTTGGGAATCTCGACTTCTTTTTGGTGCTTTTGAAAAATCATTATTTTAATCGTTTATTGACTTGTTTAAAGCCCCGCTAAATGTTTTCCATGCCATTCGAATGGTATATGGTATATGCTACAAATTATGTGAAATGATTGAGCACAAAACGAAGGGATTTTTTTTATGGTTCCCCTCTCCATTTCTATTTCTGGGGCTTTGACAGCTGGAATTATGGCCAGAAAATTATTAGCGCTTTGCCACGGTGTAATTATGAGATTTTTTTGGGGAAGAAAGTAATGGAGCAACTCTATAGAGAATTCCAAGTGAGAGGGGGATCTTTATAAATCTTTTTTAAATTAGAACCTGAAACTCTTTAAAATTTTATCTTGATAGGATTTTTCCTGAATTTTTAGTAGAACATTCTGATCTTTCTATCTGATTTTTATTCATTTTCCAATATATTTTAAATATCTATAATCTTTTTTCTATAAAGTACATCAAAAACCCCCACTTTCTATCCAAAATTACAAATCAAAATTGGTAAAGAATCATGGAAAAATTCCAGTTAAACTTCTGTTCCCATAAAAACCATCTGTTGCCAAGGTAAACTTTTAAAAACCATTCATCCAGACCCCGGCTCGATGAATGGATTCCACTGTGGCCAGATCAATTAGTTTTTAATTTTTCTCTGAAGCGAACAATCGAGCTCAATAGATTTTCTTCGCTTGAAGCGCAGATCCATTAGAGGTTTCCCTAGGCCTATGGGTCTGGGTCTCCGGTGATTAATGACGATGCACCAAATAATCATAAAAACGAGCCACAAAAAAGCACCACCTAGATGTGTATAAATTTTTTTTTTGTTAAATTTGAACTCACCTGCCCTTTGGCGGGGCCAAGGACATCGTCTCGTCGGGTTTTTGATGTGGTTTTTACGATCTTGGGCTCCAGCAAGGTGTATATGTAGACTCGTAGACCTGGTAGACTCTGGTATAGCCGGGGACTCGCATACACGCGCTTCTATTAGACCTTTTGACTGTTGGCCACGCTAATTTGTGTCTCTGCTCGGCTTTTCAGCTCAGCTTTTCCTCCGTGCTTTTTTGTTTTGTCGAAATTTGCAAGTGCTTACTAATAGAACGTTTTGAGTTGTGTTAATGAATTCGAGAGTTTTATTGACACTTTGCCGCTGCCGCCGCTGCTGCTGCTGCTGCTGACTCGTTTTGTTTTACTTTTTGGGTTATTTTGCTTTGCTGTTTGCTGTTGTTTTTTTTTCAGTCTGTGTATGTGTGTTTTTTCGTTTAATAAAGTTAACGCCACGTTTGTGCTTTTTGTCGGCCGCCGCAGCATTATCAGTTTATCTAACACTCGGGTCCGATGATAGTACTTTTGCTGGGCAAACCCTCGCTTTCTGCTCTCCAGAGGTTCGGTGTGTGCGCGCCGCTGGCTGACGGTGCACTGATCCGATCGTTACAAACGTGGCCAACACGACAGGTAACTCGCCGTGTTGTATCTATTTTTTATATTTTTTTTTAACTCTTTAATTTTGTGAGCTCGTTCGCCGCTGCGTTCCACTTTGCGACTTGCCAGCAACCGACGACGACACGGGGTTTTTGTAACCTCGCGGCAGTTCGAACTCTCCACTCCGCCGAAGCTCTGGTTGTCCCGCTCTGGCCTAGGGGAACCAGCGAACCGTATTAGCACAGGTGTAATTACCTGTGTCTGGTGCGGTATGGGCATCTCGCTTGCTCAGCCGCTCTCTCGGTGGGTTGCTCTCTTCCCTTTCAGGCTTGCCTCTCGCTTGCTCGCGCCTAAGAGAGCCGGTTCTCTCTTCGATCGCAATGATCATTAAGCCGCCGCTGAGTCACCTGAGTCACCTGGGAGTCGAGGCAAGTCAAGTCGGTGTCTTGCGGAGATCTCTTCCGACTTTTCGCGCTAAGTGTTGCACACACACAGAAAACTCAGAGAACGGAAAAGCTAATCACTCGGTTTGGTGTCGTTAAACCTACATGGAATCTTCAGTTTTAGATTTATATAATTTTTAATTATACCAAAACTACATTTTATTGTAGTTATATCTTTAAAATAAATGTAAAATGTCGAATTCTTACTTCTCAGTTTTATAAAGTGTTAAGGGATATTTTTCTATGCACCTTGAAATTTTAATTCTGTGTAAAAAACTCCAGGTAAATCCTTAAACTTTATAAAGGAGATTCCTCATATCTGGAGAGTATTTAAATAATATAAAATAAAGAAATAAGTTAACGAAATCAAAATGTCAGTAAAATATTTATAAGTAAATTCTTAGATTAAGAAATATTATTTAAAGCAAACTCGTAAATAAAAATAAATAAATATAAGTTTACCCTTGTCGCACTAGGATATAAAGAAATAAATAAATAGAATAAATTAAATTAATGTATATTAAATAAATAAGTACTGTATTTTATTTTACTAAATATTATTTGGGTAATTTAAGTTAAGAACCTTGAATAATATAAGTATCAATGTGAACATTATATTGTATTCCTCTGATATGGAATTTTTTAAATAGTTAATATAATATCTTCTTTATAGTTTTTTAGTTTGTAAATTAAAAAATATATTTATATAATATCTTTATGGTTTAAGACCATTAATATTAATATTAATATTTATTTTATTTAATTTGCTTTTACATTTTTATATTGCATTCCTCTCATATGGAATTTTTTAAATAGTTTATATAATATCTTCTTCATAGTTTTTTAGTTTGTAAATTAAAAAATATATATATATAATATCTTTATAGTTTAAGACCATTAATATTAATATTTATTTTATTTAATTTGCTTTTACATTTTTTAAATGATTAGCAAATATTTTTGAGGTATTAAAATATTAACTTACTATTTTCAGCAAACAAGCCAACTTAACAATTATTTAAAAATAAAAATAAGTTAAAAATAAATAATACAAATAAAGAATTTATTAATTTGAAGATTTTAAAAATACTTTAAATACCCGATTGATAACCAAACTAATCCCAGTTATAACAAATCAACAGAATATAATGCTCTGCAAGTTGTTTTTCTCTCTGCACTGCCGTTGACATTTTCATTGGCCAAGACTTCCGCTGACCGCTGATCAGTCGTAATTTGTTTGGCCATTACCAAACCGTTTAGAGCAATCTTCTTAGCAGCTTCAGTACGCACTCCTTATCATTATGGGCCATTCCAAGCGGAACTAGCTTCCTTTGGGCGCATCGGAAGTCCCAGGCACGAGGCCTTAATCGCTCCCTATCATCATTATATAGGGTTCCTGCAGCGATGCTTGATTTCTAATAAGTTCGAACATCCGTCTGACAATGTGGGGAAAGAATTAACACAGTAGTTTCAGTTGTCGGCTCTGTGTGTACATTCCTTGTAATAAAAATTAAAAATAATTATATATAATGATCTTAAATTGAGAAAAAAAAAACAGTTATTAAGCATGATATAATTTGTGTAAAATTGTAGCAGAAGTTTTTTGATAAATTATTTATGCTCAGATTTTAAGAAAATTGAATTATTTTTGAAAATTTATATAAAAACCAAACCTTTTTCTCCGTTTCAAATCTTAGTATTAAATATTCTCTTACAAGTTTATTAACCCAGCAAAGTTTTATATTTAAAGCAATCACGTACCAACTCATCAGTATATATATTTGGTGCCTTATTTATTTTCCTTCTGAGTGCTTTCAAGTGGAAAGTTTCGCTACTGTTAGCTCCAGCGACGGGGTGTTCTTTGCTTTGATTTCGTTGCAAATAACAGAACATGCAGAGAAATAAAGAAAAACTTCATTTGTCGTTTTTCATGCTGCTTAACGGAAGCGCTCGCCACCGTTAGACGCTGGATCCAGCTGGAGCTGGAGCTGAAGTTGGAGCTGGAGCTGAAGCTGGACCTGGAGCTGAATCCAAGCCAAATGCAATTAGTTGCAGCAACAAACTGCAGCTGCTGCAAAGGCGAGGATGCAGCAGCTTTCCATTTGGCTAAGCAGCGGCCTAAACACGAGCGTTCTGCAAATGATCTCTGGCAAAATATAATAAAGGAAGTTGGCGAAATACATTTATCCGTCTAATGATGTGATTCCACCCAGCTCTGGCTTAAGTGCATCTTAAATTTATATGTGAATTCGATCGGTTACGTAGAAAATTTGTATTTATTTGGTAGTAAAGTGGTTGATGGGCTCTTTCTTCTTCTACATTTGTAAAGTGTTAGACACCTTTTCAATTTTCTTCTAATTTTATTGGGAAATTAAATCGGATGCAAATTAGGCACACTAAAATTGTACTTACTTTAGTTTTATTTACAAATAATATCTTGATGTTATAGAGATAAACAAATAATGAACTAAAATTATATTTTGGTCAGAGGAGGTTAAAATGCTGAATCTCTTCAGTTACCTTTATTTTTTCTCTACTTACTTTTAGAGTTTATTACTGAATAGATTACAAAACCATTAATATTTTCTATAAAACATATAGTTAATAGTAAATATAAATGAAATAGTCTGAAAGAGAATTGTGGCTTCTTAATACTAATACAAATAGCATTTAAATATAATATACAATATACACTAAAATTGTACCTACTTAAATTTTATTTACAAATAATCTCTTGATGTTATAGAGATAAACATATAATTATACATAAACATATAAATTATATTTTGGTCAGAGGAGGTTAAAATGCTGAATATCTTCAGACACCTTTATTTTTTCTCTACTTACTTTTAGAGTTTATTACTGAATAGATTACAAAACCATTAATATTTTCTAGAAAACATATATTTAATAGTAAATATTAATGAAATAGTCTGAAATCGAATTGTGGCTTCTTAATACTAATACAAATAGTATTTAAATATAATATACAATATATAGTTAACCCCACTAATGAGCTTCTGTCACCCATTATTCACGGAATAGCCAAACATATTTAATTCTAAATAAAAAATACAAAAACACAGATTATATAGACAGCCAGAGAGACAGTCGTAATGAACAATNCAGACACCTTTATTTTTTCTCTACTTACTTTTAGAGTTTATTACTGAATAGATTACAAAACCATTAATATTTTCTAGAAAACATATATTTAATAGTAAATATTAATGAAATAGTCTGAAATCGAATTGTGGCTTCTTAATACTAATACAAATAGTATTTAAATATAATATACAATATATAGTTAACCCCACTAATGAGCTTCTGTCACCCATTATTCACGGAATAGCCAAACATATTTAATTCTAAATAAAAAATACAAAAACACAGATTATATAGACAGCCAGAGAGACAGTCGTAATGAACAATCGTAACTATTATTTTGGCCGCAAAACTCGAGCTATACCGCTGCTCATGTGTTTCGTTTTTATTTGAAATTCCCTGTATTTTTATTTTATTTTTCACGTTGTCATCGAACCGTGACGATGCGTCGTCGTCGCGATGTACCTGTGCGCCCCGTAGACTATATAGTATAAAATAGGTAGAGCAATATATGCCTGCGAGTGGCAGAGTCTAACCCCCGCAGAAACCCGATGATCTAAGTGTAGAACATGCGATAATGTTTATGGCCGTCGGTACAAAAACACGATCATATAGGGGTGCTGCCGATCGGATCCCAGCGCCTGCATGACATCCAGTTTGTAAATGTATATATCGGAATGGAACGGAACGGTAGCCCCGAAAAAAAGAAGGGATAATTAATTATGCCGCGGCTGCTGGTGACATTTTTCTTTTCACCTTTCGATAAGGAAATGACGCGGCGCAAAACGCTGAAAATTTTATGGGTTTCCCTTGGAGAAACGTGGATAGAACTAGAGCTGTCGGTGGTCGCTGTCTGCGGAAGTTCTCGTATTTTTTTTTTTTCACAGAGACAGAGAACAAAAGCCAAATTTCCGCTTATGATATTGTTTTCCCAATTCTGTTGTCTAAGCATTTGGGGGCTGTCGGGTGTATCTATGATATAGTTTTCCAACGAAAATGAGTCAGTTGGGCAAACGACGATTGCTTTCGGCCAATTGTGCAATTTTCCGATTTCGTTACTGTTTCGCTTTGTTGCAATCATTGGCCAAGAAGACATTTGGCAAATTGCCATTGCATTTCGGAAAAGCTTTTCGGGCAACGAAAACTATGGTAAACTTTCACCAAACGGAGCCGAATCAGTCAATCCTGCAGATGGAGCTGGAATTCTCTCATCGCAATTAACACAGTCTAATGAACTTTCACCGAAATTTACCAAAAAACAGGAAAAATCATTTCCAGAACCTAACGGATGTGCAAAGTGGGGAAACTGGGGTTCGGGTCAAAAGCAATTGACCGCCCAGCAGCAGCACTACAAGAGCCAACACGAAAAAAGGGCCTAAAGCTTAATTTCGGATCAACACGGCACAGGAAAAAAAAGAATACAAGTCTGGTTAAGGTATCAAAGTAGACTAGGGGTTTATTTGATACCCTAGAGTTTGTTTTAATATATTAAATAATATGGATAATACAAGATAATAACTTATTCAATAATGAAGGCAAGGGAAAGGTTATAAAAGACAGTAGGGTCCCTTTGGATTAATTGATATGCTTTAGAGCAATGAAACAAATTTTTCTAAAGGCAAAGAAATACATTTTTTTTTAGAGTTTCTATTTGAAATTTAATATTAGAAGAAGTATGGTTTAATATTGTATAATATTGTAATTAAATATAATATCTAGAGTATCCTTATATTAAAGAATATTAAGCCTCAATGATAAATATTTTAAAAGCAGAAAGTACAGGAAGTCTTTAAAGAAGAATATTGAATCAGTTTTAAGGTAAATAATGAACTATTTAAGGATAATTGCTTTAAAATGAATACGGGAATTAATCATAATATTTCGAATATTGTTGTCTTACACAAATATCTAACTCAATTCTCTTTTTTTAAATCCGTTTAATTTCGAGTGAAAATGGGAACAAATTCAAACAGTCCTCCCCCTAAGTAATCATTGGATTTGGCAATCATTTAAATGTTAACCATAAAATCAATTATTTAATAATAAAAAACGTAAAACCATATTATAACCATATCATATTTTAATTATTTCCCCTTACTAAATTCCAGAAGACTTATTAAATTTTATTTACCCATTTCAAACCCACCTGCAATCCAAGATACCCCTAGTTACCATCTTTCCTTAGGTTCCTGCCCTGTTCCAGCCCCTTAGAACCTTCATTTATTTTCGTAACGTAAAAAACAAGCCTACTTTTGGTAACGAAATACTAGAAATAATAATAATAATAACCCACATGTACCGGTATGTATGACCATTTTGACTTTAAGTGAAGTCATCAAAAACAGGCCGCATCAGCGACAAAAACGAACGAAATTCTGTGAAACTTTTGCCACTGCCCCGGACATACACAGACATAAAACCCAGGAAAGAAGTATGAAAAAAATGGGAGGGAGACTGAACCGAAAAGAGGATTTCTTAATTACTCAAAAGAATAAAAACAGAAAAAAATTAAGGGGGGCGGGGAGACAACAACAACAAACGCCGCGTTTAGGGTCGCCTCTTGTATTGGCCTCATCATAATTACAGAGCACTTCTTGTGCTGCTTCTGCTTCTGTTTCTGTTTGTGATCCCAGGTCCAAGTCCGTTCATCAGGGCAATGATATGTGTCGCGCTCTATCGCAGCTCTAGCAGGCGGCAATTATTTTACGACCTAACTGAAACCAGAATAACCAACTCATAACTATTCAGGGCTCTTCTGTGGTACTACACGTGGGGAAAAACGAGATCAAAGGTATAACTTTAGGTTTTTAGGGTAAATTTATAAATGAAAATAAACCTTTCTTTAACTAATTAAATTCTTTAAACAAACCCAATTCTTCTTTCAAAATATTAAACAAAAAAATACTTTGTTAAAACTGAATAAACTTTAGGATTCTAAAAAATCTTTGATATGTAGGGAGATTCTATTTAGACTTCAGCTTAAGGCGATCTTGCCTTACTTTCAATTTAATAAAACATCCCAAATACATAAAATAAAACTTGCTGGTTGTAAGGTTTATTTATAAATTTAAAAAACCTTTTATTTTACTAATTGAATTCTTAAACTAAAACCAATACATTGTTAATAAACTCTTGTAGAATCTGCAATAAAAACAGGAAGAACCCTAGAGAATAAACCTAACTCCACGAATTGTCAGCACTTTTTTGATCTCAAATGGAAATTCCACATAAACTTCAGTTTAAGGCAAACTTTATGTAACTTTTTTACCATAAAACCTTCAAAATACCTATAATATTTAATATTACCTCCCTTTTTCACTACCATTATTTTTTTCTGTGCATTTTTATATGAAATTCTGGTTACGGACGGCTGCCTTTGACAGATCTACGATAGCGAAATACGAAAAAGAGAACTCTCTTTTTGTTGACCATTTCCAGATCGAGCCAAGTGTCGCACGTGGTTTCCTTCAGGGTGTCGCCGCCGACGCCGCCGCCAGTACTTAAAGTCGTTATAATTTTCCACGATTTAAGGGAGATCCACCCCGGCCCAGACCTCTGGGATTGAGTACAGTTGAGTTCGGCGGAGGATGCACATGGAGCCGAGTGGTACCGCCTGCCTCATGCAACAACATATCAAAGCCAGCGGAGCAGAAAATCAAAAAAGTGCAAAAGGCAGAACACATCAACAGGTTGCCAAAGAGCGGGATATGGGGAGCGGAGCGGAGTGGAGTGGAGTGGAGCGGAGTGGAGCGACCCTACCAACTAACATACAAGTATGATAATAATTTAGACTGTTATCTCTCGTCGTAGAGCCGGCTAACATGCAATATGGTCCGCTGCAAAATGCAAACAGTTTTCCGCCGCTGTAAATGGAAAACTGTGAAGAGAAATTATGTGCCAGGCACGCAGCCTGCTTTTGGTACAGTTATCACAAAATATATATAAAAAGCACATTCTTGGGTAATGCCTGGTCACACTGAGCAACATAATCTTGGAAGAAATACATATATTGGGAGATTTTGAAAGAGAAATTATGATTTAAAAGCTATACTTATATCATTTAAGAAACGAAATATTCAAAAAAATTTCTTAAGATTAGGTTTTTAATAAATTCTATTGAATGTGAGCCAAACTCGAGCGATTTTCAAACCCATCAAAGCTAAAATCTCCACAGATTTATCCATATTCTTAGAATATTTTTGAAGGGTAAAGTACCCTTTATTAAAAATTAAAAAAAAAATCAGAATTCCAGTTTTTCTTTATAATAAAAGAAGTAATGATCTATAAATAAGAAATTCTTTTAAATAATAATTTTTATAAAACGCTTAAGCATTTAAAAAACCTTATTGTCGACAAGTCTTTCTGTTTTCAATATTTTTCATTCAGCCTTATTATTATTGAGTTTCTAAAGCTGAATCTTTCCTGATACCTTAGCTACAAAAAAAACACATTTTTTAAATAACCTTCTCTTAAAATGATTTATTTATTATTTATTGTTATTAATATTTTATTTACACCACTCTCCCTCCCATAATTTCCCCCGAACTTGTTGCCAGGTGTAAGCAAGTGACGATGGCGCCTTAGACATGACTTCAATTAAAGTGCAATAACAACTCTATTATTGGCCAATGGCTGTATCAATAAGCCACGACGTCCCCTTGCCGCCGATGACGTGATATATGAAGGAGCTCTAAAACAATAAAAATCTGAAATCAATTTCCACAAACTACAAAAAGACTCCGAGAAGCGGCAGTGATGCGTAAACGTGTTGAGGTTGCGGCCAATCGAGGGACCAGGGACCTGGACCTGGGCTACCAGTTGATGTTGCAGGTGAAGTTGAGGCAGAAGTAGAAGTCGAACTTGGAGTCGATGGCAAAGTCGGAGTCGAGATGTCGATTCATGTACCAACCCATCCCGATCACACCTTAAATGGCGACTGGTAACTCGAGAGCCTGTGATTACCTGAGAAAGAAGCGAGAAATATTTATGAACCGATGGCCCCGGCAGATCCTCATCAATGGATGCTGCTTCATCCAGCTGAATGGACTATCGGCTGGCCATCTAGGGGGAGTTCCTCTCGGTCCATAGGCACTCCATCGCTACTCCATCGGCAAAAGGCCACAAAAGAGCATTTACACTATAGGAAAAATCAGGTCCTGAGATGGTAAATAATATTATTCAAAGGGTAAACCTATTTTTAAATATATCTAGAAAAACATATTTATTTTTACAACTATCTTTACTTTTTAAGCCTAATAAAGATGTGTAAATTATGATGATTTCTCCAAGTACATAGGCTGCGTAGCAGGAAGCACGCTCCAAGTAACTTATGAAAATTCAGGAAAAAAAAATAAAGCCAAGAAGTTGGAAATCTTGGGAGGGGTTTCGGTGACCGAGCAGCAACAGGTGTAATAATTGAAATCTGTTTTTCCATAAGCCCTAATCACGGTGAGTGAGCGCGCGAGCCAAGATACGTTCTTCAGATACTTGGTCGCTTTTTTTTTCTTATTTTGGCCTGCGGTTACGCTTGGCTTAGACGGCCCCGGCCCGGTCCGAGCATTAACTCAAGCAGCAGCTGTAAAATTACGGCAAAAATGTTTAACCAACCCCTTTCAGAGGTTTCGAGGAAATTAGAAAGGTGGTGGATGGGGAGGAGGAGGCTCAGCCTGGCGGGCATAACGCATACGACGCGGTGTCCTCCGGTAGGCCAGGAACCTTTCCCACGATCCTCCTGACCTGCCTTAATTAGGCAGCCAGCCAAGCGTTGCCACAAATGCAATTGCTGGTCCTCTCCTGCAGACTGGTGGCTTAATTTCTAGTCTAGTTTTTTTTTTTGGTGGATGACTCTTACGCATTACAAATGAAGCAAATGAAAATTTGCATATCAATCCCCAAAACCTGCGCCTCATGCTGATAATTATCTTTGCACCACCGAGAGCCCAGTTCCCCTCTTGCTCTCTCTCTTTCTCATTTTCTCCACTCCTTCTCCCTCTTTCTCTCTGTCTCTCTAGAGCTCTTGTAATTGAATTGGAGTGCAGCCGCGAAAAGGTCACAGACACTGCACAATGCACGCTGCAAGCGCAGTCAGCGAAAAGCGCAACACTGAGCTGCAAAATGCAGGAAGGCAATAAAATCAATTTTAGTTACCTTTACCATTTAGAATGTTTAGTTATTTATTTAAAAATGTATGTATATTAGCTTTTCTTGAATTATTTTCTGGTATATTTACTTTATCATCAGGTATCTTTACCAGACTTCTATCACATATTTTATTAAATATTTCATTATAATAACTTTTTTATTAATTACGTTTTCTGTTTAGTTATTTAGTAAACACTTACTAACATTCTTAAAATATGGGTTTTATTTGCTAACAAAGAGCAACGTATAGAAAATTTTAATAAAGAGCTAAGAAGTAAATTAATTTCCACTTCTAAATGATAGGTTTAATAATTGTTTTTAAGAATAAAAATATAACGACTTCTTTCTTATATTTATGTATTAAATCAGTAAGCACAGAAGTATATATTTTATTTAAAAGATATTTTTAAATTTTAAAATAATAGTTTTCAAGGTTTTATCTACTTTTTTTTAAATAAGTGTTACTGGCTTTAAGAATTTATAGCTTACCATGTAAAATTCAACAGATTTTTTTTTAAATATATATCACTTTGCAGTAAATATTAAATAATAAAATAATATACAATAATAAATAAAAATAAAAGGTTATCAAGGTTTAAACATTTTTTATTTCTGGCTTTAAGAGTTTATAGCTTACCATGTAAAATTCAACTGAATTACTTTTAAATATACTTTTAATTGCAGTAAATAATAAATATTTAAATAATATAATATAATACAAATTAAAGAATATATAAAATATGTTAATAAATAAGCAATACTTATATATTTAAGATAATCTTAGGTATTTTTTCAGTTTAACTATAACTAAATGCCATAAAGAATAAGTATAATCAACCCAAAATATTCTATTATTCAGAATCTTTTAAATAGCGAGAAGTATTAAAATTCTAGATTAAAAACAATGAATAATTATTCTTTTTAAATAATATAATATAATACAAATTAAATAATATATAAAATATGTTAATAAATAACCAATACTTATATATTTAAGATAATCTTAGGTATTTTTTCAGTTTAACTATAACTAAATGCCGTAAGGGATGAGCAACCCACAATATTCTATTATTCAGAACCTTTTAAATAGCGAGAAGTATTAATCTTCTAGATTAAAAACAATGAATAATTATTCTTTGAACATAAAAAAGATAATAATAAAATACCCCCGACTAGTGTAATTAAAGCAAGTGCTCAGCGCGTGAGATCAGCCATGAATAAGCCAGAAGATGGCCACATCGCCACAGCCACAGTCACAGCCATAACCCATAACCATGGCTATTGCTGCTGCCTCGGCCAGTGGAAGTTGTACCTGCAGCCGCCACCTGTGCGCACAAAATAATGCAAATTATCAGCTAGAAATTGCGCGAATGGTCAGGTGCATAATGAAGCAGCAGCAGCAGCAGCAGCAGCTGAATATAGAAGACCCAAGACCAAAGACCGAGGAGGATGAGCAGCCAGAAGCCGGCGATGGTGATGGTGGTGGTGCCCCGCTCATAATTGAGTTGCAAATGCTCGGCGGGGATGGGGCCTCCGACTCTTCCGAGGCCTTCGGTTCCCAGGCCGGCGGAAAACGTTTTAAACACTCCGTTTCGTAGATAATCATCATAATTATCCGGCAAACAATAAATATAATATCTAGGCAAATTACAACAATTAGGCAGCTCCCGGGCTCACAGCTCACAGTTGGAAAACACCCAAAACTCGGACCCAAAGCCCAAAAAAATGGAAGAAAAAAAAAAACCAAACCAAGCCAAGCCAGGGGAAAGCACATGATTGCCGGCTGCCTGTATTAATGTGTCCCTGTCCCTCCTCTGGGCTACACGGTACATTGTATGTAACACAATGACTGGGAGGTCGCACAATAAACATAATTTTCACACGCGTTTCATTTTCGGCGAGAGCAGCCCAACTCGCTCACAAATTAGGCAGAAAAACACTCAAGCCCTACAAGAAATATATATAAAACGCGACCAAATGTTTAAGCCACAGCGGGTACCGAGGAGGGGCTGGGAAATACAGATTTTAAAAGTTAAAATGTATTCCGTAATGTCGATTAGAAAGTGGTGTGAATTTTGGTGGGGGTTTTTTAACTCTGTAAGGTTTGACGTCTGTGTTCTGAAAGGGATTTATAATAATTACTCATAGTTCCTGAGATAAAGAAAATGTTGGTGAAATTTAGTTAAAGTTTATTAAAGAATAAATATTAGTTAGAATAAATAACAAACGTACAACTCTTATAGGCTGATTTTTTATACTTCAATGAAATAATCTAAAATCCCAGCTTTCTTTTTTTCCGTTTTTCTTTAGTATCCTATATAATGGGATTTTGTACATTTAACAAATATATTTAAATATATTTCGAAAGTACAATAAATATATTTTATTATTAAAAATATATAATAAACAAAATAATTCAAATTATCAGCTGAATAGTATTAGAAAATAAAGAGTACCTATTATAAATGTTTAAGAAAATCCAAAGAATATTTGTTTTGGTATGTTTATTTACATTTTAATTTATTTTTATCATTATTATAGATATTATTTTATATTAAAAATCTTTTAAAAAATCGTATTAGCATTATTTTGTTTATTTTAAATTTAATAATCCTTGATAAATAAATAAAATGTTACATTTAAAGAAGCCCTCATACAAAATATATGGAATGAAATCTGTTTATAAAGTTTAATACTCCATTACTTCCTTTAAGAACCTTTAAAAAAATACCTTTAACAATCGATTTATTTTATTATTTATTATTCAATATGATTTTTCAAAATATTACTCCATTTATAGGATCTTTTTCCATTGTAAACCTCGGCTGACAACAACTAAGCCCAATACCTTCCAAAAGCGGAAACTCATTGGCAATGCTTCGTTGCGTAAATTTCTCGACGCGACTTTTTGGCCAACAGGTTGGCAAAAAAGAAAAACAACAAAAAGACAGCTAAAAACACGCCAAATAAAACGAGAAGAAAGAAAACAAAAATCTGACGCCAAACCAAACCAAAACCGCCAACAAAATGGCCGACAATAACAAAAGCCAACATCGAAAAACAACAAAAAAAAAACGGAAAAAATTTGTTTTAATATTTCAGTTACGCTCCGGCAAGCGACAACATCGCGATATATAGCTCCGACTTTGACTTCTTGAATAGTGCCTGGTGCCCCACTATATAGCACATGTGAGTGCATAAGTGGCGGGGGATGATGATAATGATAATGATGATGATCCAATGGACGAGGGTAAATCACTGGAGGAGCCCGAGCCGGAGCCCCACACTCGCCGACGGGGATCTCGTGCCAACCCAAACCACAGATATATGGAAAAAGACTCTACGAAGGGGGACGAACACCTGAGCATTTCTTTATGGATCTTGAGCAGAAAACCTATCGCGGCGTAACGTCATTAAAATTAGTGCCAAGCTCAGCTGAGCCGAACTTCGGAGTTACGGGAAGAGAGAGAGCTATAGCGCGGTAAGATTCAGATACAGGAACAGATACAGCCTACACTAGGGAAAATTAATCAGGGGGGCTTAAAAAACAGTGGAAATTAGGGGTACATTTTAAAGATATATTTTAGTATTTTAACTATTAAATTCTCTTTTTAAAAATTAAGTTAAACACATTTTATTATGTTATTTTTAACTACTAAACTATTAAACTCTATTTTAACTATTAAATTCTCTTTCTAAAAAAGCTTCCTAAATATATCAAAAATAAGTGATAGTTCTTGCCATTTCAATAGTTTAACAATATTAAGAATAAAAGCAGGTGGCAATATTTATATGTTTTATTTCTTCATTCATAGTTTTCAACCATAAATTTCATCATATTTTGTATTAATTATAGATAATATAATAATAAAAATACAAAATGGAACAACCAAAAGTTGTCATCTAATGGAGGTATTGCTTAAAAGTATTTTAATTTGATTTCTAATTAAAATAAATAAAATAAAATCAATGTAAGCTTGATACTTTGCTTTACATTTAAATAAATGTTTAGGGTTTGGGTTCTTAAATTCATTATTACTTTTAGGAAATGTAATTGTGTAAAACTATATTTATTTAAAAGACTGATTTGGGATTAAGTTGAAAAATAAGTAATTCTTTCAACTTAATCCCAAATCAGTCTAAATAAAAAAAAAAAATATCTAAATATATTTTATTTGGAAATATTTATAAGGGCATATAATATTTATAAAAGACTGATTTGGGATTAAGTTGAAAAATAAGTAATTCTTTCAACTTAATCCCAAATCAGTCTTTTATAAATATTATATGCCCTTATAAATATTTCCAAATAAAATATATTTAGATACTTTTGTAATTATATTTCAATTAAAAAAATAACAAATATTACATTAGTATAATAGTAATTATATTTTAATTAAAAATATAACAAATATTACATTTAGTGTAATATCATAGTGTATAGGATTCACGTATGTATGTAGGAATACATTCGGGGTAATAGGCCCCTTCAAATGGGGTTCTAGACACGAACACATATCGGCTATAGCTAGTCGGTTCTTTGCCTGGTTACGCTTCGTTGTCAGATAGCAAGATGGCGTTGAATATTTCGGATATATATTCCGATTGGAGTAGGATATATCACTGCCATCCAAGCAGATCCAAGATCCAAGCTGGGGTAAAGCTCAACTAGACCTACGGCCCAACAACATCCGATGTGGGAAAGGGCAGACGTTGACTCCCAGGTAATTAGAGTCGACAACAAAGACCATAATTACCTTGTAACTAGGAATTATGAAAATATCATTAAAAAAATATAGTGAAAAGAATGTAGTCTAGGGCCACCCAGCAGCCACAGAGATCAGGGTACTCAGAGCCACCTGACAGTAGTCAATCTTTAATGACTTTTATTCTTTATTTACCTTATATTTGAGTTTTCCTTTTAGCCTTCCCCGCATTAGAAGATGTTTTCCCATGATTGTGTCTCCATTCGCATCTTCTCTTTGGGTCACACCTAATCTCCGTCTTGATAATCTCGGTCCATCCAAGTCGATTTCTTGTCTGCCCATTCAGATCTCTTAGAGCAATGTCATAAAAACTCAGCCACTTGTGTGTATTGCTCTCCGCGAGTTTTATTTTTTATTTTATTGGGTTCAAGTGCTTGGGAAGAATGCCAATTGCCTTTGGACATGAGGCCACATTATCGGTGATAAAGTAGAAAAACTATGATCAATGCCCAAAGGCATCCTTTTTCAGCTAACTGATGTTTTTGCCGCATTTTTACGGGCACTTTCCTCTCTTGAAGATGCTGTACTTACTGAGCAAAATCGGTTCAAATCGGATATAGGAACCCATCCTTATTAATTATAAATACAAGTATGTACGAGAAATAATGAAAATCTTATAAATAAATACATGTTTCGATTTAATATATAATAATAAACTAATGAGACCTTCAAGGTAGATTTACAGTAATCTTTAAAACAATCTAAAGAATCGCAACTATTTTTTCAAATCGATTAGATAGTAGAATCCAGATTCGAAGCAATTAAACACTTACTACGTTAATTACCATAGCATTTGTGAGCTGATAAGGCGGCACTTAAGACCCAGGGAAAGCACCGAGTCTATATGAAAACTGAACGGAAAAACTGTCCCAGCTCAATCACCCCATCACTTCCCGCAGAGATTAAATCATATTATCAACACTCTCTTATCAACACCAAGAAACTAGCCATTGGCCAAAGAGAGAAAGGCAATCAGTATACTTCAGACCTCACTGCGGAGTAGATCGCGAAAAAATGCTGAAAAGTATTTTGTTTGTTGTGAATTTAGCGCTTCTCAAGGGCTGCTTGGCCGAGACACCAAATGCATACCTACTGAAAACCTTCAGGTAGGTAATGTTGACCTAATAAAACTAAATAGAAAAGTAAAGAAGTGGGAAAACTAATAAACTAGAATAGTTAAAGCGGTCTAATAAATTATTTAAGTTGTAATTCTGTCATGGAATATAACCAATAAGAGTTATAAGCAAAAAAGCTAAATGAAAATGGTTTAAAAAATAAGTAATACATAAACTAAAAATAATATTTAAAAATTTAATATTAATTAGCCCTTTGGATTGCATTTATTCTAAGCGGACTTGGTAATTGTTTCGGAGGCTTACTTACATTATCTTCAGTATGAATTTCTCCCCTTAAATAAATTTATTTTTTAAGTCATCACTCATTTAGGTTTCTACTTACAAATTTAAACGATAACAAATAATTTAATAAATTTAATTAATCAAGAAATCATCCTCATTTTACAGCCTTCCCTCGGACTTAAATTTTATGCCCACCCTGGGCAATGGCCACCTGGGCTATACGGTCTACGGAGATGCCATCTTCATGAACGGAGTGTACAATGGACCCGGCGGAAACAGCAAGCGAGCTCGTATTCCCAACTGGCTGAACGTAACCACAGAAGTTTGTGATCGCTTCGGCTGTGCTTCTGGCGGAGATGTGGACGTGAATGGAACCAGCTACGAAATGGATCTGAGGGATGGCTACTTCCGTTCCCTTACAGCTTACAAAAGTCTAGGAATTACAGTGGAGCAGAGAACCTATCCGCACAAGTACTACAATCGAGTTTTGGTCTACGAGGTGGTGGCCACCAGGCTGACCAGCAGTAGCTTGAGAGTTAATTGTGAGTAGTATTCAATGGGTTAAAATTAATAAGAAATTAATTAAAATTTATATATAAAATGCATTATATTACTTTAATGCAATTTTAAAATGTTGCTCATATTTAAGGGAGTGATATCTGATCCCGAGGATCTAAAATTCAATTCAAATTAGGTCTAAAAGTATGCTACAAAATATTACTCATCTTTCTTCATAAGAAAAAAATCAAATAAACCGAAATTTGCAGCCCAAAATATTTTGCTGTATACTTTTAAGCTCTTTCTTAAATGATTTCACATCTAAGGCGAATTCTGCGACACCTTTATTTATACAAATATTTCTTAACAGCCCCGCAGTTCCTGAAACTCACCCAACATCCTGGTAGCTCCAGCGATGCCTTGGAGTTTGCGGTGCTAAATAATGGCAGCTCATCATCCAGCGGAGATTTTCGCACTCTTCGAGGACGCACAAAAGTCCTGGAATTAGAGAAATTCCAACCGGAACTACACGAGATCTATATCCTCTTCAGCGAATCCTTGGAACAGCCCCTGCAACTGGAGTTTCCCGCCTGGCAATCGGAGCTGCGACATCGCATCATCATAACCATAGATAGACAAGAGAGTGTGGCTCGCAAGGAACTCCAAGATGTGCTCCAGCTGAGCCCCAAAAATCTTCTCCAGAAACACACCGCTGCCTGGAACAGCTTCTGGGACAATGAATTCTCCATCGAGCTGAAGGGAGATGATGCACTGGAGCTCTCGCAGATTGTCAATGCTGGAATCTTCTACCTGGTCAGTTCCCTGCCGTCGCTGGAAACCAATCAGGATAATGAACTCTTCTACGGCTTGAGTCCCACTGGACTGGGGCGAGGCAATCTGGAGGCGGACTATCAGGGGCACAACTTCTGGGACACCGAGATCTGGATGCTGCCAATAGTCACCCAATTCGGCTTTAAGTATGGCAAGGAGGTGCTCGAATATCGGCTGAGGAAACTGGAGGGTGCCCGATACAACGCCAATGAAACTGGCTACAAGGGCGCCCGGTTTCCCTGGGAGAGTGCCTACACGGGCACAGAGGTCACCAATCCCTGTTGCCCGGAGGTGGCTCAGCAGGAGATTCACATATCCCCCGATATATCCTTTGCCATGCAAAAGTTTTTCGCGCAATCGGCGGACTACGTTTGGACCTGCGACAAAGCCTGGCCCATTGCAGCGGAGGTGGCCGAGTTTCTGGTGAGCCGAGCTACCTGCGAGGAGCGGCAGTATGCCTGTCATTTCCTGAACGTAATGGGTCCGGATGAGGATCACCCGGATGTGGATGATAATGTCTACACGAACGCTGTGGCCAAGAAAGCCTTGGAGTTTGCCGCGTGGGCGGGTCAAATGTGTGGCAACTCAAGCGAGGAAGTCTTTGAGAAGTGGCGTGATTTAAGTGATAAGTTGATAATCCTAAAAGATGAGGAACTGAATTATCATCCTCAGCACCAGGGTTATGTGCTGAACACCACCGTTAAGCAGGCGGACACCATTCTGCTGGGATTTCCCCTAAGATTCGATAAAAGGTGAGGCCTGAATCTTATTTATTTACAATAATTATATTAAAGCCTCTCCCAAAGCTCCACCCACTTGAATGACCTTCACATATATGCGAATGTGACACGGGAATCGGGTCCTGCTATGACCTGGTCCATGTTTGCCGCAAATTATCTGGGAACCAGCGAGCACTGGCGGGCCCAGGAGTACTTTGAGCGGGGCTACAAGAGCTACGTTCGTCCGGAGTTCAAGGTGTGGAGCGAGACCCCTTTGGGCTACGAGGGCTCGGCGAACTTCCTCACCGGCATCGGTGGCTTCCTGCAAGCCCTGATCTTTGGCTACGGCGGCCTGGACTTTGGCCGGGATGGCAACAAGACGGTGATGTTCAGGAGTCAAGCCTATGCGCCTCCCAATGTCAACGAGGTCCAAGTGAACTACATACGATACGGGGACAGTAAGTGTAGATTTATTTTCAGCAACCTATCCTCGACAATGCAGTGTTCCATGTCGTCTGGTGCTGGCTTTGAGATGGTTCAGAGCCAGAAGAGAACTCTGCTGGGCAAGTCCTTTAATGGTAAGTTGAAAGCCAACACTGATTGCTGCTGATCCTTCTAATCCCTCTCCCGCTTTCAGTGACCCTCGAGAAAGGAGATCCTCCGCAAAACATAAGCATATTGAGTTAAATCCAAAGTGTATTTGAATAAATAAGCTTGAAGTGAATTACATATTTGGGTTGGCTGAGGATTTCTAAACTAAATCCATATTTAGGAAGTATCTATTGCATTTGGTTATGGTTATAGCTTGGTAATTGTAATTGTAATCCATCCTGCTTTCCTGCTCCCTTCTACTTGAATTTAGCTATCGACGAGCCGCTGACTCCTGCCGCATTCTTGTTGCTGCCACTGAGCACCACGTAGGCGGTCTTGGTCTCCTTTTGCTTCTGCTGCAGCATGGTCAGAGTGCCCAGCGGTGTGTCCGTCGAACTCATGGTCTTCATTAACTGAAAGCAAGAATATTTACGTTTAGTTCTTACTTGGATTTTATTTCCAAGTTAAAAGACTCACCCCATCCTGCTCCATCTTCTTGAGACGCTTCTCAATCTTGTTCTTGCCCGGCCCCTTGCCATGGAACTTGTGTGACAAATAGCGGAAAGCCTCCTTGAGGTTCAATATGCGGCCATTGTCATCGATGTAGTCCAGCTTGACATTGGGCTTGAAGGTCTCCTTGTCCTTAAAGTCCATAATGGGGCCATGCTGGAAGCGATCGCGGCGCCCAATCTTGTCGTCCTCCCTTTAAATTAAATAAAATATAAAATTAAAATTAAATGGAGTTCGTGTAAAGTTAAAAAGAAAGCTTAACCCACCCGGCAGCTTTGTCCTCAATGGAGTAGTTCTTGGCCTGCAGATGGGCCATTTTGGTGTTGCTCGGCCTGTTCTTCTCCTCCTTCTCGAGGTATCCCTTGGACAGGGCCAGGCGCAGGGCATTCGCCACGCCAGCGCCCACATCGGGCTCCTCATCCAGTATGGCACGATCCTCCAGGTCATCGCCCAGATTATCCAAGTCGGCGGGCTGCATAACCTCATCGGGATTAACCGAATTCCAGGTGCCATGGCTATGGCTGGGCTCGTCACTTTGCGTGTCCATGTGCTCCTCCGCCTGCTCAATCTTATCGTAGTCCATCATATCGTTGGAGTCCTCGTTTCGGTTGCCCGCCATGCCATATGTGGGAATGTCGCCCAGGGTGCGGCAAAACTCCGCCGTGGCGTTCAGCACAATGTTGCCATCCGCACCGGTCAGAACAACACCTGAGGAACTGCTCTCCTCCACGGGCTCTGGCTTGATATCCCGCTGAATGGACTCGATATCGATGGGCATGGGCTTCTTGATAATGTTCTCCTTCTGCTTGAGTTTGCGAGCCTTTGACAGGACCCGCTCCAGGTCGTCATCCTCGCCCTCCATCTTAATGTCCGGCTTGATCTCCTCCAAGTCGGCTTCTTCGTGATCCCGATAGCGTCCATGACGACTGCCAAAGTTGGAGGAATTGCCAGAGGTGCCCGGCTCGGCCAAAGTCTCGAGATCTTCGGCCTTAAGTTTTTGGCGAAGTTTCTTCACCTTCTTCTTGGGCTTTTTGAACCTGAAAGATTAAAGAATTATAGAAAAAACCAAAGACCTTGAAGAACTAATAGCCTTGTTCCGTTATTTAAGAAATTAGGGATGGGAAGGAAGGTTTAGGGAAGGAACTGAAGAAATATCACATAATAATCGATATTTTTTGGTATTTTTTTTAATATGTATAGAAACATTCGGGGCGAATGGTGAACGGATGGTCTGTCCATTTTGAAGGGACCATTTTTTCCATGTAAAATAATGGACCATTCTCGTAAATGTAGCTGAATGTAGCAGTGAAAAAAGACTATTAAACTAGCACTTACTTGGCCAACTCCTCGGAGCTGTATGTGTCCGAGGCCAGCTTTAAGTTGGTATCCTCCAAGGTCTCCAAACGCTTGCCGGCCAGCTTCGTCTTAATCTCCAGCAGCTTGCGCCTGTGCTCCCGCTCCTCCGCCACATTCTCGCCAATCACAAAGTTCTTGCGCTTCTTCGGCTGACCCTCGATCTCGTCGTCGTATTTCTCCAGCACCGAACGCTCGATGGGATTGCCCAGCTCATCGTATTGCTCCTCATAGACATTGTAGCCATAGCTGAGGGGATTCTGTTTCTTGTTCGCCACATTCTTCTTGTAGCGCTCCTCGTCCAGCATGTTCACGTTGACCAGGGTGTCACCCTCCTCCTCGTTGAGCACGTCCTGGTCCTTTAGGGTCAGGATAACGGTGCGTCCCTCGCCAAAGTCATCCATGTCATGATCCACACGCAGACCCTTTAAGCTACTATCGCCATAGGCCCGCTGGCGAGCCTTGGATTTCTCCTTTTCAATTAGCTCGGTGACACCGAAGGCCTCGTCCAGTTCCTCCAGCTCCTTGGCCTTGCGCTTGGCCTCCTCGCGTTCGTTAACCACTCGCTTGTTCCGGTCCACCCACTTGGCCGCATTGTCTGTCTCCTCGTCGGACTCACCGAGCGTTTTGATGCGTGCCAGGCGCTCCTCCAAGAAGCGCTTCTCCTTGCGCTGTTTCAACTTCTCGCGCAGCTTCTCCGCCTCTTTTTTTTCCTTAAGGTTATCGGCCGGCTTGTGCAGGAATTCGCCCCACTCATCCTTGTAGGAGGAGAGATCGGCCTCCCCGGCGGGTCTCTTGCTCTCCGCATGGCTACTGCTGCCGGCGGCAGGGGTCACCTTGCTGGGGCCACTCTCCACTTCCAGCGGCTTCAGGCCCAGTTTGGCGCGCAGCTTGTTGGTCTCCTCCACGGACAGGACGTCGCCGGCTCCGTTCTCGGGTATGGGCGAGTAGGAACGCGAGGCGTTGGGCTTGCGCGTTGCCGGTGGCGGTGTTTGCGATCGGGAGCGTTCACGGTTGCGATCGCGCTCCCTCTCCCTGCCCGCTCGCTTGCGGGCCTCCCGCTCGCGTTCGATTTCCCGCTCCCGCCGCGATTCATACTCGGCGTGCCTGGAGATTTGTGGCGGCGGGGGAGCAGTGAGCTCGCTTTCGCGCTGGCGATCACCGCGTTCCCTTTCGCCGCGTTCCTTGGGGCGCTCCCTGTCGCGGTCCCTCTCGCGCTCCTTTTCCCGCTCCTTGAGGCGTTCCCTTTCGCGTTCCTCACGCTCCTTGAGGCGCTCCTTTTCCCGCTCCCGTTCACGGTCCCGGTCGCGATCTCTTTCGCGTTCCCGCTCCCGTTCCCGCTCTCTTAGCTGATCACGTTCGCGCTCCTTCTCCTTTTCCCGCTCTCTTTCCCTTAGCTGATCACGTTCGCGTCCAGACTCACGTTCCCTGTCGCGGTTGGAGGACTCCCTCACCTTGTTGGCCTGCTCCTGCACCGGAACCTCCACACAGTCCGAGCCTGCAAAGAAGAGCAACGGATTAGAGCTGTCTAATAGTATCCAGCGTTAGAATCGCTTCTTAGAGATCTTAGTATATAAAGTGCGCCGCTTCTGCCGCTCGTCTCCCACTCACAATCTGCTCCAGCAGCGGAACACCTGCAAAAGATGGGGAGAAACGGGGAACGCAACGATCGGTTTAGTACGTCCAGAAGTGGAAAAGTGCAGCGCCAAGACGATGGCCGGGCTTGGGCGGACCGGATAATCAGATATAGAATCGCTTTTCTGCCGCATCCGCCGCCAGCGGCCATCGCCCTTGAGCTTGGCCTGCACTATGCTACAGAAAAAAAAGGACAAACACTTACTGTCCGAGTCGGACTCCTCGAGGGAGATGACCTCGCTGGGTCGCTCGCGCTCCTTGTGCTTGTGATGCTTGTGGCGATGTTCCTTATCCTTGGCCTCCTTGTGCTTCTTGTGCTTGTGGTGTCTGTGCCGCGTCGCAGACGAGTCGTCGGTGAGATCCAGGGTCACATCCTCCTCCTCAGTGGCGCGCGGCTGCTGCTCCGGCGAACGCGAACGATGTCTGTTCTTTTTGTCCTTCTTGTGCTTTTTTCCGGATGATGAAGAACCCATTTTTCCTATATTTCTGACAAATCGAGAAAATTTCACAAATAATAGACGCCGGTGTGACCACAAATGAGTATTGGAAATATACCAAAAAATGTCACAAAATAGTAGTATAGAAAATACCGCACTCTTATCAGCAATTCGCAACCATGGACGTAGAAAAGGGTTTCAATTAGTGCTGGCAAAACATCGGAGCACTATCGATAGTATCGATTCTATTAACTTTTTTTAAAAAGCATCGATTGTTTTTCGCACTATCGATGTTTTGATTAGACCGATTAGACGCCATTTGAAGCATTTGAAATGATAATCACGATTCTCTCTCGAATATTGGAAGGGAAGTATTTGGTTAGATCATGAATGGGAATTAATCCCTTAAAGTCGGAATCGTTTTAAGTGAGAAAATCGCATCACTCAAGGCTTCAACTGCAGATAATATAATTTTATAAGCAGAAATTGTATGGCTTAGGAAACATCGATAGTATCGATTTTTCACTAGTAAAACATCGAAAAAATCGATGGTGCAAAACATCGATTTTTTGCCAGCTCTACTTTAAAGTCTAAATACCAATGCTTTTTTGCTGGGTAAAAGAGATTTTATTTCCGGATTCATTACATGTAGAAATTTTTGAAATTAAATCTTGAACGCTAACCAAATGTACTTGTGCGCCATTTATTTTCCATTGTTAAATATATGGAAATAAGGATTTGTTATATAATTCACAAAATACAATAAAGTAACTAGAAAAAGATTTTGAAGGATGGAAGAAATCAATCTCCGGAAAGCCACCGTTCGCAGTTAAAAACGGCCATAGATCTTTTAAAAAAAAGATGGCGTTTGTCGTCGAAAAGATATTTCCACATGATACTTTGATAAAGCAAAACAATAAAATAAAGAAAAAGAAAATACAAAACAAAAACCTTCCAAAATGTGTGAAAATGTGCATTGAGTGCCGATAGCGACTCCGATTATACCTCCAAAATTATAACAAAATCAAAATAAATAAACCAAGTAGACAATAGTTTAGGTAATATCACCAAACAGCGTTGGGAGTATTAAATTGCATTCAGAATAATATTAATTAATTTCCAGGAGTTAAAAAAAAAACACCTAAAAGTAATACACTTGATCTTGAACTTATTGAAAGGAATATTGAAATGGGAGATAAAAAAACATGTTTTATCTGACTGGCATTTCTACATTCTACTTTTAATCGAGTTGGGGTCCCTTTCCATTTGATGTTTCCCAACTCAGTCAACGTGAATTTCGCGATATCCGGTTGATACATCCTAGAGCTAATGAAAATAAATACCACAAGTAGACAGAAAAGAAAAACAAAATAAATAAATATGAAGCCAGAAGGGGACCACGACACGTCCTTGAGCAAGAATATTTAATTTTCCAAACTAAAAAAAAAACAAAAGTAAGTGCAACTGGAAGTTGTATAAGGAAAGCCATCTGCTAAAATACAAATTCCAAAAAAAAAAGCAAAAAGTTGAAAATAATTACCAAAAATAAATAGGAAACAAAGAATAATGATTTGGTATATAATTTTAATTTTTTTTT
>VNJZ01006488.1:0-100130 GCA_008042795.1 Drosophila asahinai
AGTCCCTTGCAAAAAACAATACAAAAATTTCAAGAGGAACAATTGAACTACAGCAATTTTTACGCCCAATGGCTTAAGCTTAAAATATCTACAGAAATAATAGTAACGAATTCAAGCCAGGTTTTGACAAAAACTATTGGTAATCAAATTTTAGATGCAATTGAAAAACGAACAAAAATATTGTTAGATAACAAATTTGTAGTTTCGTGCTTGTTTTTGGATCCCCGTTTTCAGCATACATTGTCATCTGACCAAAAATCTGACGCCATAGGTTATTTGAAATCCATTTGGGACAGACTTTATAGTCTTAATCCTACTGGCGATTTGTGCTCAACCCCGAATTAAAGCTCAAATCAAATGGGGAACTATTTTTTTGATGAGGAAGACGCATTGTTGGATGCATACTTAACGCAAGGTGTTAAAACCGAAGTCAACAGTACCATGGATGTTTATTCAAAAATTGAAAATCTGCAACTTCCTTATCAACGAATAGACACAGACATTTTACAATATTGGAAAGGAAAACAATACACTGACCCGGAGTTATACGCTATTAGCAATGTTTGTTATGCCGTACCACCAACTCAGGTATAATAATTCCATGATTAATTGAAGTTTACTTATTAATAAATTTATTTCGAAACAGGTGTCGATTGAACGAGCATTCTCTACGCTAAGACTGGTGCTAACCGACAACCGCAATCGCTTAAGCCAGGATGTTCTTGAGCACATATTGCTCGTTAAATTAAATCCCAGCTTTTTGGACACTGCAATTGATTCGATGGAACTTTTCCAAAATGACGAACAAAATGACGAACAAAGCGATTGACAATAATATATGTATTTTATAAAAATTATTTAGTAAGAAAAATGACAAAAATTAATATATGTATTTTATAAAAATTATTTAGTATGATATTTAGTATGATAGCTGACAAAAATTAATTATTATTTTTACTTATTATTTATTATGTTTTTATGTTCAACTTAATTTGTTCTTATAAATTTTGATTTGCTTTATAATTTTTTTAACTAATGAAAAACGAGTAAAAAAAAAATAAAAAGTGCAAGAAGTACAAAAAGTAGAAGAACAAAATGTCTAGTTATTCGCGACTGCGAAAAGTCGCACTTGCTGCTGCCACCGACTTATGCTTACGATCGAAAGCAACAGCAACAAAAATCAGAAGCAGCCAACAGTCGAGCGAATCGTTTTTCGCGACTGCGACTGCCGACGACTTCTGGAAGTCGACAGTTGCTGCTGCTTCGACTTACGCTCACGATCGAAAGCAACAGCAAAGCAGAATGCAAAAAAACGAAAACCGGCGACTGTTGCTGCTGTTTGATTTTGGTCGCTTTTTCATTTTGGCCTTTGCTTCGACTGCGACTTCTGTTTATTTCGGAAGCAGAAGCAGAAGAAACTGTTCATTTTAAGAAGTCGCTCGCAGTCGAAGCAGTGGTAAGCAAAAATATTGCGACTTCTGCTACTTCGACTGCAGTTTTTTAAACACTGTTTTTTAGGTGGGATATTTCCATTATTTTATGATTCCCAACGAATTCTGACTAAAAATAAATCACTTGTCGCTTTACAGACTTAAAATTTATATTTTGAAGATTAAGAATATATTATATAAAGAATATATTTCGGAGTTTAACCATACATTACGTTATTATGCTGTTATATGTTTTATGTGTGATATTTCCCTTAACTTCCTTATGATTCCCAACGAATTCTGACTAAACATGAATCATTTGACGCATAACAGACTTTAAATTTATATTTTGAAGATAAAGAATATATTCTTTACTTGTATGACCATCAATTTCACTTCATATTTGAGATTTTCCATATGTATTTCTATAATTCCGAGATAGTTCTGTTGCATATTTTCTTGCTCGCTACATTTTCCCCCAGTGCCTTCCCAGATTTCCTTTTTTTTTCTGCTCCTATTGTCAAGGCCAGAAGATGATGACGACGCTGTCCGATAGGCACTCACTCCATCGATGCTTTTGGCTATTTATGGCCGCGCTACTTAACATAAATTTTATTGCTTTTGCTGTTTGCTCATTTGGGGGCTAGTCCCTGGGATCTCGGACCTATCGGGGGCTTACTCACCGGGACAACCGGACCGGGCCAGGATGGATGCTCTCATCGCGGCCGGGGCTCCTGCTGTCTATGAATTGATGAGGATTCATTTATTGTATGATTAGTTTTGCCTTTATGGAGTGTTCATTTCTCTCTTTTTTGTGCTCGGCTCTGCTTTGCTCCCTATATATTTTCCTTATTTTTCTCCGCTCCTTTTTTAATGGAACTCAGCCAGGCACATACTTATATAGAGCCTGGCAAGCTTGCTCACTTAAATGAAATTATTATTCATCGCTGCACTGTGCCTGTGTACCTTCGGATACGTGTAGTTAATTGAAAATTATTTACCAGCCACAGGGCATGGAGCCGATACAGAAACAGGTTAACCTGGCTAACTTGGTTACCTCATGACTCAGGCGGATGATGGCCAGAAAATAAGGTCAGCACAGATGTCAATCACAAGTCCGAGTGCAGTTTGCACAGATTTACCAGGGAAATTATTGATGAACGAGCGCAGCCCTTTTGCTGGGACTCATGATGATGCCTCAAAACAAAACTAATGACTTCGATTCCAGCCCATCCCCTGAGCCTGCCTGCCACTAAGCAATTTCCGAAAGTTGCCAAGTCAGATGGGGAGTCGGGGAGCTACGATTAAGTGGCCCCACTGTCAAATGCAAATGTTACTGCCCATCAGGCGGTTCGGATATTGGATGGGCCTGGGACTGGCACTGGCACTGGGATTGAGTTTGGGTCTGGGCCATATGCGAAAACCTGCCGAGTCACAAATCGATGCGTAATTAATTGGCCTGAGCAAGTTTCGCATGCCGCATGCAATTAAAAATTCATATTCAAGTTCAATGTCTGGAAACTTAGACAACCGCTCTCTAAGTCGCTTTCAACAGAACGCCGCATGTGGTGAGGATAGCAAATTCACAAGGGGGGGATATGGCTATATCGGGAGTAAGGGGAATTTCGAGAGGAGTCACGGCACAAATTTTTGCCCATTCACCAGAAGGGCACTGAGAGAAAGAACTGTTTGTTTGTTAACTTCTTCAAATCAAAGTATATATTTTTTGAAGAATTTTCACGCCTTTAGAAGTACAAAAAAAGATTTCTTCCGGGGAAATAAATTACAGGAAAACAAAGTCTACACTTTGTGGAAGACAAAGCCCATGCCCTAAGGATTATAAAAACAAAACATACACAAGATAAAACGTACGGCTTGCGATTTTCATGACTTAAAGTGTAGATTTGGCTCCGATTTCGTAGCTTGGTGCCCAACCATGGTTTATAAATATAAAAATACAATCAGCTTGAATATTTGTTTTTACACAAGTTTACTTCCTTGATACTAGCATCTTCTAAATATTTTTCCCTCTGCATATGAGTTTGCATCCTTTGGTCCGGAGACTTGTTTTGACCATTCCCATTCCCGGGAGAGGCTGGTCTTACTTAGTTGCTGTGTGTGGGCTCCTCAAGGTGGATGTTGTGGGCTAAGAAGGGGCGAGGAATCTTGAAAATATATGGTTCGTTGATTACCGCTTGCTGTGATTTTTGATTATGCAGTTTCCGTTTCGTTTTTACTGGTTTTTCCCTCACCCATTCATTCTTTCTTTTTGTTCCATTTTGCATATGTAATTTTGTGGCAAAAGCATTTCAAGGACTGTTAAACGCCGGGCTCTTGCAGGCCATAATTAGTTTGATACGCACATGGACTCATAACCGAGTCAGAACTTTATAGGCTCTTGAAATGTAATGACTAAATAAGCTCAAGCATTTTAATACCATTTTTTTATTGGTTAAAAAGCAACATAATAAGCTAATCAGCCTAGAAGAACAACAGCTTCAGCTCAAGTTCAATCAATTCGGATTTACATTATGTTCAGAATAAATAAAGATTAACTCCATTATCTAACAATATCCAGTCTCTTTACTTTAATAATCCACCGTGACTAAACAAAACTCGGACCTTGTCTGGCGATTAACTCCAAATAATAGACTCAATTAACCAAAGTAGACAACTCAATAGGTCGCCCGAGCCAAAAAAAAAATAAAAAAGAGTTGAGAAAAGAAATATCGGAATAAATAAATTACAAAGAGAGAAACTCTTTTCCAGCAATGACATCATTTGGCATCAGTGTCAACCCCATTGTCTAGCCCGCCTTCTCTGTATTTTTCCCCCTTTTCGAAGTTGGAGCGATGGAAACCCACCGCATATCATCCGCAACCCCATCAATTATGCTCGAAAAAGGTAGCCAAAATAAAATGAGCATTCATTTGATAGATTTTGATGTATTGCCGGCAATTTGTTAGGCCTGGCAGAATGCTCTGCGGATACGGGAAATTACCGACACGCTGTGAGCGGATCATACAAATTAATTAAGTACCGGGGGAGATCGATTCATAAAAACTTTAGGGAGTCCGGACTCTGAGTCGGAGTCGGGAGTCCATGTCAAAGATCAGGCCCGAACACGATTCGGTTATTTAGGCTCTAACCGCCGTGTGTTTGTCTTACCTTTTTACACGGCTCATTTGTGTGTTTGGAGAATAATACCAATAATAGGAGCCGAAGCCGAGGTTGGTGTGTAATAAATAGTTTAGCTCGTGGACCGCATGTGGTGTGCCTTTAACCTTTTGTTACTTGTTTACTTTTTTATTCGTGAGAGTGGGTGTGTTTTTTTTTTTGGCTGGCCATTTGCATATAAAAGCTTTTGGAGTACAATTGGTTGTGGCTTTAAAGGCCTAAAAAGCGTTGGAAAATGTTTAGAGATTTGTCATGCATATACTAGGGAATTTTATTGCTGATCATATATCATTTTTAGGAAATTTTATGGTATTTACTAATCTGAACATATTTTCTACGGCTTTATTTTCCTAAAATTTAGCTTTGTATTTATTTTATATCACAAACAAACATATATTTTACTTAATTGTAATTATAAGTAAACTCTCCTCTTTCTTATAAAATTCTTTAATGAATTTATCAACAGCCTATTTCGCATTTTAATCTTATTCTGTAGTATTATTTACTCTTTCCCAAGACTATTTCGTATACTATCGCTATCAGGTCATATGTGTCCCCATAGACATGCCAAATCAAATTAGTTTTAGACTGAGAAATGTATAATTTCTTCATAATTAAGTTGCCAAAGTCGACCCAATTTGATAAGCGAGAAAACAAAGATTTCCATAGTTTTTTTTTTTTTTTTTAAAGAGTCGTGGCTCGTGGCTGGCGCTTGTTCTATTTTTAGAACCCGACTCTCCCTGAGTTCGGAAAGAGCGAGAGAGTACGCTGTGATTCATAGGGGTGAGAATTCTGGGATCGTCTAAGGGGCGTCGGTGGTGTAATGGTCAGCATAGTTGCCTTCCAAGCAGTTGATCCGGGTTCGATTCCCGGCCGACGCACAAGTACATTTTTTTTCTTTTTTTTAATTATTTACCAAGTACCTTTAACTAAATATTTATGTTTTAGCAAATTACCATTTAGTTAAATATTTGCTCGAACTCAAAGGCCATCAATTAGGTTTAATTACTCATGCTTTACATTTCTACACCAACAATTGTTGACAATCAAATATTTGCATTGAAAATTTCATTATGCTGACATTGCCAGAGAGAAAGGAGAGCCCTCAAGATGTAAATATTTAAGCCTGTAATTTGGTTTTTGCATTCCAGATGAACTTGTTCCAGGTCCCAAGGTCAATGAACGAAGGGACATGAATATACTTACTAGCAGAAGTGGCTGTAATTAGTATGCCGCTTGCGTTTGGCAAAGCGTTTTGTTTGCACTAAATTCTCCATAACAGATTTCGCAGAGAGCACTAAACACACACCCAGAAAAAAATATTGGTATTGTATTAAGACTTTATTCTGAGACTAGTACACTTATATATAATTTTTACAATTTAATTAATAAATTTTAATAAACTCAAGAAAGTATTTTAGGGAGCCCTTTAATAATTCAGTATTTTATAAAACTCTTCGGTACTAAAAAGCTTCATTAAATAAATTTTAAAATCCCTTTAAAATATCTTAATAATTTTTTCTGTTTCCCCAAACTTTGTCCTTTTTTCTCCTGTTTCCTGTCAGTTCATTTGCTATTCATTTCGCCGCCGCTGTCGTCCCTGTTCTTGACTTATGCGTATTACTGCAAATATCAATTAATGCTGAAAACGTGCGTGAAATATCCAAGTCGCTCGAGTCGTTTTTTGGCCCTGGACACGCACACTGACCTTGGGATTATAATCAAGACCCAAGACCCATGTGGAGTTCGAGTAGTAGTAGTGCTGCGGCAGATAAGGACTCGCAGACGGCTAACATAATTGATTTGCAGCTCCGATTTATGTGTCTGCCATCGTTCTGGGGGAGGGTGAAAGGGTCAAAGTCACGCACATAATCGGAAATTTCAACTTGCCCCATGGATTGCCCAAGCATCTCAGATTGTGGTTTCTGGGGTATGCAAAGCGTGCCCCGAGGCAGCTTTACTCAAACAGAGAACAGCCACAATAATGCGCAACACCCTCGACTAGTCAGCTTTGGTTAACCATAACTTGGTATTTACTTTTGATTAGGCTTAGGCCAAGGGAATTTATCAGGTAAATAAACTAGCATTGTTTTAGACTTATTTTGTTTTAAACTAATTAAAAGACCGGAATGCAATTATGGTTTTCTATAACAATTTGAGGTTTTTCAATTACTGATAAGGGCGCTTGCTATGATTTTTGGCGATCAGTCAGGCAGCTGCAGTTTAAGCTAAAGTTGGAGATTAAAAATATTATTTTCTTTGGGTTAAATATTTTTTTACTCCATAATTGGCTGAGAAGACGAATCAATTATTTGTGGAGAGTATAACTAACTAAATTAAATAAAGCTAATTAGAATACAAACCCAAAAACACCTAGTTTCAGCCAAATAAGAGTTAGGTTAAAATAACCTTTATTATTTAAATTTATATTTCCAATAAAAACTCTTTTGATATTTAAAATTAATAAAAGCTTTCACAGCCTTTTTTGCATACTTAAATATATGTTTTATTGTTATAACCTTGGATTATTCCCCTTAAGAAATTTAAAATCATTAAAAATATATACTGTAATCTAATGCTATAATGTAGCAAATTTCCAGTTCATTTTCTTTATTTACCCCTTTTACCTACACTTTTTCCCGCAGCCATTTTAAAAGCAATATTTGGTTTGGTTCTCTCAGCTGTGCGCTCTGCTCGCTACGTTTTTGGCATTTCAATTGGCATTTTATTTGGCTCGCAGCACATTTTGTTTATTTGGCATTCGCATATTTATGGCCGTAACTGTCTGTCTGTGCCTGTGTATTATGATGACCGCTGTTTTCCTTTTGCTGCCCACTGTGGCAGCCCCCTGGCTCTCTGTGTTTTTCCGCTTGTGTGTTTGCTCTGCGGCATCTTCACAGCTGAGTGATTGCGGCCCAATATTTGTCTTTGTCCACCGGCAGCCAGGGGTTAAACGGGGCGATCGGTAGGTTCCATTTGTAATTGTAATTTTTGGCACATACGCATAAATGAGTTCTTCTCAAACAGCAAAATAAAAATCGAAAAAAGGGTTTAAAACAAATGGCGACTTTATTGGTTCTGCCAGAGGGAATAACACCTTAACGTCCATTTGGTACAGATAGGCAAGTTTTCTCCATTTCAAACCATCGCAAAGGATAGGGGCAATTTTTTGATACCGTGAGCCCACAACTTATGATTGCAATGAAGAGGATGGTTAAGAGCCCAGCGAACGACTTCATGGTTAGGGATTATACTACTTATTAACTTTAGGAGCGAACGAAACTTAATTATCTTATAACTAATGCATTTTCCTTGGCCTTTAACGTTAGGGAAAAAAAAAAAATTAAATGTAGAATTTATTAGTTCCGCCTGAAGATTTATTTATACCTCCAATTACCGGATAGCATCTCCCTCCTCCTGATCAATCGCTGCCATCTCAATCTATTTCCACATCCATTTAGCATCTGCTTCAATCAGCCGGCTGACCGGGCTGGCCAGCTCTCTCCGCATTAATGTCTCTGTTAAATTGCCAGCTAAAAGCCAACGAGCTGTGGAGTTTAATTAAAAAGAGAGCCTAGGATACCGCCTTCCAGCTCATATCAATTACGCAGGCGATTAAGCCAAACAAACTGCCAACTGATTGGCGATGCATGCCAATGCCAAAACCAAAGGCCTGAAAGGAGATGGAAGTCTTGAGGTATGCACAGGGAAAAATGTGTACATTTATTTTCTAGATACCTTAGAGATTCATATTATTTAATATAAAATACAAATGATCAATTTAATGTCTAGAAATATCATGATTAAATGTACATTGTTCTGGTTTTCTTTTCGAACCTGCGAAATGTAATTCTAAAATATGTCTAGTGATCTCAACAAATTTATTATAATTTTTAAGATATATTTGAATACCTTTTTAGAGTTTTCCAAGAAGCTATTGTCACTGTGCATGCGCGGCGTCTGGTTTTGGGTCCGATGGAAGTCGTGTCATCGTTAGAAAAATGGCCAGAACCCAGCGCGTTGGGGTCTAGAGTCTAGACCGCGTTACGCACACGAATTGTCAACTGGTTAAAGGAAACTGGTTGAGAAAATTGCTGCCTTGATTGCATGTGAACGCCGACAACACGCACACACCATATTGGCCATCATCGGAAGACGGGGTTTTAGGCCAGCTTGCAGAGAGCCTCCAACGGGGCCTTAATTTGGCTTAAATGGCCAACCAAATTGCATGGCTACCTCAACACTATGCAAATGCATTTTCCTCTCTCTCTCGGTCTCTCGGTTTCTGGCGGTGTGTCTGCGTGTAATAATTTTCCAATTTCATGCAATTTAATTTCCGTTGTCATGCGGCGGGCCAAGTATTTTTCGTTATTCGTTATTTTCTGGCCTCGAAATTTCACAGTGTCGGCTACGCCAAATTGTCGCGATTCCTTGGCTGGCCATGGTCATTGCGGAAACTTAATTGCATTTTGTTGTTAATAAGTAATTCTATAGCTTAACCGTTAGTTGATGAGAGAACCGTTGCCTTCTGGGACTGGGATTTTGTTGAAGAAATTATGGAAATCATAAAGAAAAACTTTAACTAGCTTAAAACATTATTGAAAAAAATATAATTGAAAGTCTAATATATTTTATACAATTTATTCTGAGCTTAAATTACACCTTTCCGAAATTATTTACTGACTTTTAAACCTCTTAAATATTTTAAAATAATTATCTATAATTGGTAAATTTATGTTTATATATTACAACTATTTTGTGTGCATGTAAAATGCCCCTTCTGGTCAAGAAAACTATTTCTCCTCCAAACAATGCCAAAAAAAAGGAAAACACGGCCCACGAACAAGCTGGCCAAGAACTCCTTTGGTCCAAAGGAACATCCCATGGCACATTCCCCGTTCACATTCACAGTCACCCGCCATAAAGTGGACAATTCATGGCTCCGCGGTGGCGGCCCCACATCCTCCCATACCACCGATACAACTCCGTTCTCACCTTGATCCCAATCAACCTCTGGTGACATCGGCCACCTCCTTGGAACTCCTCCGCCGATCGCGCGACATGGTCGCCACATAGCGCTGGAGCTGGAGCCGGAGCTGGAGTTTCTCTCTTCGCTTATTTTTATTTCGCCTGTCGCCGGCTTCATGGCCAACTAATTAGGAGGCCGCGATCCTCATGGCCCGACTTGGCAGCAGCTGCAGCCTGCTATATACGGGTTTCTATCTATATGTTTATATGTATATTGCGAACGACAAATTTGTGGAAAATTGCTCATGTGGTGCACATTCTAATTCTATTAGCCAAAAGCACCGCAAGGCAATTATGAAGCTCAAGTGGATGTGGCCGGTTGCAAGTTGCTGACAGCACAGAGAAAAAAGATTGTATACAAATTGCAAATTTATTTATATTTTTATAATTTATATATTGTCTCCTTCTTATTAGTTTGGAGATTCGTGATCAGTGGCTTTAAATATTTATTTTTATTTACCCAAAGCCCTATAAAATATTTTATATATATTATATTAATTCGCTTCTGTGTAGCTTCATGGTGCTCCTAGCTGGATGACTTTAATTTCCGCACGCACAGCTTGGAAATATATTCCTGGAGAGCGGCGAGAAGATGAGGAACTGGAACTATCCCATGGCCACTGGCCAGTGGGGTAAGTTACTGTCCGTTTTTGTAATTTACTACCCGGCATGGCCCCTCTGGGTGCCCACTGGGGTCTCACACTGTGCTAAAACTTTTGCTTACGCGCATATAAATAAATGAAAAAATTATACTCGATGGAGTCTCGTAGGATGATACCTATTACTCCATAATACCCATCAAAATTAGTTCTACTAACCCCCAAAAGTATGCCTTTAACTCAAAGAATTTTAATCACCAAAAATATGTGCAATCGGCAATTTTAATAAAAAGATTAAATATCTGCCAAACTTCATACCCTTTGTCTCCACTTGGACCAGAGTATGCATAAAGTTACAAAGCAAAAATTTGCATGCTATTTAAATTGTGGAATTCCTCCACACAAAAATTAATATAAATACACATTTTGTGAATTTTTTTAATTAAAATGGTTGATTACGGCCAGCGACAATGGAACTTTTATGCACATTTATTAATATTTTGTCAGGCAACTACGAATGTGCGCTTTTTTACTGCTAGTCATCAGCTTAATATTTAACTAGATTAATATGAAAGCCATCAACAGTTGATAAAACTATTTACATATCAACTATCACATTTCTCAAACACATAATCGCACAGACACAACACAGAGAAAGATAATTAAATTGATGTGGGATAAGTAATAGAGAAGGTTCTTAAACACCCTTTTTTTTTATAAATATATATTTATAAATTATAAATTCATTTGGAACATTTATGTAAATTGCTTTGTAGTAGAATATATATTTTATAAATATATTGAAGGTAAAGATAATAAATTATGTTTCATGATAAAAATCAACAACATAAATTAAACTATTTGAGTACTATTTAAAGTCCTAAGTCTTAAGCCTTAAAAACTGCACAAAAACCTTATTAATAACCCAGAAATAAATCCCGCCAATCAACTACCTTTTAACCCCTTGATAGAGCATTTAATTTCCACTATTTTTGTGGTAAAGTTTCTGCGAAAAAGTCTGCCAATGACGACGGGTTCAACTCGGAGCGGAGGCCAGAGGAGCATATGCCAAGCGTAGCCTGGCCCGGTTGATTATGGCGGAAAAGATGAGCTGCGGAAAAGTGAGGGGCGTAAATAACTCTCGGGGCTGGCTGGCTGGCTGAAATGCAGATGATTATGATATTTGCCAACTGGCAGCAAACTTTTTTAATAAGTTTGTCAAAAGCAAAGTCTGAGGCGGAGGCCTCCCCTCCCCTCTTCTTTTTTTTGCACAGCAAACTTGTCGGCTTTTCCGCCTGCTCGTCGTTTGGCATTTGGAGCCGTTGAGCAAGTTTTTCCACAGAAAACCCATTGACCTTTGACACCTACGCAACACCTACGAAGAGGTTTCTGCCTGGTTTTCGGGGCAAACAAATTCAAGCAATTACTCTCAAAGCAAATAAGCAATCATCATAAATATCATTTTATTTATTTTTTATTTATCTTGCGGCGGCTCGTAAATTTCCCCGATCTTTGCTATTTATAATGAAAAAACACGGCAGCTCCGGAGGGTAAGTGTTTGCTATTTTGGGCTCAGCCATTAATTAAATATTAACATTGCGAGATCGCTTAGTGAGATAATATTAATTTACCACTCACTCTGTCTTAGTCTTGAGCGATTAAGTTAGCTAAGCACTGGTTTTCGGCTGCTGCTGTTGCTCTTTTTCTTATCTTTCCCTTGCACTCTCGCTCTCCCTCCCCTTATTCGTCATCATCTCTGGCTCTCTCTTTCCCTGCTTTCGGTTTCTCTTATCTGTTCGGGTTTAGTGGGGTTATTTTCTCATCCAAATCAAGCGGCGTCGGTGGTGTAATGGTCAGCATAGTTGCCTTCCAAGCAGTTGATCCGGGTTCGATTCCCGGCCGACGCACAAGTATATTTTTTGCTTTTATTTTTTTATTTTTCCATTTGAATTATTTTGCCTAATTCCTTATAAAAACGTTGTAAAATAATTATAGTTTGTTATAAATTAACTTAAATGCCTATATACCTGTTAAAGGATTTTTTGTTTTTATTTTTCTATTTTAATTATTTTTGCTAGTTAAATATTCCCTATAAAAAAGTTGCCAAGTAAATTGAACTTGTTATAAATTATTTTAATTGATTGTATGCCTGCTAATGCATTTATTTCAAGCTTTTCCCCTCATTAAACTTCCTTTCTTAACGTATATTTAGATTTATTCAAGAATAGCTAGAAAATATACATGATATTTTTCTATTTTTACCGCAATTGACCCCATTTAAAGCCTTTAAAAAAACCCCATAAACATTTCCCATTCTCCTACCTTGTCACCGACTTTTTCCCAGAACAAATTTATGGAAATTGCTCAAGTCATCAGGAATCAAAGAAGCATAACTTCTGTTTTGGTCTTCATTTCCGGCTGCGACGTTTGACGTTTTGCATTCGAAATGTGATTGAGCGGCCAAAATCAAAAGTTTTGGGCCAAAACACAAATTATCCATTAGAGGGGACCCATCATAATGGGCAGCAGCACCGCTTGGTTATTATCAATTCAAGGCGATTTAAACGTTTATCGAATGACACAACACGGCTGGTGGTCTCCGGCCCCCATCCTAGCGCCGATATATCCCCATTCCGAAGCCATATCCCAATCGCTGGCGATCCCCAATCGCGGCTGTCAATGCTGTCAACATAATTAACGGCAAATGTCTGCCTCCGACTGGAAGCCAAAAGTCTCAGAGCCATGACAAGAAGTTATGCGACGACGATGATGATGATGGCTCTGGGTGATGGTAATGGTTGCCGGTGGCCCACAGAGCTGCCCAACGCTTCCCAGCGCTTCCCATCCGCTCCCGTTGTAATTTCCACGCATAATTACACGGAATATGTAAATGAGCCAAAGGCGTCGCCGGAGCCATCCCTTGACTTTGACTTTGGCTTTGGCTTCCTTCTTGGGAGTTCTGCAGAGAAAAGAATATAATTATTATAATTATCTTTATTATATTATATTAAAGAAATAATTAAGTAATGTGACATACCTTTTTTTTGCTTCATTATCACAAGTCTAATTGATCTAGACATTTACGAGCTTAAGGAAACTCTTACTCGGCTATTCAGCTCCTCTATAATTTCCTTTAAATCCTATTACATACCTGGAAATACTAGCTAAACTTGATTTTATTTATTTTTGCATTATTACAAGTCTTCAAATTTGATTTAATATTTTTCTCCAAGTGTACAACTAATGTCTACAGGTGCCTGTGCGCTACCATTGTTTGGATATTTATATGAAAGGTGATTACGCGCAATTAATGCATCAATGCAATATGCTGAAGAATATATTGACTATACAGTGAATACTAATGATCCACAGACACACACACACTCTCCAGATAATTGCAGAGCCATAAATTGCCAAGTCAGAGATGCCAAAAAGAAGGAAAAGCTGGAAAAAAAAATAGGAGGAAACCAGAGAAAATCGTAGGAAAATTCAATGACTCGAGCTGGAGGGCAGCAAACTCAAAGCACTCGAGTCTAGTCGACTCTGGTGGATGTCATTGGCTGCAGACATTCTCCAGACAGAGAGACAGCCCGCCCTGTGGCCATATCTCATTGTCATAACGGACAGTGCTGACAGTAAATAATCCATCAATAATTGCATCCTCCTCCCAGTTACTGCCAAGTTCCTCGTTTTTCCAGTTGGCTCGCCGCTCTTGGCCATGGCCCATGCTTTATGTCAATTGTGCTGACATTAATCATGGCAGTTTTGATTGCCCGATGTCGCGATATTCTGCTTAAAATTGCCCACCCAACAAGGGTTCTGCTCCAGGCAACTCTAGTCCATGGAAAAATCACTCACTAACTCCGCTTTGGGTGTCCAGCTGAACTGGTTTCGGTTCGGTGGGGGATCGGGATCTGTTTCCTGATTAAAGATAGTTGGCTACTGATGATGATCCGGTTTATTAATGTATTCTAAAATGTTAAATCTATCCTTTAAAATAAGATAGACATTAGTTACTTTAGTTAAATGTTTGATAAATCTTAAAGTACCATTTCCAGGTCGCTCCCCTCTTGAATATATTTTTTTAGACTGCCAGATTTTATCCCAAGATTGAGACAGAGACAGCTCTTGAAGTGGTGCTCGGGAATATTTGTTTATGTTAAATATTTGGAGTGCATGTGGAAGAAGAAGCCACTGGAAAAAAGAAGAGTTGAGCGCCGCCACTCGAAGACTTTTCCAGGTCAACTAATGGTGGCATTTCGGCAGAAGGCAAAGGTAACAGGTAACAGGTAACAGGAGGTAACTGGCTACTGAGGAGCACATGCATCAGTGGCAGCAACAAACAGCCATATAATGCGAAGAACTTTTTACTGAGGGAGAAAAGTGGATTTTCTTTTGCGCCATTTTGAGGCATTTTGCCGTTTCTTTGGCTCAGCTCTGCCGCCTCCTTCTGCTGCTCCTCGTGGCACTTTGTTTGTTTGCTTTTGGCTTTGGCGTGTTATTCACGTCTTGCTTCACACAGCAACTTAACCCATGCCACCCAAAAACCGCTCGCTCGCTCGCTCGACTCAAAGTGCTGCTCGTGGCTGCGTCCAGGCGCAAAAGTGTTTGTAGCCGCCAGCCAGGCAGCCAGCCAGCAAGCTTATTTAGCCGCTCAAGAGGCTCTGCAGACGAGGGTGGGGCTTCCGGAGGGCAGGAGGCCGGATCTGGGTCAGGGTTCCCCGACTCAAAGATTGTACCTGACATAGAAAAGTTAAGGAAAACGCACAAGTGAGGCAAAAGGAAGTGAAAGGATGTGCCTGGCGGTTGTCAATCTGTTAATTTTGGAAAGTACTTTTGTGGTTGAGAAAAACCAAATCAAAGGTGTACCAGATAAATGAAAAGGCTTGAATTAAGTGTATATAATAGGTGAAAATGTATACGGAAAATTAGAAAGGCAAGGATTATTAATAAGAAATCTTTTTGTATGGATTTTAGAGGCTAGAAAAATGTGAGGAAATTTGAGAAGATATTATATGTGCTATTAAATAAAGATTAATTTACTATCTCTTACTTTATATCGAAAAATTATCGGTTTAATAAAATGTTTTAAATTGAATATCGAGTTGATTTTTAAATCAATGAAATATTGTTTGGTTTTAAGAAAGAGAATCGTATTATACAAATATTATAAGAAGGAAAGAGCTGAAATAGAGTCCGAAAATATCCTAAATATATACTTAAATATATCCGGAAATGTATCGTATTGAATATCGATAAGTTATCGGTTTAATCAAATGTGTTTTAAATTAATTATCGAGTTGATTTTAAAGCAATAAAATAGTGTTTGGTTTTAATAAAGGTAAAGAGCTTAAATATAGTCTGAAAATATCCCATTATAATATGCCTCAAAGGACAGCTTCTGGCCATTCAATTCCCAATTTCTGACCGCATTCACAGCGCCAACGGCAATTCCCACAATTCCACAAATCGCAAATGCCAAAACTCAATCCGTACAAACCGAACAATATTCAGTGACAGCCGAACTACAGCGCCGGCAATCAAATCAGCCAATCAACTGTCGATTACTTAAGCCATTTTCAATCAACACGGCCAAAACCGAACCCACACGCGCGGCCATATATTCGCAGATACAAACACTGGCACCTACGGATACAGATACTAGTGCACGGATTCGGATTCGGATGCGGACTCAGATACAGAGGCACAGCCAGCGAATTACAAATCTCAAACGCACAATAAACGCAATTACAAGCGCGATGTGGGAACTGGGGAGTTCGCGATAGACAGCGAGTGATAGAGAGGGCTATAGTGGAGTGATAGAGAGGGCTGTAGAGGAGAGAAAGCGAACCGCAGGCCACAATAACGTGGGGGCCCAAAGGAAATTGAAAGGCTGGGGCGCCAAGGATTTATGCAATTTTGGGGCTAAACAACAACAACTACTAACCAGCGGCTGGGCTTCATCAATCAATCAATCAGCAGTCAATACATATGGCCAGCATATGATTGAAGTCAATTGTGAGAAAACAGCATTTTTGATAAGTGGAAAAGGGAGGGGAACGATAGAGCAGAGGGCACAAATCTCCAATCAGCATTAAATTATTTACAGCACAAACTATGACACAGTGGGTGCCAAAATGCAAGAGAAAATGCTGAACAAAAATCGAATCTTAAGTTTGAAAAATCATGAATATAAAATATATCGATCAGTTATCGGAAAATGATTATAGGTCATTATTATCCATATTTATTGTTTCTCTGTAAATGTTTCATTAAAGAATTGTTAACACATTTAACAAAGTGTTAAGTTATTGACTTATTATGGAATTCATGAAATATTTTGTACTTAATCGATAAATATTGCTATATTGTTTATCGATAACATTGCCCTAAAAACCACCAATGCATTCTTCATTGTGGATATTAACATCGATATTTGTTACTTCAATAATTTAAAAAAAAAAAAAAATCGAATAAAATATTTACAATGTTTACAGATAACGTATCCATTAAACTTTATTACGAATCATCGATCATTTTTACCTTAAGTTTAATCAGTGAAAAACTTTATAGAACCCTTTATTACGGTTGCATTTTTCCTAGAAGAGTTATTGTTGCATTCAATAAAATCGATAAAGCATTTATGGGTTAATTATCCATGAAATCCCCTTATGAATCATCAGTAAATAAAACCATCCAGCTGACTTTAATATTCCCAAGTTATCCATGAAATGTCATCAATGAATCATAGTTCAAACACCCCATCTTAGTGAAAATATTTGGCCAGATTTTCCCTTTTCAACCTTCAGAGCGAAGTGTAGAGTGGGTGGCAATTGTGACAGCCAATCTTTTTCGGCCCCTCCCTGGCACACATGCGTTCTGGACCTAAAAGTTTGGTTTTCATCAGATATGTACACGCACACACAGGCGGCGAACAAACAAACACCCATAGATACATATAGATACACACACATATAGAAACAAAGTTCGATGCATAACAAATATTGTATCTTATGAGTTTGTCTGGCAGATATCTGGGCTTGTTGACAATGCATGAATAGGATAAATACTTGCAAATTGTTTGCAGTAAATAAATCAAAATGTATCTGTGGCAGTATCTGAGGAGGTGTAAATGCCAAGCTTTACTTATTCATTGAGGCCTTGGGAAAGTATCTTTCACTTAAGAGCTTCAATTTCAGGATTTTGTTTGGCAAAATATATTTAATAAGTTAAGACTATAGTCTCAATAAATCTTGAATATATACATACATCTGTTTGCTTTCTTTTAAGTCTGTTCTGGGCAGTTATCTCTTGCCTGGCATTTGTCCGAGATAATTCTTGGCATAACAACTTGTCCATTAGCGGCTCTTGGCATTCGAAAGAACTTTACTTTAATTGTTAATTGTTTTGAGATAATTTTAGTTAGATAAAACTCTAGTGAGTAACTTACAATTAAGTTAAACTGTTCGTCGTTCGATTCAGTCATGATTGAGAGCTCTTGGGAAGATGGTGTCGCAAAGTTGCTGCCTTCAAATGGTGATCCTCCTCCTCCTGCTGCTGAAGTCCCCCGGCACCGTTCAGGAAGAACCCCGCCCATATTACTGGCGGTTAACTCCCAAAAAAATTTTCAAGACGCACACGGAGATTCACCCGATGGTGATCAGTACCTGGAACTACACGGATGCCAATCTGCAGGCCTGGAGCGTGCTCCAGGAAGGACCCCGGAGGACGCGCCAGGCCGTCATCCAGGGCTGTCTGGCCTGCCAACACCAGAGATGTGGCCGCCTATTGGCCGAGGGATCTGCTCCGGATGCCGCGGGAAATCTCACCCTCGAAGCGGCCCTCATGGATGGCGGCACCTTGGAGTTTGGCGCCGTCGCCGGCATGGAGCGTGTCCGGAATGCCATCCTCGTGGCAGATGCCGTCCTGCGGCTCACCAAGCACTCGCTGATAGTGGGAAAAAGTGCCGATAGATTCGCCAGGTCCCTGGGCTACAAGGAGGAGCTTCCCTCGCGGCGCCGCACCAATGAGGTGATGCGTGAGTGGCGCCTGAACCGCTGTCAGCCGAATTTCTGGCGCGATGTTCGTCCCTCGGCGATGGCCAACTGCGGTCCCTACTCCCGCCTGCCCGAGCACCATCTGCGCCAGCAACCGCTGCACCAGGAATACCCCATCCGGCAGGGTCAGCACGATCAGCTGGCCTTCCTGGCCCTGGACGCCGAGGGTCGCTTTCATGTGGCCAGCCACGCGAGTGGCGCCCGTTTCCGGATCCCAGGACGTGTGGGGGACTCGGCGGTGCCGGGCGCCGGGATTTATGCGGACAACGAGGTGGGTGGCGCCGTGGCCAGCGGCGATGGCGATGTCCTGATGCGCCACCTGCCCGCCTTCCTGGCCGTGGAAGCTCTGCGAGCGGGTCAGAGGCCCTCCAAGGCCGCCCAGCTTGTCATCCAGAGACTGCTCAAGCACAACACGGAGTTCAATGGCGGCATTGTGGTGGTGAATCGCTGGGGCTCCTATGCCGCCGCCTGTGCCGGCCTGGATGAGTTCCAGTTTGTGGTCAGCGGCGGCAGGGATTACATGAGCATGGCGCGTTTGGAGAAGGTCAAGTGCGTGGAGCGGAATGAGATCGTGGATGGAGGACCCAGCGGGCGGTTTTTTCGCATTCCCGAGAAGCTGTCCCGGTGACGAGGATTACTAGGAAATAAAGAAAGGATTTTGAAGAAGGTTTTAAGTAAACTAAGCTCAAGGAAAGGTGATCAAAGTGTACAAAATATATTATTAAATATTTTAAATGCTTTAGAAGAAGAAGGAAAAATTATTTTTTAAGAGAAAATGCAAGAATTCCCTATAAAATAAGAAAATTATACTTGAAAATATTTAAGAAAAAATTTAAAAAGATTCTTGAGCTAATTAAACACATTAGGAAATTTGTATAAAATTAAATACAACACCTGTTACCTCTCAAAACTAAATCCTACTCACATTTCCTTTTTTTTCTTATTTTTTACTCACTTTTAAGTGGATAGAAAATATCAAGCAAAAATCTAAAAAAGAAAGACTTAATAAAAAAAAACTTTAGCTAAACACATTTGGAAATTTTTATAAAATTAAATACAACTTTAAAACAACACCTGTTGCCTCTCAAAACTAAATCCTACTCACATTTCCTTGTTTATCTTATTTTTTACTCACTTTTTAGGGGATTTATTGAACCCAACCCAGCCCCGACAAATGCTGTTCAACTCTCATTTTCATTTGTGTGTCACTTGGCCTTCTCCTATTACCAAGGCCAAAAAGTTTTCGCACTCGCGAGTCCTGTGTGTGTAAGCTCCCAATTTCAGTTTTTCCGTTTTCCTGCATTTTCATTTTATTTCATTTTTTCTTGGTTATCCCCCAATTCATCTGCTTTGCATATTTCTTTGTTATGTTTGTATTATTTCCGTTTCCTTTTTCTTTTCTGGGACCAACTTATTTTTTCAGTTCGGATTTTGTAACGTAATCTCCTCGTGTTGCTGGCAAGGGAAATATATGCAAATAAGTACGGACTGTGCTTTAACATTCGTGGTCAACCAAAGCTTGACCTCAGCCTTAAAGCTGAAAAATAATTTAAGTAACTAATGGAAGTATCACGCCATAAATAAATGATAGCAAAAAGTGTAGTCCATTCAATTAAAGGCGCACAGAAATGCCATATCTTTTGCACACTTCGATTAAAAGCCAGTGTGTCATAAAAATTGATAAGTTACCCGATAACTCCAAAGCAAATAAATTCTCGAATGACCGTCTATTAGCCATTGAAAGACTTTTGGGCGGAATTAAAAACTCAAAAACACGGCAGATAAGAAAACCCCAAAAAATATATCAGCACAAATCAAAACAAATGTTAATAAATAATTCTTAATTAGCAATTGTCATGAGATGGGTGAGTCACTCGATTTACAGGCATCTATCTAAGCCCCAGATAAGACTCTTTAATGGCCAAGCAAACAAAGCGAATAGTCCGTGTGATATAAGCCCTGCAAAATAATACTAATCTATAGGGAAACATCTTGAGGGTAAGTGCTGCATTGTAATTTCGTTATCAGTCTGTTGACTCTTGATTAATGCGAATTTTTCTCAAGTGTCGTTGAGTATTATTTCGATTTTTCAAAATTATTTGCGCCCAAGTTTCAGTTGTGTTCGGTTGACCAAAGCTGTCGGAGGCGTTTGACTTAAAAATGCTGCTTTATTTGCTGACTTTTTTGCTGGCTTCTCAGCTTATTAGTGCAGAAGCACAGATCGGGGTTCGGAATGCAGTTGAGCCGCCAAAATGTTATAGCTGCGAGGGCATTAATTGCCTAAGAACAACTAGGCAAAATGTCACCATTAGCTGCGCTGACAAACTGGATGTTTGCGTCACCATCTACGACAATTGTAAGTAATTAGCTCGTAAGGAAGTTAATTATTTAAATTAAATTAAATTAATTACAGTTGCTGTCAGTGAGCGGGGATGCTTCTCTCAGATTTCCCTGGCTGGCCAGGCCAAGTGTGAGGCCAGGGACGATCAGTGCCAAAAATGCAGCGGTCAGCTTTGCAATAAACACGGTCGCAGGGACTTTAAGTGCATTCAATGCCTAGGCTCGGAAGTGAGGAAACAAAATATGGAAAATTTTCCACTTTTTAATATATTTTTCCTGACCTTCTAGTCCGACACCTGTAACAAGGGCTCCTCTGCCTCCCTTGCCGCCGCCCAGTGCGGACTCCCCACCTCGGCCAACTCCTACTGCTATGTCAAGGTCGTGGGAGAAGCCCTGCAGCGCGGCTGTGCCCTGTCTGTGAAGGAGCAAAAGTCCTGCCTGGAGGATGAGAAGTGCTCCCTCTGTCTGCCCGAGGACTCTAGTGACTCCATTGCCTGCAACAATTTCGATTTGGATGTCAGCGGCAAGAACGGCCAAGGACAATTGGTCAGCAGCTTGGGATTGGCCTCCGTCGCTTTGATAATGGTTAAATTGCTTAAATAGTTTTCTTAATGTACATGCACAAATAAATAATGTTAAATATATTTCTTAACACTTTATCTACATTTTTTAACAGTAAGCAAGCATGTGATTACTGGAATAACACCACAGTTCAATCAGAGGGGAATTCTTTGGCACTCAGTTTATTTTAGAGGGCACTTCAAAAGTGGTTGCAAAATACAGTGGCGGTAAATGGAAAAGGAACAGTGTAGTTTTGTTTTTTCTTAGTTCAGTTTTTTAGTTTTAGTTTTTTTTTAAGAAAATCAGAATATATTTTGAAAATATTATAACCTGATGAAAGCATTTTTATTTCTGTTTAATTATGTAAAATGTGTTTCGTTAGTGTATATAAAGGATGAACAAAAATACAACGTTTCTTCAATATTGTCAAATATTTGTATGTAAGTTAAACATTTTTCTAAAATATCTGCCTGACTGATAGGAATTATCTCTTTCAGCAACCTCACGTTATCATCTAACAAGATTTTTAGGGGAGCATACCATAATCAATGAGAAACCCATAAACTCAACAACAAGTTCAATAACAGATTGGAAAACAAAGTTTCCAACAAGTTCTACAATATATTTAAAATATTCAATTTATTCAACAAATTCAAGAAAATCTTCACCAACATAATTTCCAATGAGTGTAACCACAACCAAAATTCAACAATATTCAAAAAAAAAAAATTAATAACAGCTTTAACAACAAATTCATCCTTTAATATATTTTGAAAGTCTCAGGATAATTTTACCCCTAAAATTTCTTGAATTTCACATTTTTTACAACTTCATGGATGGATTTGATGTACTTTACCTTTATCTATGGTTGTGCCTATTCGACTGTCCCCTGCTGTAAGTTCATGATGGAAGACTCTCAAGTGTTTGGCCATTTCCACACACAATCGCTCACCGGCATACCGGCACACACACTGGCAGGAACCGCACTTGAGGACTCTTCAGTGGAGCATTTGAAGTGGTTGGCGGTATAAAAGCCGATCGCATTGGCCAATTGCCCGACAGTCGAGACCCCGAAATGAAGGCCCAAACAATTGCGAGTGCGCTGCTGCTGGTATTCCTGGTATTCCTGGTGGGCAATGTGGCGGCCAATAAGGTGACCACCTGCCACAGCTGCGAGGGATCCAACTGCCAGCGGGTTAGTCTGGCCAAGACGGCCTCCTGTGTGGATTCCCTGGACTACTGTGTGACCATTTACGATGAGGGTGAGTTGTGCCCTCAAGTCTCGTAGTAAATGCAGGAATAAAGCAGCTCTTTGCAGCCAAGGTCCTGTTCAAGGGTTGCTCCTTGGAAATTCCCTATGCGCTGCGCTCGAAGTGCAACGATAATCGCTCCTGTTACAAATGCAACACGGATAAGTGCAATAATGTGGGATCGGCCAAATACGCCTGCATTCAGTGTGATTCCAGCAAGGTACGGTATTAAATATATAATATTATATATACATTTATTTAATATATATATTTTTTAATACCCCAAAGGACTCCAATTGCGCCTCGAATGCCGTCGCCTTGGAAGCCACTCGCTGTGCTGCCCCCACTGCTCCCAATTCGTATTGCTATGTCAAGTCCTCGGGCGGCTCCATTGTGAGGGGATGTTCCACCACGGAGTCCGATCAGCAAACCTGCCTCAATGATGCCAACTGCCTTTTGTGCTCCTCGGGAGACATTAGGAACTGCAATGCGGCCAACATTGAGGAGAGTTCCAGCGCCGGAAATCGATTCATTCGCTTCCTGAAATAACTCTAATGTAATGCATGAAAAATATATACGAAAATGTGGAGTTAAATAAATTATAAATAAATGAACAAATAATAGGAATCTAAAACAAACGTCGAATATGCAAATTTTTAAATGAATTTATTTATGGGTTTACTGAAGTAAATAGATAAATCATAACAATGAAGATATGTAATATATACTTATTAATTGGTGTAATATTTAAATATCACACTCTATTTTCTCAGAATTTAAGAAGCCACTAAGTTCAACGTTAAGTTGATTTAATTAATATAACATTGAATTCCTCTTATTATTATAACTATTAAAAGTAATTTTCCAATTTTATTTCGCACTGAACCTTCCAAAGGTATTTTAATTAAAAAATCTTAATAGAGGTGATAGTTGTTATAAATCCCCCAAAGAACCTAAAAGGTCACAAACACCGATAAGATCCACTGACCTTCAATAAAACCCATTGAATATTATCTCCATCTAAGCCAATGTAAGTAACTTTTCTAATCGGAGGAGATAACCTTAACTTATTGACAAAAAAGTTCCATTAGCGTTGTAATCTTGTTGTTATTTACTCTCGACTAAGGAACTACTTTATAAGCTGCCCCACAAGAACACAGCCACTCGAGTGCAATTGGGCTTAAGGAACCCCACGAAGACAACAATATTGTTTATGCAATTACCGCCAAAGAGAACCAGAAAGGAGAATCACTTAACATGTTTGTTTACACACTTAAGTCGGAATTTCTGAGAGGGCTCTCTTGACCAGAATTTATATAAAGCGATGGCCAGCGGCTGGGACCCTTTCAATGCTGAATTTGCCTTCTCTCAATGTCAATCATGAATTCTTCCTCATTTCTGCTGGGACTCGTGTTACTTACGGGCAGTCATGTCCTGGCGGCGGAAAACTGCGTCTATTGTCGAGGAATTAACTGTCAGAGGAGCAGTTATAATGCCGAGGAAACGTGTTCGGATCGCTTGGATGCCTGTGTCAGTGTTTTTCAAGGAGGCATCATCCATGCCCAAGGATGCTTGGAAAGCCTAGATGATAGTTGGAGGGAAAAATGTGGGGAGGGTCATCAAGGAGCTGGAGTCGACTGCGAAATCTGTGTATTGAACAAGTGCAACAAGGTGGGATCCCCCAGAGCTGGCTGCCTTCAGTGCAATAATACAGCGGTAATTTATTTTATAAATGTGTCTACTTTTAAATATTAATATTTTGTATTTTTTAAAGGACACACAATGTGCTGAGGCTCCTGAACTCTTGAAAGCTCAACCATGTTCCATAGCCAGAACGGGGAGAAGTTTCTGCTATTCGAATATCGTGGGGGGTCTTGTGGAAAGAGGATGTTCTCTAACTCTTTCGGATCAAGTCAAGTGCCTGACTGATAGGAATTGCCATTTGTGTGATCCCTTGGAGCAAGCTCACTGCAATGATCAGATTGTAAAGGAGGATGATTCCGAGACTACGGAGGATCCATCAAGTAGTTCAACAACAGATTCAACAACAAGTTCTTCCGGATCAACAGAGTCTAGTTCCTCTACAAGTTCCTCCACCAGTTCCTCCACCAGTTCCTCTACCAGTTCCTCCACTAGTTCCTCTACTAGTTCCTCTACAAGTTCACCAACGACTCCAACAACGGCTTCACCAACCACTTCAACAACCGAAGAGATCCCAACAACAATCAAACCCAATTCGGCTTTCAGATTGCAAGTTTCCATATTGCTGATCTTTGCTCAATTGGCACTTTGCGTTTACAATCTTCATAAATAAGCCGGGAATTTCGGGCTTTGGTTTTCTAGTTTTAATTCCCACGACCTTCAACAAAAAAACGTAATCTACGTACGGACTATTGTTAAACTAATTTTTATGATGTGACCATAAATTTTTTGCCGCCTTCAATTACAATCTTTTTGGTGTTATGTTTTTATGTCACAGATTAAAGCCAGATAAGTGACGAAAATCCAGAAGTCGATAAGAGAGCCTATTTATATAATCACCATATTTAATAGGTCGACGATTGGGGAATTGTGAAATAAGATCTACTATATAATTCGGGAGTGATTTCATTCTTTATTTAGTGTTTTGATTTAGATTAGAAAAGATTATTGAATAATTGGGTTATTCCCATATGAGCAATAAAATTAAAGAATTCTTAATCATAGCGTTGAGTCAGCTTACAACTTTATTTCCTTAAAGTGCCCCATTTTTTGGCAATGGCTGGCTTAAAGTTCAATAAGGGCCAATAAAAGTGGCCAATAAGAGGCAAGAGATTAAGTTCTCTGGAAGGCCTCTATCTGGATCTGGGGTTTTCCGATTCCAACAACTATTTGATTTACAGCCGCGTCCCCATAAAGGCGCCATCTGGATGATATATTTCCAATCAAACTATCGATTAACCAGAGCCAATAGGTTATCGATTAGCCAAGCTTTAAGCCCTTTCGCCCTCGCACTCATGGTGCAGCTTTATGAAGTGAAAAAAAAAAAATAAACGCAATGCAATTACCAATAGTTGGACAAACAAGGCTAAAACCCTCCTCCTAATCAGGCAACATATATTCTGACCGTTATCGCGGCGTGTAAACGTGTTCACAGCGACTACATTTTTCGCCTGATTATGGCCGGTTTATCTCTCGGCCATAGGTGTTGTTGGTGCCTTTTTTATGTTAATTCCCCTCTATCGGTTATAAATAACAGCGCTTTATCGGCCATAGAGCTATGGCAACAGCGCTCGCACAATATGGGCCCCTAATATAGAGCAATAATCAAACAGCGCCGATAGGACACCATCAATCGATCGATCGATCGCGAGTCTATAAAAGGCCCCTCATTGGCCAGCCTAAAGGTAGTTGCCCGAATCCATTTTTGTGGCTAATACGTGGAATAACGCGAGTCGTCGACGGCCTGAAGTGGCCCTTGAAAACGATCATGAAACCAATTGCAGCAGGAGTAGCCTTGCTACTTCTCGTGCTAAGCCCATCGAGTGGTAGGTGTTTCCTCCAAGGATATAGGTTAAAGGATAATGGATTAAGCCAAGTGAAAGTGAAAGCGAAATTGAAAGAGAAATTAACCTGCAAAGAAAGGATCCTTGAAGACTGACTAAAAATTAAACATAAAAATCGAAAGTGAAAAAAAACAAAGCAAAACAATTCGTTAAATAAATATTGTAATACTTCAAAAATTTAAGGCATAAGACATAAATTATATTTAAAAGTGAAACCCAAATCAAATTAAAAGTGAAACCATTAATTGATATTTAATCTTCACAAAATCTTTTACAAATAATTTCAAATAAAACACTTAATTATATTACCCTGAACAATGAACCCTCAAAAAACAATGTAGTTGTGAAAATCCCATGAACAATGAATGCGACAAAGTAAATATAAATAAAATGGAAAATGAAGAATGACCTATCTAATCTCTGGAAAGTACTATCCGCGCGTGTTATTCCCCAATCGGACATCGAAATTGAAGGAAATGCATGTCCGTCAATCGAGCGCCGACATCTATGAATCATTTTTTTAATGGGTTCTATAGTATAGCCGCTATACTAAAGCTTTATCTGCGCCATAAATAAAGTCCACTTCACGATGAGACATAAATGTGTAACTAATAATATTGGTTATGAAAGACATGATTTCTGCTAACAATTTCCTGGTACAAAGTGTATTTATTTGTTCATGGCTGCAAATTGCAAAACACTTTAAGGCGCAATCAGAACTTTCGAGTGCTTTGGAAATCTAAAAATCTTGATTTATATGGATTAAGTTCAGGGAAAAGATTAAAGAGTTTAGTTTGGACTTTGTTAATGAGAACGCTCTTAAAAGAAACCTTGAGGGTTTAAAGAATTTATTTGAAATTAATATAATATAATTCCAGCCTAGAATGACCCATATTTATCTCTGTTAAAATGAGCAACATTTTTTATATAGAGGGAATCTTAATCAGTTAAAAAATATAATACTTCCCTCTAAGAATTGCCAAATCTTATGTCCTTAACTTTCCAAGATTACATAAGGACACCTGCACTTCTTAGAACTCTCTCCTATGTATGTACTTTCCCTTTTACTTATTACTTTGTGAAGCAACACGCTTCTCTATATAGATTAAGCGCCTTGTGATCGGCATTGAATTGCCCCATTTTTTATGGGGCCGCCACAAAGCAATTATTAATTTATTAGCCAGAGATTACGAGTCGAAAAGATCGCGACGATGCGGTAACGGCAGCCATCGGACATCGATGGCCATAAATAACGCCAAATTCGATTGCCGGTGGGTTGGCCCATAAAAGCACAGTCTTTAATACGTAACAAGTGCCGCCGGGTGCCATTAATTATGGGCTTATACAAGGTATTATCTAGCGGGGATCAAACTTACCACGCGCTCTAATTTCTGATTAAGTTCTGGAAGCTAATCGAAGGGGTTTTCTTTCTTTAAAAGTGTGAGCTTTTTGCTTTAGAGATTAAGCAGTGTGACCGTCTTTCAGTTACTCTCAAAATACCCAAACTTGACACATTTCCCATCAAACTCTATTGCAGATGCACTTGTCCACAACTGGCACTCGGGCCCCATCAACTGTTACGAGTGCTCCACCCTCGAAGAGTGCTCCGCGGGATCCGGAGCCCTGCGAAAGTGCCTGAATAACGATGGCCAGAGCTGTGTGGCCATCTTCAACAGCAACGGAGCTGTGACCCAGCGAGGATGCAGCGATAACCTGGAGACGGATTGCTCAGCGAGTGGGGAGAACTGCTACCAGTGCAGGTCACATGGCTGCAACTCCCTGGCAACCACCGAGGATCTGCTGGAATGTGTGGTCTGCGATGCCCAGAGCGATGACAACTGTGTCTTCGACATCGGGCTGGTGACCGAGAAGAGGAAGTGCAACCAGCAGTGCCTCACAGCCCTGTATCCCACGAACGACGAGGTGGGAGCTCCCCTGGAGCTGGTCCGCAGCTGCCTGGATGATCTCGATCTGGATGAACGCGAGGCCTGCGCCGATGGAACCCTGGATAACTGTGTGGTCTGCAGCTCGGCCAGCTGCAATACCGTGGACTTGGGCGTCCGAGGCAGCTGTAATTCCTGCCAGGGAGACTGCTCCAGTCCCCAGTCCAAGACCTGCAGGGCCGTCCCTTCTGGGGATAATGCCGAGAGCTGCTTCATCGAGTTCGATGCCTCGGGCACCATCTACGAGATGGGCTGCCTCAGCCAGTACAATGTGAGCGACGTCACCCTGATGGAGACCAACAAGCAGCTGTGGTACTGCTCCGGCGACAACTGCAATGTGGCCTCTGCCCTGGCCCAGCCCCAGACCTGCACGCTCTGCAGCTCCCGCACGGATGATGACTGTGCTGTGGCCCCTGAGAATGTGGACACCGAGACCGAGTGCGACAGCCAGGTGAACAGCGACTGCTACTCGCGGATCCTGGACAATGGACACACTGAGCGGGGCTGCCTCACCAGCCTGGAGGGTGAGGAGTATCTGGATTGTCTCAAGGACAGCAACTCGACCAAGTGCCTGAGGTGCTCGGGAGAGAAGTGCAACCAGGAGGTGGGTTTTTCCATAATATATATATAATTATAGTTTAACTATACCACTTTTAGAGTGGTTTTTTTTAGGTTAAGTTGGTTATAATGAGTTTTAAAGTTTGAAATTGTTAAACTTTCGCTGTGACTTCTCTAATGATGGTATCGATATCGACGGACTATCGATTACCCAACAGTGTAGAGCTTACAGCAGCCCGCTAACAGTTGCTGTTGATTAACTAATAATATGATTTATTTCCAGCTCCAACCCGCTGAGCGCCTGAGCTGCCAGATCTGCGATTCCAGCGAGGATGCCAACTGCGAGGGATCTCCCTCTGCCCCTGCCCTCTGCCTGCTCCACACCGCCAACCAGCAGTGCCTCACGAGCATCGATCTCGCGGGCAACACCCTTCGCGGCTGCAGTGCCTCCCTGGAGTGCGACTCGACCAGCTCCCGGAAGTGCCAGCAGTGCGCGGGAGCAGACTGTAACACGGCCAATCTCAAGCGGCTGGAGGATGGCCAGCCGGGACTGTGGGGCCAAACGCTGCCCCTCAGCTGTGAGAGCTGCAATGACACCGCCGCCTGTGCCTCTCCCACGGCCACGGCCTGTGCCAGCAGCACGGACTACTGTGTGACCGTATTCAATGCCGAGGGAGTCGTCACCGCCAAGGGCTGCAGCCAGGTGGTGGAGCAGTCCTGGAGCACCTACTGCGACGCCAACGGCGCGAGCTGCCACAACTGCAACTCCAACGACTGCAACTCGGCCCGATCCCTGGACGTCTACAACGAGTGCATCTACTGCGACCACGAGAACGATGATTGCGCAGCGAACGCGGCCAATGTCAAGTCCCGTCGCCTCTGCAATGGCCAGTGCATGACTGCCCTCCGCAAGAGGTCCGGCTCCAGCATTGTCTACGACACCGTTCGCGGCTGCTTGGACGACAAGGATCCGGCGGATCAGGAGGCCTGCATTGCCGGCCCCTCCTCCCAGTGTGTGGCCTGCTCCGGCGCCAACTGCAACGTGGATGAACTCCAAGAGGAGCGTCTTAGCTGCTATCACTGCTCCGGCTCTGACTGTGAAGATCCGGTGATTGGCGAGTGCAGCGAGTACAGTGCCGAGGATCGCTGCTACATCCGGTGGGACTACGAGGGCGACATCCAGGGCATGGGCTGCCTGTCCGATCTGGACGAGGAGTACGTGGAGGAGAACTTCCACTCGCTGCTGTTCTGCAACTCGTCCAATTGCAACTCCTTCGATATTCTACCCACGCCCACCCAGTGCATTGCCTGCGACTCCTCCGAGGATCCCAACTGTGCCACAGATCCCACCAAGATCTCGCTGATTGGAAACTGCGGCGTCTTGCCTTACACCAGCTGCATGATGCGAGTGACAAGTGAGTGTACTTAGGTTTCTTTAAAATTCGGAAAAATTCGTTGAAATTTTATGGCGCCTTACAGCACAATTCTGAGCTTTCCCATAATCGATAGGTAATCGATAGTTTCCTGTTATTGAAAGTTAACAGCAAAGCTAACAGCACTATGTTATTCTTTCATGTACAAAAAGTTTTTAAGGCGGGCAGAAAACCGTTAGCTTAACTACAAGTTTATCTGATTCCATCCATTTCTCCCCGATCTTAACCCATTGTTTCTTCATCCTCCCCCAGATGGCATCACCCAGCGTGGCTGTGTGAGCAGCTTGCCCCGCGAGCAGCTCACCGCCTGCCTGGAGGGCACTGGACTATGTCAAACCTGCGAGGGTGACCATTGCAACGTGGGCATCTATCCCGCCGATAGGCGGCGCTGCCAGCGCTGCAACTCCCTCACCGATCCCACGTGCTCCTCCGCCCCGGATGCCGGCGAGGTGTGTCCCTACTACCTGGAGAACGAGGGCTGCAGCGCCAAGCTGGTCAACGGCGAGACCTACCGCGACTGCCAGCGGGAGTTCACCTGCGACGACTCGGACAAGCAGCACTGCCGCAAGTGCTCCGGCAAGGACAACTGCAACGTGGCGGATCTCCTCAGCTCCTACATCGGCTACCCCAAGAACTGGGCCACTCCGCCCGTGAACTGTTACACCTGCAACGGCACCGAGTGCCAGGGAGCCGGCGTGGGCGCCCTGAGGAAGTGCGTCGGCAACGACGAACAGAACTGCGCCACAGTCTTCGACGAGTCCGGCTTGGTGGTGCTTCGAGGCTGCTCCGACACCCTGTACGAGGATGCGGAGATGCTGCAGTACTGCGACGAGAACTCCGGCAACTGCAAGTTCTGCAAGTCCTCGGGCTGCAACGACGCCCGGCAGCTGGACACCTACGTGGACTGCCTCATCTGCGACGGAGGCGATGGGGCCGAGTGTGTCCGTAAAGTGAGCGATGTCACGCGGACCGTGTCCTGCCAGGGCAGCTGCTTCACCGGCCTCTATCCCCGCAACCGTTCGGCGGCGAATCCCGTGCTGGATCTGGCCCGTGGCTGCCTGGACGACCTAGAGTACGACGATAGGTTGGCGTGTGCAGCGGGCACCTTGGAGAACTGTCTGGCCTGCTCGGGCGCCTCCTGCAACAAGGACGATGTGCCAGAGGATCGGCTCAGCTGCAACTTCTGCGAGGACGCCGCCTGCGAGACCCTGGGCAGCCAGCTCTGCGTGGGCCACCGCTCCGAGGATCAGTGCTACATCCTGGTGGGCGATCTCAGCGTGAGGGCCATGGGCTGTGCCACCGACTTGGAGGATACCTTCCTCCTAGCCAATCGCCGGGACCTGTACCTCTGCTCCGGCGATGACTGCAACACCCGGGACAAGCTAAAAGAGGGCGTGTCCTGCAACATCTGCAGCTCCACCACCGATGACTCCTGCGTGGCCGCAAGCGGTACCACTTCGGCTGTCTGCCAGCACTACATCTATCCGGACTGCTACACCTACCTGAACGAAGATGGCGTCCTGCTGCGTGGGTGCCTCATGGACACGGATGACGCCTTGTTCGATGAGTGCTCCAGCTCCGGGAGCAGCAACTGCACCACCTGCAGCGAGAACAACTGCAACACGGTGGTGTATCCCTCGGACTGGCTCACCTGCCTGCGCTGCGACTCCTCCAGCGAGGACGACTGCGCCTCGGACCCCAGCAGCTACTCCAGCTACTGCCGCACCTACTCCCAGGACGATGCCTGCGTCACATCCCTCTCCAAGGGACGCACTCGCCGTGGCTGCCAATCGGAGCTGAACTGCGACGAGTCCCAGCCTGGCAGCTGCCGCGTCTGCTCCGGAGCCGACTGCAACGTGGTGGATCTGCAGTCCTCGTACGTGGGCGAGCCCGGCAAGTGGACCGATCTTCCCCTGAGCTGCTACGTCTGCAATGACGCCGCCAGTTGTGCCTCGGTGAGTGGCGAACCCACCAAGTGCGAGGGCAACAACAAGCAGACCTGCTCCACCGTTTTCAACGCCCAGGGTCAGGTGGTGGCCCGCGGATGCAGCGACTCGGTGCAGGCCGCCAATGTGGACTACTGCGACCTCAACCGGGACAGCTGTCCCCAGTGCAAGTCCGATGGCTGCAACTCTGCGTTGTCCCTGGACGACTACGTCGACTGCTACTTCTGCGACGCGGACGAGGACTCCAGCTGCGCCTGGGAGAAGCCCACCAGCACCAGGAAGTGCCTGGGCCAGTGCATGACGGGTCTGTATCCGCGCAGCTCCTCCTGGGACTCGGCTCTCCTGCCCACCCGCGGCTGCCTGGACGATCTCAACGAGGCGGAGCGCACTTCCTGCGCGGCCGGAACCCATGCCAACTGCACCGCCTGCACGGGATCCCTGTGCAACGACAACGACGTCATCGAGAGCCCGCAGGAGTGCTACGTCTGCCTGGACTCCGAGTGCATTGACTCGGTGGCCACCAAGTGCCTGGCCTACCGCCCGGAGGACGAGTGCTACCTTGCCTTCGACGACAGCAGCCTGGTGGCCATGGGCTGTGCCAGCGACTTCGAGACGCAGGTGATCAAGGAGCTGGTGGCCCAGCAGCGCATCCTCCTTTGCTCGGGACCCAACTGCAACACGCCCAGCTCCATACCCAACCCGAACACCTGCCTGACCTGCAACTCCCTTACCGACTCTCGCTGCGCCACCAATCCCAACCAGCTGCTGACCACGGACATCTGCTCCAAGCTACCCTACACCGCCTGCGTGACCCAGATCGATGGCCAGGGCCAGACCTTCCGGGGCTGCTTGTCCAGCCTGGGCGGGGATGACTTCTACGAGTGCCAGACCGGCGACGGAGAGCTCTGTCAGACCTGCACCGGCGAACGCTGCAACGGTTTAAGTGTGTTCCCGGCGGACAGGAGGAGGTGCTACCAGTGCGACTCCTCCACGGACGCCAACTGTGCCGCCTCGCCCTCAAGCCTCACAAGCACCGTGTGCCCCATTTACTCCAAGGACGAGTCCTGTGTGACCACCCTAGTCGATGGCATTACCCACCGCGGCTGCAACTCCACGCTGAGCTGCTCCAATCCCTCGGATCCGCGCACCTGCCGCGTCTGCTCCTCGGCCGATGGCTGCAACACCGTCAACCTGGAGCGGGTGGGCGAGGACGGCTTCCCGGGCACCTGGCAGACGACGCCCATCCAGTGTCTGGAGTGCTCGGGCACGGCCTGCGCCTCCGGCGGCGGCTCCCTCACCGAGTGCTCCGGCTACGACAACTGTGTGACCGTGATCGGCGAGGATGGAGTGGTCACTGAGCGTGGCTGCTCCGATCCCGTGTTCGCCGCCTCCACGTACTGCGACGAGAATCCCGCCTCTTGTCCGCGCTGCAACTCCAACGGCTGCAACACGGCCGACTCCCTGGACAACTACGTCCAGTGCATCGTGTGCGATTCCAGCGAGGATGCAAACTGCGTCAGCGATCCCTCCCAGATCACCCGCACCCGGCAGTGCCATGAGCGCTGCGTCTCCGCCTTCCTGCCCCTATTCGGCGAGACCGAGGACCCCAGCTACGCCCTGGTGAGGAACTGCTACGATGATCTGGAGAAGGAGGACCGGGATGCCTGCACGGCGGGCAGCAAGCGCTTCTGCGCCACCTGCGAGGGCGCCAAGTGCAACTCCGAGGATTTGGTGGCCAGCCGGCAGAGCTGCCTGGTCTGCCAGGGCGACGGCTGCCAGAAGCCGGAGGCCCAAAGCTGCTCCAACTACCGGGAGAACGACGAGTGCTACATCCAGTTCGACGAGGAGCGCTCGGTGTCCGCCCTGGGCTGCCTCAGCGAGCTGAGCCACGAGGACATATACCTGCTCAAGCGCTCCAAGAGGCTGCTCACCTGCAGCGATGGCGACTGCAATACTTTAGAGTCTATTCCGGATCCGGAGAGCTGCGCCCTCTGCAGCTCCAGGACGGATGCCTCCTGTGCCATCAATCCCTCTGGAGTGGCTAGTTCTACAAACTGTGCCTTTGGCGGCTTCCCCGATTGCTACTCCCGCGTCCTGTCCGATGGCAGCACGGAGCGCGGCTGCCTTTCCAGCCTCGAGGATGACGAGTTCCTCGCCTGCTACAACGGCACCTCCACTAGCTGCTCCTCCTGCCAGGGCAGCGCCTGCAACCAGCAGGTGTATCCCGCCGACCGTCGCTCCTGCCACGTCTGCAACTCGGAGACGGACGCCAGCTGCACCTCGGCGCCCAGCAGCCTCACCGTGTGCTACCTGTACGAGGCGGAGGACCAGTGCGTGACCAACTACCGCAATGGAGTGACCTACAGGGGCTGCTCCTCCTCGCTGAGCTGCGAGGCGAATGCCAAGACCTGTGTCCACTGCGAGGGCAATGGCTGCAACGAGGTGGATCTCGCCGCCAAGGCGGACGACAACATCGGCAAGTGGCAGGATCTGCCCCTGACCTGTCGCACCTGTGAAGGAGCCGAGGACTGCCAGGCCGAGGACATACCCTCGGTGAGGTGCCAGAACAACAACCAGCAGGACTGCCTGACCGTGTTCAATGCCCAGGGCGTGGTCATCCAGCGCGGCTGCCAGGACGAAATCGAGTCGGATCTGGCCACGTCCACCTACTGCGGCTCCAATGCCGGCAGCTGCCCCTCCTGCAAGTCCAACAACTGTAACAATGCCACTTCCTTGAGCCAATACACGACCTGCATCTACTGCGACTCCTACAAGGACTCCACTTGCGTGTCGAATCCCACGAGCGGCAGCCACAGAACTCGCCAGTGTCAGGGCCAGTGCATGACCGCCCTCTACGGCAGCTCCTCGGCCGGCCTCGATCTCATTCGCACCTGCCTGGATGACAAGGAGGAGGCCGATCAGCTGACCTGCGCCGCTGGCAGCGACTCCACTTGCTCCGCCTGCAGCGACGACTCCTGCAATGCCCAGACCCTGCCCGAGGATCGCCTGAGTTGCTACACCTGCGAGGGCGACGACTGCGAGGATCCGCAGCCGCAGCAGTGCATCGTCTACAAGGAGCAGGACAGCTGCTTCCTGTGGGTCGACGCGGAGAACAATCTGCAGCAGCTAGGCTGCCTGAGCTCCTTCCGCAGCCAGGATCTCGAGAGCATCCTCAAGACCAAGCGCATCGCTGTCTGCGAGGGCACCAACTGCAATGTGCCCCAGCTCCAGACCCAGACGCGCTGCGCCGTCTGCGATTCTCGCGAGGATCCCACCTGCGCCACGGATGCCCAGGCCATTGGCAGCTTCAAGACCTGCAGCCAGATGCCGCACACGGGATGCTTCACCAAGCTGGAGGATGGTGGGTTTTCCTTACTTTCTTTTGAGGGATTATTAATACGCTAACTCCCTTTCCCGTTTCCCCCAGATGGTTCTACCAATCGTGGTTGCCTCTACGACCTGGACCAGACACCGTTCGTCTCCTGCCTGCTGGGCAGCGATGCTAACTGCACTGTGTGCGCCACCGATGGCTGCAATCGCGAGGTATCTTTCCCTTAGATTATCCTTTATACCCAAACAGAATCTAAGGAGTCTCCTTATCCTTTAGGTCTTCCCAGCTGATCGCCAGGTGTGCTACTCCTGCACCTCTGCCGATGACTCTACGTGCGAGTCCGATCCCAGCTACACCCTGGCCTGTCCCTGGGTCAGCGAAACGGAGACCTGCAGGTCCTTCCTCTCGGGCAACGTGACCACGCGTGGCTGCAGCAGCAGCCTGGAGTGCGACTCCAGTGATTTCAGGAACTGCCGCAGCTGCTCCGGCAGCGAGTGCAACGCCATCGACCTGGCCAACCGCGTGGACGATGGCTGGCACGGCGCCTACCAGGTGCTGCCCCTGAAGTGCCACTCCTGCGAGGGCGAGCACTGCCTCAGCTCGCTGGGACCGGCTGTGACCTGCACCCTCAACACCGAACAGGACTGCAAGGTCGTCTTCGACGCGGATGGCGTGACTGTCCGCAGGAGGGGATGCTCGGATGATGTGGACGACTACGAGGACAGGTACTGCCGGCAGAACCCGGAGCTGTGCTTCACCTGCAAGTCCAACGAGTGCAACGACGCCTGGGCCACCTCGGACTACGTGAGCTGCACCTTCTGCAACTCGGCGAACAACGAGTCCTGCATCACGGATCCCACGGCCACGGCTCTGGGCAGGCGCAACTGCAAGGGCCAGTGCCTGGTGGCGCTGAGCGGCGAGGACCTCGTCCGCTCCTGCCTGGACGACAAGGAGCTGTACGATCGCAGCGACTGCACCACCGACGAGAGCGGCACCAACTGTGCCTCCTGCTCGAACGCCGGCTGCAACACCTTCTCGTATCCCTCGGACAGGCTGAGCTGCCACAGCTGCGCCGATGCAACCTGCTCCAGCAGCAAAGCCCAGGCCTGCCTGGCCTACAGGTCGGACGACTACTGCTTCGCCAAGTACGGCACCGATGGCGCCGTCGAGCTGATGGGCTGCGCCAGCAGCCAGAACAGCTCCAGCCTGGAGGAGTGGCAGGAGGAGAACAAGCTGTTCTCCTGCACGGGCAGCGAGTGCAATGACCTCAGCCGCCTGCCGGGCGAGGGCGAGTGCCTGTCCTGTGACTCCAGCAAGTCGCTGGAGTGCGCCCAGGATCCCTCGGCCATCACATCCTCCATTACCTGCCATGCGCCCAACTCCGAGTGCATCACCCGGCTGGAGAACGGCCACACCATCCGAGGATGCAAGAGCGTCCTGAGCAACACCGACAGCGCCGCCTGCACGGCCAGTGGCACCTGCTCCGTCTGCTCGGGCGACAAGTGCAACGCCCAGATCTTCCCCAGCAACCGACGACGCTGCCACATCTGCAACTCCACCGCCAATCCGGACTGTGCCAAGCAGCCGAACCACCAGGCCGTGTGTCCCATCTATGCCCAAGAGGATGTCTGTGTCACCGCTTATAACGATGGACTCCTGCTTCGAGGATGTGCCAGCGAGCTGGAGTGCGAGATCGACAGCGAGGATCACTGCCAGAAGTGCTCCGAGGATGGCTGCAACACCGCCGAGCTCACTGGCTCCGCCGGAGCTCTGTCTGGCCTGGGACTGGGTCTCACCCTGCTCTTGGCCTGGTGCATCAGCTACACTCAGCGGCTGTAGGAGGCGTCCTAGTTCCTGACTCTGACTCCTGTATGCTTAAGTAGATTTATATAGAGTACGCTTATGTAATTAGATTGCTGTGCTGATGACAAAGGACCTCGATAAAGGGCCTCGAACAATCTACAAACGATTTGTAAATAAACCAAAACGACAAAATACGAAAGATATTCAGGGGTTTTTATAAAGGAAGAACAGAAAATTGTTTTCCTGAAAGCCAAGAATAGTGGGTTTTCGTCATCTATGAGAATGAAATACCAGGCGCTCAGAAATGGCAATTAGGATACGCTGTACTCCTGGCCTTATTTTTTTAATTATGTTTGGAGAGGATCAAGTACTGCCAGCAGTAAATTTGTACTATAACACTTCTTCCCAGAACTCTCTCTTCTAAAACTGTTATATTTAACTATTTTAACTGTCATATTAAAAATGTTATAATTTATTTGGAGAGGATCAGGCACTGCCAGCGGTAAATGGCCAGTTTCTGAAGAGGATCAGGCACTGCCGGCTCCTTCTGCTTGTTACAAACATTCTCCGGGAACAAATACAAGTTCTAAAATGTTTAAAACCTTTTATGGAAAGATTGAATCATTTATGGACTCTATGCCATAGAAGTTTCCACCTTTTTTCCAACCTTGCAACCCTCTCCCATGTCCTGTTCTTTTTCTGGTCGTCTTAACGCCTGTCTAGCTTCTAGACTCCTTCAGTTTCTACACCTTTTGCTCCACTGAGAGATGCCAGACGAAGGATTTTCCCCCCGTTTTCCACCTCAATTTTTCGCTTGAATAAAGTTGAAAAGTGAAATTGCCTCTCGGTCCCTCCAAAAACAACAATGGACGAGTGCAAAAAGTTGCCAAGAAATTGCAAAGCGCAGCCATTGGAAATAAAATGCAAATGCAGAAGGCGAAGGCGAATGCGATGTTGTCTTTAGTGGGAACTTTAAGCAAATTGAAAACAAAGAAATCCCGAGTCCTGCGGACATGCCAAAGATATAGCCGAAAAGTGCCATCAAGATTGCGGGGAGAATCCAAGAAAAACTTGTCGCCAGACCATTTGATTTCGTTTTAATTGCTGGCCGAACGATAAGCAATTGCGTTTTAAGATTTATGGCCGGCAATTAAGTGGTTTGACAACGATTTAATGGCAAATTGCACAACAAAAACCACAGAGACATGTGTAGGCGGGAAAAGAAAAGACTGTGGACAGTGGAGGGGGAGTCCCCGAGTAATGCGAATTAAATGAACTTATTGATGGTTGAGTTCCTCAGAGGAAAGTGCTTGATGTTCTCTATTTATTTTATGGCTTTCAAGAGCTTTTAAATGTTTTATTTACTAGTTTATTGAGGCATTTATTTAAGAGCTTTTTATTATTTAGTTCTCCTAATTTATAGGAAGTAGCTTATATATTTTCCAAGACATTTTTATATCCCCCTTTCAAGTACCCTCTGGGTTTAATTACATACAAGCTTCCATTAATGGCTGGCAGTTTGTGGTTAATTTATTTATTACCCATATTCATCGATCACTTGGCCAGATCAGCCACCTGTTGTTGTATTTGTTTTTTACATACTATATTCGTGGCTATATCGCCTTGCAGCTGTCACAACAAACTGACTGCCCGTTAACCCAAACGGCAAGTTGACCAATTTATTTCGCCGCGTTTATCACGTCGCCTAACTCGGTTTTCCCCACCATTTTCCCCCAATTTTCTTGCCGGCTTGCTGACAGCGACAGCCGCTTTTAAAATCTATTAGTTTTTCGGCAGCAACCATGGCAAAGAGCCGGTTTTTGCTGTCAGAGAGCAAATAAAATTTAATAAACCGCTTTCCGGCTTCGAAGGCCAAGAGAGTTATGAGCCACGAAATAAATTATTTTCGGTTTTTGTCATTTGATTAAAATGTTTGAGCGGTGAGCAATGGGAAATTAATTGCAGCCCTGTGACGTGGGGGGTGGCAAATGGGATTATATAGTTATTTTATTTGAATTAAGAGTGTGAGTCTGAGAGACTGCAATATAAATAAACTTTATCTCTTAAATAAATAAACCCATACCCGAAATAAACAAAAAAAAAATAATTAAAGCATTTAAGCACTCCAAATAAATATAAACGGCTGACTTTAAGCACACAATCTGCCCCCATTCGATGTAATTTCCGCAGCACTTGTTCGGTTCTGCCCCAACTGCCACGAGGAGATTGCAACACATGTGTGGCAGAAGGAGACGATGCAACATATATATATTTGGGAATCCCACTCGTCATCTTCAGGAGTTGTACGAATACGTGTCTCTGGCTTCTTATTAGTTTGGCGCTGGACGCGCATCGTGGCCGAAGGAAATTAAAATTATTCAAGCAGCAAATTCAATTTAATTATAGCCAGAGCAAGTAACAAAAAAGATGCACAGCTGAAAATTAATAATAAAAAAAATTATGAAGATGGCTTTTGAAGAGGAATGGCTGTTATAGTTAATTGATAAATTATAAGGCAGGTAACTGCCTTGGAAAACTTAGTAACATCTCAGTAAATCAAGGATTTGTAGATGTTTTAAGGAATTAACAATTTCTGAACTATACTTTTATATAATATCATTAATATATTATTATCTTATATTAAATTAATTATCAATATTTTTTGTTAATTATAATAACCTATTCTTTACTTAATTAAGCCCCAACTAAAGCAAAAAGCGACCATCTGTCGCGTTTTAAAACTAAATCCAGACAATTGAATTCGCTCAGCCACAGAAACACAAATAAAGATAGATACTCGCATGCGAAAATATTTTTTTTATATATATACAGCCGCGCGGCATTATTTAAATTGAATTTTTACAAAATTAAGTTGATTGTACAAAAAAAGAGAGGGGGAAAATTTATATTCTATGTTGGTCCCTGGGCTTATGCGATATTTATTTATGGCCGCCAACTTGTTTGTTGTCCCTACGCCCTATGTCCTTCCCTTCAGCTCACCCATATCCTCCGCCTCTGCATCCGCTTTCCGTGGTATCCCTAACAGCATTGGGGCTTATATTTTATTTATTTTCCTTTTCGGGAAAACAATTGAACAATTGATTTGCGTGCATACGAATTTGTTACAGGGATTTAAGTTGAATGATTTATGGTTACGTGGATTCGTTACAGTTTTTTTCCCGCGCGTGTGCAAGTGCATTGAAATTTAAATAAATACAAACAAATGCTAAATTCCCTTGGCATTATTTAAATTGTTGCAAATTCCCTTATTTGCTTTAGTTTTTTCATCTTGTTCACATTATTAGCTTTTTTAAACTTGAAAGCAAATCACGCATACGCAGCGTTATCCAAAAGTACATTGGAGTTGGCAAACGTTTAACAGTTTCTGGCGCATCGCGTCTAGTTGGCACCATTTGGTCAGCTCCAAAAGGGAACCAAGCCGAAACCGAATAAAAAAGGCAAAAAAAGGATCAGACTAGAGGAAACAAGGTCAGGAATATCCTGGAAATAAATTAAATTAATTATTTCTATGGGTACTAACAGTTTATTAGTTTATTTCATAATTTAGGCTTAATAAAATAGTTAACAGTCTTAAGATACTTTTAAAGATATTAGTTCGATTTTATTCCCATGTTTAATGCTGTAAGTAATATTTTTAAAAATATTTCCAGCTAAAAACGAATTATTATTACATTGAATATACCTTCTCCTACCCTCTAGCCACCATTATTTTTTGTTTTAAATGTATATACAAATAAATTAAGCAATCACAAGCAATAAAAACGGACGCAACGCAATGCGGAGCGGAATTTGGTGTGGCGCCGACCAGGGTTGCCAGGCGCCACAGCGACGGGGCCAACAACCCTGGCGCATCATCGTTTTCCATTAAATCCGTTTCTTTGCCTCTGATTTTTTTCCCCATTTTTTTTTGGCGAGAGTTAGATAAATGTAAATAGGAAATGGAATGCATGACTTGCTCTAAAGAAAATGTCTACATTTTTTGCCACTCTGGTGACCCGGTCAATGGTGGATCCCTTCCAGGCAGAGGGGTTTCCCAGGAGGTGTGAAAAATTGTGTTAGTTGGACAGGCCACCCCGGGGACTTGGAGTTTACAAATGGCTTAAAGGGACTAAGAGGACCTTTAATGCATTTCAAATCAATGATTTGACTTATTTGTCACGTAAAGTGTTCCAGCTTGAGCTGGTCCTTTCTCTGTCTCTCTAATAAATATTGCACCTGGGCGGAAAGGACATGTAATGCATTTGGATTGCCGCTTAATTAACCCAGCACGTACTCCTGTGACCCCAGCTGGTGTCAGCTGTTGCAAATATTTGGCATGTGGCGCCAGCTCTGCATTCCACTTAATTAGCATTCCCCTGAAGGGCACAGAGGAAAAATATTAGAGAAAACTATAGAAATGTTACAGAAATATTACAGAAATATGACAGAAATATTATTAAAATATATATATATTTATGCTTTTTTAAAAAGTAATTCCACTTAAGTCTGATATCTTTATTTATTATTATTAATTAATATTATTATTTAATTATTCCTTTAATGCTCAAGCACTTGTTTACTTTTTAACCGTAAAATAATGATTTCCAGTTCACAATAAAACCTTTCTTTTTTAAATTAATTGATAAACATTAATTACTATTTACCATTTTTGCTCCTTTTTTTGTCTGTGCATAAATATAATTTAATGAAATGCAAAACACGTGCGTTAGTCTACGTTTAGTGCCACCGTTTAGTTCCTAATTTATGTTGCCAAATGATAAAGTAAATGGCCAACGATTACATGGGGTCATATGTTTGGATTTCCACCGAGCGATAATGGCCAAATGGGGAACTCCGAATGACTGCAACTATCTACTAACTAAATGTATGTACATATATTTTTTGGTTAAGGCGACGATTTATTGAACCTGGCGACTTATCAGCCAGGGAACAACCCTCTTAGTGAGTCAGTTGGTCAAGACACCCCCAAAAAATACACAGATCCTGCAGGAAGTTAAGCGTAAACGATGCTGACACTGACACAGATACAGGGATACAAAAATACAGAACAAAACTACGGGGGGTTGGAAGGAGTAGGGCAGGAGCTCGGTTGACTGGTGCCAATTTTGCCGTTGATTACAACACTCGACCCCGCACCTTCACCCACTCGCTGCTTTGACAAGGGTCAAGTGAAAGTTTTACGACTTTCACTAAAGCTAAACTGTTTGGCAGCCCCTGGCCTATACTCCGTTCGGTCCACTTTGTTTACTTTTAAGTTTAGTTTAAAGGAAATTGTTCCAAGCGGATTTAACTGAAGGAAAACAGGATGGGAAAGTGTGAAAGGAAATCGAACTACCTGTCAGTGACATTTGTTGGTACTGAGCCCTTGAAACCCTTTAAAAATTTTTCTAGATAACTTTAATCCGCTGCAACTTTACTGGGTTCCAGTGCGAAGAGATATATCATATCTGGCCAAAAATGTGCTCCACAAAAACCAAAGCCCTGCACTAAATCTTGCCCCGAGGAGGAGGAGGAGGAGGAGGGAAATGGAGCCGTAGTCTACCCGGTGCGGGTTTTTGGCATCGCTGCCAAAATCATACATCAATTTGGGGACATTCGTCAGTGCCAGGCCACAAATGTGACATGGACCAGAGGCGGAGGCCACGCGGAATATTTCACCACATCGAGAACCAGAGTCCAGTGACCAGAGCAGGAGTCAGGCCAGACGGAAGGGAGGTGGCGGTACATGGCTGCAACATTGTCAAAACAATTAATCATTGATGAAGAAAATGCGCATGGAACCAGCAAATGGCCGCTTGACTGGCTTATTTGTACCCGGACGGATTCCGCCTGGTAGCCTAAATTATGTAGGGAACAAGACCACAAATTAGACAAATTTTCGCATGATTATTTCAATTACAACCGAATGAATATATATAGAGCCCAACGCCTCCGGAGATTTCTGTATAGCCCAGCCACTGTCAGAGAAATCCAATTAAATGCAAGAAATTCTGGCACTGAAGCTTGAACTATAATTGATAATTGAATAATCGAAATTGGTAAGCCATAATTATGGACTCTAGGTGAATAATTCATATGCATTTTGGTTTTATGTAGGCCTTGCTAACCGATTTTCTAGGGATTTATTTAATATATAATACTTAATACTTATATATAATATATATTTTTTAATTTTAATTATTACTTAATTTGTTTTGCCTACTTATTACAATTTTTATTTATTTTATGGCAATCTGCTGCGTAATCTGGCATCACTAAAAGCTTGATTCAGGAATAAGGTTATTGCTGACTGGTCACACTGTTACTTAACTGAATGACGAAAAAAGGATATAAATATAACGAAGCTGAAGACCTTTCCTAAAAAGATGTACTATTTTTTTTTTAATTTTAATTATTTCTTTATTTATTTTGTCTAATTGTTATAATTTGTATTTATTTAATGGCAATCTGCTTCGTAATCTGGCATCACTAAATGCTTACCACACTCTTCAGGAAAAAGGTTTCCCAGATATTGCTGACTGGTCACACTGTTACTTAACTGAATGACGGAAAAGGTATAAATAAAACGAAGCTGGAGTAAAATTTTTCATTTGAGTGCGAGCAGCTTAAATGATTTGGTCCTAATTTTTTTTTATTTTTTTTATTTTCTGAGAATCTTTATCTAAATTTTAATTTACTTTTTTTAATTTTTTCTACTTCGTTTAGCTCTTGGTTGTAATGATTCAGCTATTGCTTCACTTTATGTGATGTCTAACTTCGAAGTTCTCAGAGTTCTCGAAGTTTTCGAAGTTAGAAAATGTTGAAGGAAGTTTATTTATTTATTATCTGACCTGTACATAATTTTGTATTTTTTTTTTATTTTATTTATACCAATATTTTATATTGTTTTCAACGTGCCCCATTTTTCGTAATGAGTCGCAGTCCGTTAATATATTCTTTTACAAAATATAATATTTATCTGGATAATTTCTGCCAATTTTCATAATCTGGGCAGCTAATTAGGAACCCATTATCATAAGCTAGTTAGCTCTGCCATTGATGAGCGACTATTTTTATGGATTTCTGGTAATTTCGAGTCACTTTATTATTCAATTTTTACGTCATTTAAATATGTCAACAAACATGGCTTTTATGGCACCAATTTATTTATATTCCCCTTCGCCCCATTTCGTGTAATAACGGGTCAGTTTTGACGGCCTTGTTTACGACTCCATTCCCATCGAATTAATGAGTCGTTATGGGAGCGTAAAATATGCAATCGATGGAACGAGGGCAAGTTCCCAAAGTCTTTCGACGAAAGTCCGGCCGAAAATTCGGAATCACCTGTCGCCAGCATACGAGTTTAATTTTATTGGGTATGGTCAACGTCTGCGGGTTACAAGAGCATTTAAAAAAGTTACATTTAATGTTCCCATACACCCATTTCCCATTTCTGAAGTGCTCGGGCTCGGGCCCTCCTTGAGTTTTTATGCCATTCATGTTGTTAGCCAAACAAGCTCTCGAAAGTGCCCACATTTGGTCGAATGGAAGTCACCAAATAGACGGCTAATTGGTCAGTTTATTATTTTAATAGAGTAAATGCTTCAAGATCTCATTCGTACAAAAAAATTAAGACCAATTACAATGAAAATAATTATTTAAATTAATAACTCAATTTAAAATCAGAGAAATTGGCGATCAAATCATTCCTTGTTCTCCAGGATCAGGCGGTACCATTCGGGTATGAAGCTGAGCCTCTGGCCAGATCCCTTGTTCCAGAGGATACTCCGCTTTGCAGCCACATATCTGAACTCGTAGATGGTGCTATAGTCGTCCACGTTCTTCATGAGACCTCGGATCTGCGAGAGGAACTGGGCGAGAAACTGCTGGCAAAAACCAGCTGACCAGTAGGTTTCCTAAAAATTAATTAGGGTACATTTTTGAATTAGGCTCAAGTGGGTAAAGGCGCTCACATTATCCCTGCGCATCTTCTCGCAGGATATGGGCTGCAAGTTCTGCACGCGACCATCGGGATCGGCCAGTGCCAGCAGAAAGTTCTTGACACCTTTCAGGTGACCCTCTGACCACCACGTCAGCGCCTCGTCGGAGCTGTACAATTCGGAGATAGGTCGTCCGTCCATTCGGCGGAGCTGCATTCCCAATTTGCACTCAAAGAAGTCTAGAGCCTTGATTCTATCGGGATTTAGGCTAACGGAAATTGGTTTTAATTTATAAATTAATGTGACTAAATATTAAATGTACACTTGACTTACTCTTGGTTCGATATTTTATGCACCCCTCCGTTTATGGGCGCGGAATATAAAATCGACAAGTCGTTCAGCTCGCATTTGTAAATATAACTGAACTCGGTACACTCTTCGGGACGAGCTAGGCCACAGGATAAGTTGAAACCTTGTGATAATAGGGATGATAAAAAATATAGTAACTAATAAAACATTACCCACCTGAGTACACTTGATGCTTCAGCATAGTCTCCATGGAGGACCTCTTCCGCTGCTCCTCGGTCCAAGGGTGCTCGCCGGCATTCTCCAGGCACAGGTACAACGTACCCCGGTAGTTTGTGACCAAAACTAGCCAGTCATCCATGTGTTTAAAGGGCGTGCACATCAGGGCCTGGAGCACCTCCATCTGGCACACAATGTCCACCTTCAATCGCAGACCGTCGTCACCTAGGGGACTCATAATCCTAGACCGCATGTCGGAGATCCCGTAGAGCACATTGTCCAAGTACTCGTCGTAGAAGTGGTTGAACTCCTTCCTGTAGCGACTCTCCAGTCTCCCGTTCAGGTCCAGGGGAAAGGCCTCGGGCTTTGGGTAGTTGAGAAACTTCAGCTGGCTGGCATTGGGGCGGTAGAAGCGCTCCTCCGTCACACTGAAGTAGGTCAGGGGCTTGAAGAGGCAGAAGGACACCTCTGTGGCCACGGCCCGCTTCATGTACACCATAATTTCCAGGAAAACTGCATCAGAGCTAGCCATTGTGGGTTAATTTCTAATTAATCTCTAGAAATACGTCGAAAGATGTTCCTTGTCCAAAAGTCCAAAGCGCTGTGTCATCGGCGAACATTTTTTCTCACAGGGTTGCAGGTTTTCTTCAGAGTTGCATGGGGACACATATTCTCGTAGGATTGCCGCCCTTCATGGTTGTCGGATTTCGATATATCGATTAGTTTTAGAACTGGAAACTGAGAAAAACTGAGAACTATCGGAAAGACTTGGAATGACAGCCAAAAAAGCATATAAATAGGGCCCAGTTGGATTCCATTTTTCATTCAAGTGAAAGCTTCAAGAACAGTTAGAAATATAAAGGTTTTATTTTGCTTTTACCTTTCCCAGTCTTGGGTTTAATTTTTTATTTTTTTATTTATTTTATAATGACTAGTAATTAATTTGTTTTTAGTTTATTTTATAATAACGTGTAGTATTCAAATCTTTGATCAGAAAAACATGGTTTCATATAAAATCTTTGAATACTTTTTTTCATTTCTTGTTTTATTTATTTATGTCTATTAATTTTTGTATCGGTTTCTTAGTGGTTGTTAAACATAACGAGTAATCCAATTAGTGGTTATTTCAAAAAATTTATTAATGGAATTTTTCGGAGTGTACTGCTCGGGGATGGCATTACCCTATAATTAATCCGTTCTTTTTTTTTATTTCCACTAAATTGAAAATATTTTATTTTTTATTAATTTATAAACATGTTCTCAGTCTTGGGCGTAAGTTTCTTTTAAGCCTACAAAATATTACTCTAATTTGATTGAGGAATTTTACTCTAGAAATGAAAACTGATCCCCTCCGGGATCGCATTACCCTGTAATTAATCCATTATGGGGCCTTGCGTGCACAGGGACCATTGCATGTGCCTCGAAAATTGCATGCAAATTATTGCAAGTATGTTGAGCATGCCCGAAAAAATCATTACACATTTTTAAGCTGTTTTTTGTTGTATTTTTTTATTATTTTCTGCTCTTTCAACAAGTACGGGTCATAATCGCAGTGAAAAAATTGAATCGCGTGCCGGGAAACTTGAGACTCGGGCCGCTGCCTTTGCGTGAGTCTTGATGCGATTCTGCTGGCGATTTTCCCCCGGGCCAAGGTGTGGAAACTCTTTCGATCAGAGGGAAACCAGACATTCCTTTTATTCTTTGCACCTTCACTTTTTTGCGGCTTGGAAAACGAGAGAGAGGAGAGGAGAGGAAGCGGTGGTGGCTGGGCAATGAAAAGCGAGTGCGGCGCGCAAATGGAATAACTAATTAAAATTTCAACTGCAAATGAACAGGAGCCAGGATGGGATAGGATAGTTCCCAGTTCCCAGTTCCCAGCTAACTGCCGGTTTAATTAACTTGGCAGATAAAATTTTACGACAGCCCGGCTAACGTACATAGCAAAACATAATCTATTCGCTGTAATAGCCACATTCATGGCTGAGTGGCTGAGTCCTAATGGCTGTCTATGCAAATATGTTGCAATATCCACTTCTATCCGCCCCCATCTCGCATCAATTTTATTATTGCTCCCGGGTTCTCAAAAAAAAAAAAATATACTGAAAATAAAGAGATATTCCGGCAACACCTTTTCACGCGTCGCGCATAAATCAAAAGTGAAATTTTTTACACGCACCCAACTGTCTGTGAAAAATTTTCCATTTTCATGTGCGAGTCGGTGGGCTGGGGGTCAGGGGTCATGTGTCAGCCCGCCGCCAGCGACTGCCCAACAATTTTGTAATTGTTTTTTGCGGTTTTTTTCGCCAAAGGGAATTGAAGGGAGCCTTAAAGTTACGGCAAAAATTAAGAGATATCCGGCAGAATGCGTAATTACAGCAAAAAAAACAGTTTCAGGCTGAAGCCGTTTAAATTCCCTCTTCAGTACCCCTTCTAGAAATTCTACACGTAAAACAAACAATGTGTAGGTTGATGGCTATTTCAATTATTAATTAACGGAACCGGTAACATCTCAGTATATAAATAATATATATATCCCTAAGCCATCTGTTTATTCTTAAGAGTTTGTGTGACTAGGGAAGATCCCAGTTATTTGCAGCTCAAGTGTATTTGGCGAGTGGAGTCCCCTTGGGGAATCCTGGTAAGTAGTAATCATATATTGGTAAGTCAGAGTCCTTCAATTATGCGAGTGAATCAATCCTTCAATCATATAGCCCTATGTAGAGGAATCCGAGTAATCTACATGCTACATAATTAGTAATTGAATCCAGTGTATATATGTGTAGTTTTTAGGTAAAAAACTAGGAATGCTTCTATGTTTTTCTCTCATTTCGCTGGATGTTCCCTGCCCTGGCAGCAGGAACAGCCGCAACGGCAGCTTCCGTTCGAAGAGCAGCAGCCACAAGTGGAGCTTCCGCCAGAACACTTGCACGACCTGCTCTCCTCCGAAGAGCCATCGCAGGACTTGGCCGAATTGTTGGAATCGTTGGCAAACATCTGGAATGGGGAATACTCCTTTCAGTTTTTCACTTTTCCGTTCAATAAATGCAGAACTCACCTTTGCTTTAGAGTAAAGTAAACACTTAAAAATTTTGTGGAGAAAGAAAAACTTGGAAATTTCGACTACAAGAAAAGCGAGAAAAACATAGAACAATTCCATACAGGTCTGGTGTGATGAACGAGTGATGGTTAACTGAAAATTGTAGGTTTCGTTGGCTCTATGGAGCCAGTGACAGGTGTCAAAAAATGGTTCAAAGCCTACTTTAAAATATGAAAAAATTTATTTGGTTTGTACGGCTAATAATATTCGAGAAAAGGTAATAAAAACATCTTTAAATTAACTGAACAAATTATTTAGACCTATTTTATATATTTATATTACTCTTCAGAGCTTTTTAATAAAGATTCCTTTCTTTTATAGTCCTTAATTAAATGTAATTTCTTTTCAGAGACACAGGTACCAATCTGGTTTCATAATCAATTCCGATTCCCTCGATTTATCACCTGTCAGCCCTCCCTGGCGACTCACCTGCAGCGGTAATTGGCCGAGCATGGACCTGGGCTGGCTTGTTTAATGAGCGCTTAGTAGTTGGCAACATCTAATGTGCATATTACAATGCCAATTAACATATTTCCCCAACAACAGAGCCAATCTGCCAGAGTCAGTCCTGAAGAGGACGCAGTCAGTCGTCACTCCATGCCACGGCTCCACTCCGTTGGTGGTCACGTTTTTCCAATGCCGTGGCGGCGTGGAGTGGCTCTTGCATAATTGCGTCGCCAAGTGCAGGTCCAGGTCCAGGTCCAGGCTCGTAAATAAACCCACTCCTATGTAGCTATAGATGTACTACTCACACATGCCATTGGCTGCCTTTTTTTCCAGTATTTTTCATTCGGTTTTGTCTAGCCGGGCATTATGCAAATGGCACTTTGTTTTAACTGCGTACTCTGCGGTTGGGCCATGGATCAGGCTCTGTCTTTGATGGGCTCAGGCTTACCAATCCCCACATCACTATTTACTTATTAAAAAACATTTTTAAAAGGTAACTCAGGAAGGTAAAAAATATCAATTAAAAATAAGAAAAACCTTTTAGGAAAAAAAATTAAAAAGGCTAATTCTTCTAAATATTTTTAGAAGAAAGTAAAACACTTTAGATACTTTTAGAATGATTTTTTAATAATTTAAATTACGTGAATTCTTTAATATATCTTTTCCACATAAAATCCATTGAATATTCTTTAAGAAATTTACAAAATATATTAATATAGACAAGTTTAAGTCTTCTAAATATTTTTAGAAGAAAGTAGATTGTCAGCAATAAGCTTAACACTTCTTAAAACAGCTTAGGTACTTTTATAATGATTTTTTGATGATTTACATTAGAGGAATTCCTTGATATATATTTTTTCATGTACTTTTAAAATGCTTTTTTAATGATTTACATTTGTTTTTCCATATATAAAACCTATTAAATATTCTTTTATAAATATACCAAAATAGTCTTAATAGGCATCACTCAAGCCTAGACCATGTCTGGCTGACATTAGGTCTTCATCATCATCATCTGCAGACCCCTTTCCGGTAAGGAGGTGACTCCATGTAGCCCAGCATCTGCATCTGCCTGCAACATTACGCGGACAATTAATATGCCAAGTGTTATGTGTGCGCATACTAATGACCCTCTAAACTCTCCACTCTCCACTCTCCCGACCCCCTTAGTTTTTTTTTTAAACATCCATTCAGGGCATTCATCAATTGTTGGTCAGGCGCAGGCGCAACGGCGCCGCCTCCGCAGCCTCGCAAGTTTTCTTTTAATGATCGAGTGGAGGACGTGGCTACTTAGGGCCCATGACCAGTATGACTCACGACTCGGAGGGACACGTGCGAATGGTTTTGGATGGAGGATGGGGAGGCTGCCTCGTTAATCTCTGCAGCTCCAGCCCAGACTGACTGGGAGGGTCTGGCTCAAAGTATATATAAAACAGATATTTCTTAAATAATTCTTTGTATTATTTTAATATTTATTTCTTTAAATATTCAAGGTGTTTAGATATTTATTAAAAACCGCAAACACCCTGTATAAATTGCCTCAAAACCCACAAAAGCCAACCACGTAAACGCTGTAAATGTAAACAGTGCCACAGAATTTATTGTTGTCACCATTGTTGTTATTTCCAGCCGTAAAAAAAAACACGAACAACAAAACCCCAACCCGAGAGACCCACAAAACAGCCGCCGAAAAGTAGCCCCAAATAATATAAATCAAAAGAAAGTAAAATTACGATGCGTCGTCGAGTGGGGCGATCGAAGTGGGATAGAAGCGAATCAAAAAAATAAAACAAAAAAAATCATTTCAATAAGTTTTGAAGCGAGAAAAAAACTTTCGCTACTTCAGTGGCTTCAGCGCAAAAAAATAAGAAAGAAAAACGGTCACAAAAAGGCCAACTTTTGTGGCTGAGTGGCTCCGATTTTTGGTTTTGTTTTGTTTGCCAGCGAATCCAGTGAAGTATCATGGTCAAGCTCTGGATTGTGTGAGTGGAGTGTGTGTAGTGAGTGTGTGTCTGGTGTATGCTGGGTGCTAGTGAGCTGTAGGTTGCGCCGATGCCCTCAGGCGCCCACGCATGCGCAGAATACCGAATGCAAATCCCAAGAGGAGTGTGTGACTGTGCACTGGAAAAAATTGAGAAAATATTTATAAATAAATTGAGTGAGTTGGGGATATTTATTTCAATTTTTATTTTTGTTTAATGGAAAAGCCAAGTATCACAAAAAAAGGCGTTTTAATGTATTTATTTATTTATCTATTGTTATATTAACAAATCGAATTTAGTATTATTTAGTAAAATGTATTATTAAGTATTAGGTAATATTTAGTAGTAAGTATTATTTAGTATTTGCCAAGTATCACAAAAAAGGCTTATTAATGTATTTATATATTTATCTATTGTTAAATTAACAAACCGAATTTAGTATTATTTAGTATAATGTATGATTAAATAGTAGGTAATATTTAGTATTATTTTGTATTTAGTATTATTGAGTATTTAATATTATTTAGTGTTTAGCATTATTTAATATTTACAAAAAGTATTCTTTTTTATACAGAAAGTATAAAGGTCCGAACTGGCCAGAAAATAAATAGGCTTAAAATATAAAAAGTCTGCCATCTTTGTTATTTTTCAACACGTTGCTCTCTTATTTTAGAATCCAATCTAAATTATAATTAAACATTTTAAATTAGCTCCATTTAATGAGACTTTCTCTCCGTGTAAATCGGATTGGCAAAGTGGACGTGCCACCGGCCAGAACCACTTTTTGTTTCTCTTTTTTTCTTTTTTGGTGAAATGCCGCTTTCAAATGCTGGCCAAGCGGCTGGCCGATCAGTTTGCCGAGAGCCACGCTCATCGGTGGTGTCGCAGTGGAGAAAGCCGGAAAAAGTCTAGTCCAAAATGAGTCGACGAGGAGCCACCGCCGCCACCGCCTGGTTATGTCTGCTGATCATCGGCCTGGCTCTGGCCCAGGATCAAGCCCAGGGAATATCCGCATCCCAGACCACGGCGAATCCCCTGCTGAAGCAGTCCCAGAACACCTTCATCCAGTGGGTTCTGTCGCTGCTGCCCCAGCGTCCCGGCAGCTCTGACTCGGAAAATGCCACTTTGGCCACCCTGAGCAGCAGCTCCGCCATGCCAGAGCCCTCGGCGAGCAGCAGCACCACCTCAACCACCACCCCAGCTCCCTCGTCCAGCACCACGACGACCCGGCGGGCCACCACCCCGGCACCGCCCACTCTGGATCCGCCGAGGAAGTGTCGCGACTGCGTCTGTGGCATAGCCAACATCCAGAAACGAATCGTTGGAGGCCAGGAGACGGAGGTCCACCAGTATCCCTGGGTGGCCATGCTCCTCTACGGCGGCCGGTTCTACTGTGCCGCCTCCCTGCTAAACGACCAGTTCCTCCTGACCGCCTCCCACTGTGTCTACGGCTTCCGGAAGGAGAGGATCTCGGTGAGGCTGCTCGAGCACGACCGCAAGATGTCGCACATGCAGAAGATCGACCGCAAGGTGGCCGAGGTAATCACGCATCCCAAGTACAATGCCCGGAACTATGACAACGACATAGCCATCATCAAGCTGGACGAGCCGGTGGAGTTCAACGAGGTTCTCCATCCCGTTTGCATGCCCACGCCGGGCAGGAGTTTCAAGGGGGAGAATGGCATCGTCACCGGCTGGGGGGCACTCAAGGTGGGAGGACCCACATCGGATACACTGCAGGTAAAATTATTTAAATGAATTAAATTTAAAGATAAATTTCAAATAATTTATAAATATTTCTTATTATTTAAACTGCTTAAATAATATTTCCCAGGAGGTCCAAGTCCCCATCTTATCCCAGGACGAATGCCGCAAGAGCCGCTATGGCAACAAGATCACGGACAACATGCTCTGCGGTGGCTATGATGAGGGCGGCAAGGACTCCTGCCAGGGCGACAGCGGCGGACCCCTCCACATCGTGGCCAGTGGCACCCGAGAGCATCAGATCGCCGGCGTGGTCTCGTGGGGCGAGGGCTGCGCCAAGGCCGGTTATCCCGGCGTCTATGCCAGAGTGAATCGCTATGGCACCTGGATCAAGAACCTCACCAAACAGGCTTGCCTCTGCCAGCAGGAGACCAAGAAGATCAAGTAAAGAGCCTAGAGAGCGATCTCTGGCTATTTCTGTATCCATAAGTAGTTGCAAAATACTCTTGCTTAAGGTGGAATCAGGGGAATCTTGGGGAGGAAAGGAGCAAATTGAAAGGGGAACTCGAGGAATTATTTTTCCAGTACATAAAAAAAAAAATATAAGATATGGTTTAAAGTAGGTAAAACCTTTGTCATCCTTTCCGATAATTCTTCTTTTGATGTAGGAAAAATTTGAAATATTTTTTATAGACATTTCCCTTCTTTATCTGGTGTTCTCTCAAAATTCCAGTGCATCAAAAATTATAAAAAATTGTTTAAAGTAGGTAAAACCTTTGTCATCCTTTGTGATACTTTCCATAGTGTCTTTTTTTAATGTAGGATGATTAGAAATATATTTTCTATCAGGAGTTCCCTTAAGATTTGTACCTTTCTTTATTTAAACTATGTCCTCCTTAAAATCCGACTTGAAAGATAAGTTTTCATAACACAAAACTTATTATTTCCCCACTGAAAAAACATTATCCCAAGAAACAAACTATTTTCGCGGAAAATACCTTTGTGCTTTCTTGGGTTATGATACATCCTAAAATTCATAAAAATTCCTAAAACCAAAAGCTAGGAAAGAACTGAAGAAGCCTTGGCAAGAGTATAACCTTCCTATTCTCAAGCTGTTTTATATATTTATTGATTAAAGAAAAGTTGCCACAAAGTGCGCTAACCTTTCTCTGGAGCCGGTTTTCCTCGGGCTTATGCTGGATTCTGGTCAGGCCAGTTCTAGCTCGGTTTCAGTTCTTGGTCTTTCTGATTAATTCTGCAAGTGGCCAGGATGCCTCTGGTTAGTTGCCAATTGCCAGTTGGCCAGGTTAGTTCATCATCATAATGGTCTGTATTTCGCCTTTGCTTGTCCTGACTGCTGTCTTGGCGTTGGCCTGGGCCACGCCCTCCTTGCGGGGAGCCTCGGAGCCCGAGAGGATCCTCGACTCCTTGGCCCAGCTGCGGCAGAGCAGCTTCCTGGACTGGATCCAGTCCATACTGGGACCCGAGGTGCCGGCGGAATGGAGCAGCCCGGCGAAAAGGGAGTGCGCCGAGTGCTCCTGCGGCAGCGTCAACACGCGCCACCGCATCGTCGGCGGCCAGGAGACGGAGGTGCACGAGTATCCCTGGATGATCATGCTCATGTGGTTCGGCAACTTCTACTGCGGCGCCTCCCTGGTGAGCGACCAGTACGCCCTGACCGCCGCCCACTGCGTAAACGGGTTCTACCATCGCCTGATCACGGTCCGGCTCCTGGAGCACAATCGCCAGGACAGCAACGTGAAGATCGTGGACCGGCGGGTGGCCCGCGTCCTGGTCCATCCCAACTACAGCACCCGAAACTTTGACAGCGACATCGCCCTGATCCGCTTCAACGAGCCCGTCCGTCTGGGCATCGACATGCATCCGGTGTGCCTGCCCCGGCCCACCGAGAGCTACGCCGGCCAGACGGCCGTCGTCACCGGCTGGGGGGCACTGAGCGAGGGCGGCCCCATTTCCGACACCCTCCAGGAGGTGGAGGTGCCCATCCTCAGCCAGCAGGAGTGCCGCGAGAGCAACTACGGCGAGGCCAAGATCACCGACAACATGATATGCGCCGGCTACGTGGAGCAGGGCGGCAAGGACTCGTGCCAGGGCGACAGCGGCGGACCCATGCATGTCCTGGGCTCCGGCGAGGCCTACCAGCTGGCGGGCATCGTGTCCTGGGGCGAGGGCTGCGCCAAGCCCAATGCTCCCGGTGTCTATACGAGGGTGAGCAACTTCAACCAGTGGATCGAGGAGAACACCAAGGACGCCTGCTCCTGTGCGCAGCCGGAGGAAGCCTCCCAGGCACCGGGAGAGCAGGGAGAAGAGCAGGAGGAGATCACCACGCCAGCGGGAGAATCAGAGGTGGTGGAGGAGGCCAATAAGTTGGTCTAACTTGGAGCATTTTTCTGGTTTCTTTGTCATCAATCCATAAATCGATAATAAAGGCTATTTTGGATAAATGCGTTGACCTTTAATGAATAAAGAGAGAATTATGGCATTCGGAAATTGAGAATCCCCTTACTCAAATTCGTAGTATTCTCATTTTAAGTACGGATTTTTAAACAAATTTTTTCCTTACTTAGAGACCAAAAAAAATCAAAATGAATACAAAAGTACTCACACCAGAATTGAGTACAAATATTCTTGAATTGAAGTGGTTTTATCTATAAATTGAGTATAAACGTCAGCGTTCAAGCTTAAAGCTTGAATTTCCGCACTTATGTTTCAATTCCACTGTTTCAATTTGAGATAAGATAAAATTCAACAAACTTAGGATTAAGAAAAGGGAAGACTACGGTCACACTACGATTTGGAAAACGAAATAAAAGCACATTGAAAAGTTAAATCAAGAAAAAGAAATCGACGAAATAAAGAAAATTCTATATAAAAACTACGATAGAACTTTTTATAACAAATTGAAAATTATTCGTTCTTAAATGAAGTACAGTTTGCCCTTTCGTTGAGCAGAAAAGTTCTCAAAAACGTAGTACAAATTTTAATATTTGTATTTGTATTCTTAAAAATTGCACTTAAACTGAGTACAAAACCACATCTAAGTAAGAACAAATGTTCTTGGTTGTTATTTGAGTACGTTTTTGCTTATTTGAAATCCGTTTTTCCTTAAAAATTCTCCTTATGGACATAAATATTTGAAATCAAAGCCGGATTTCGTTCGTAAATGCTTTAAGTGCGGAGATCTCTCCCACATGAGGAAAGATTGTAAGAAAAGAGATTTTAATTGCTATCGTTGTGGACACACAGGTCATCAAGTTGCACAATGCACAGTCGAAATGAAGCAGATTAAGAAGAAGAAGGAAAAGCCAAGTATTGACGTTTGGCAGCTTCATAATGAAATCAATAAAAATTCTAGAAAGTATTTGCTATTTAAAATAAATAAAATAAAATTAAAAAAATAATAAATAAATAATACCTATTAAAATTGACAATATTCCAATGACGATACGTTCCACGTATCAAGAGAGTCCTGGAGAAGGTGTCCATGAACCAAGAAGCAACTCTCTATTTGGACGAACTCAAAAATTAATGTGGTATAAAATAAATATAAAAATAAATAATTTCCAGGCAGAAAAAAATAAAATAAATAAAAACGAAGTCAGCATTTTAAGGAGTAGCTGTTCTCCGATCCGAAGCTTTCGCTTGAATGAAAACTTTACTGCAACTGGGTCCTATTTATACCAGATTTTTCGAAGAAGAAGAAGTAATAGTGTGGCCAATAGGCGTATGTGGGGAAACACTTTCTTCTTAAAAAGTGTGACCAGCTTTTAGTGAGGCGCCATCTGGCGCACTTTAAGGAAATATTTAAAATAAAAATTACCATACAACGGAGTAGAGGCAATGCAATGCAAGCAAACAGTGACCAAAAGTTATTTTCAAGTTTAATTCAGTTACCAAAAGAAATTGTTTTTTTATAATTAAAATTAGTAAATTTATTATTTAATTATGTAAAAATTAGATTACGCTATTATGGTACTATTTTACGATATATTCATTATTAATTCATACTTTATTAATTACTATATTTTGGATAATCCCTATTATCACAAGGTTTTAACATAACCAGTGGCATAACTTGCCCCGAATTAAATTGCGAGCTACATGACTTGTCGAGGAGAGCTTATTTAGTTATATTAATTTATAAATTTATTAATTAAATAATTACACAATTTCACGGGGGTAAATCCATTCCGCCGAAAAAGCATTTATTTTGTTTTGTGATTTGTGCATTACAGTTGCTGAAATTATGGCAAGCCTTTAGCAAAAACCATTATATTCTGTGAGACCGTTTTGTCTAATGAGACACTAATATACTTTTTAGATACAATTTTAGACTTTTTTTTTTTTTTTTTTTTTTTTTTTTTTTTTTTTTTTTTTTTTTTTTTTTTTTTTTTTTTTTTTTTTTTTTTTTTTTTTTTTTTTTTTTTTTTTTTTTTTTTTTTTTTTTTTTTTTTTTTTTTTTTTTTTTTTTTTTTTTTTTTTTTTTTTTTTTTTTTTTTTTTTTTTTTTTTTTTTTTTTTTTTTTTTTTTTTTTTTTTTTTTTTTTTTTTTTTTTTTTTTTTTTTTTTTTTTTTTTTTTTTTTTTTTTTTTTTTTTTTTTTTTTTTTTTTTTTTTTTTTTTTTTTTTTTTTTTTTTTTTTTTTTTTTTTTTTTTTTTTTTTTTTTTTTTTTTTTTTTTTTTTTTTTTTTTTTTTTTTTTTTTTTTTTTTTTTTTTTTTTTTTTTTTTTTTTTTTTTTTTTTTTTTTTTTTTTTTTTTTTTTTTTTTTTTTTTTTTTTTTTTTTGATAATTGCTCATTGTTGCTGTCAAGCCTCTAATGAATACGCCAATGAATGATGTTTTTAATGCAGTGTCATAATGCTATAAGGCTATCGGCGGATTTTTGCCAGCAGTTTCTTTCCCAGTTCCTCTCCCAGAACAGGGGATCTGGGCAGAGGCTCAGCTTCGTACCCGAATGGTACCGCCTGATCGTGGAGGATAATGAATGATCTGATCGGCACTTACAGGCCGATTTCTCCGAGGTGTTTTAGCCCCAGTTTTTGTGTTTCGGCTTGTTAGCTCCTCCACACTCCAGCACTCGCCACAATTTCCGCCTGTAATCTGCTTGTTTTCAAGTCAATCCCCGGGGCACTCGGCAATTTCTGCTCCACGAAATTGCCACTAAATCAAAAAATAAAAAAAACTGCTACAACCGCAGCAGACACCTACACTTGGTACCGGGTCTCAGACGGCTCTGGTTTGGGGCTCTTTTCCGCAGTGCGTGCCTCTCCCATTGGGATTGGACCCGGCCAAAGAAGTCAGGCTCGAAACATTGATAAATAACTAAATAATAGAATAAACAGCTGGCAAAAGGTGTTAAAACTTTAAAGGCGGCTACAATGGAGAAAAAATGGAAACTGAAAACAACTTAAAAGAATGCTCTATATAAAGTAATGTTTGAGTTATTATTTATATCCATGTATCCTTTATACAAATAAATATATTTAAGTATTTAATAATAACATTTTGGATAATAGAGTTTAAATAAATAAAGAAATACAAAAATAAATAAATGACTCTGTGTCGTTGTGCCAAGAGAATGTCTGCGAGCAGGCGTTTACCGAAGAGCAACGCAAAAAGTTCCTCATGCTAAATAAAAAAATTAAAATATATTAAATGTACACCGAAGATAGAACAAAAAAATATAGAAACACCATTTACTTGTGCCTGGAGAATTACCGGGATGAAAAGCTTAACTTCAGCCAAACTTGCTGCTCTGTACCCGAGTAGAAACTTCGAATCCTACTACGTTCGCATCCTATCGAAAATAAGCGATTCGAAATAAAAGAAACAAAATAAATATAATAAGAAATAATTTCCAGGCAGAAAAAAATAAAATAAATAAAAAAGAAATCAGTATTTTAACATTTTAAGGAATTCGTTCACCTTACTGTAAAAGTTACTACAAACTTCGAATCATACTACTCTCGCATCCTATCGAAAATAAGCGTGTAAGCGAAAAATAAAAAGCGAAAAGCGTAAAAAATAGAAATAGTTTCCAGGCAGAAAAAAATAAAATAAATAAAAAAGAAGTCAGTATTTTAACATTTTAAGGAATGCGTTTACATTACTGTAGAAGTTACTCCAAGATAGTAACAGAAAACAACGTGTTTTCATTAAACACAGCAATAAACCTAAAAAAAATAAATAAAAATAAAGGAGTAGCTGTTCTCCGACCCGAAGCGTTCGCTTGAGTGAAAACTTTACTGCATCTGGGCTCTATTTATACTCGATTTTTCGAGGAAGAAGAAGTTATAGTGTGGCCAATCAACGCAAGTGGGGAACACTTTCTTCTTAAAAAGTGTGACCAGCTTTTAGTGAGGCGCCATTTGGCGCACTTTAAAGAAATATTTAAAATACAAAATACCATACATCGGTGCCTAAAATCGTAATACCTTATGCAAGAGTATACCTACATTTAAAAATAATTCTATATATTAAAAAACTCCGCAACCTATTCCCCAATTAATAAGACCCCGCTGAAAGTGTATTGAAAAACCACCAAAAATTATGTTCATCCTCGAGCGCCGTTTAAGTTTGCGCGGCCCCAAATTGGCTTTTGTGGTAAAAATATTTATTTTTTGCCTTTTTTTGTTTGGCTCCTTGCTGGCCAGGCGCAAATTCGATGCAATTGAGCGGAGTTTTTCGTTTATTTTATTTTCGACCAGCCGCAGGTTAGAAAAGTTTATTGGGGCGTTAAATTGTTTGATTGAATATTAGTGAGCGGTGCCGCGTTTGAGGTCCAAGTGAGCCGCCTCTCCTTTTCTTCCCGTTCGGACAGTAATGGCATCGTAAAACATATATAAACTGATAATTTGAACTCATACAACAGTCCAAGGGATTGACCAGGAAACCGAAAGTCACTCCTGCTGCTCCTCACGCCATTCCACTCGCGGCCAAGGCCTTTACCACCACATTGGTCACTGACATCACGCCGAGCAGGAAAGTCACCAGTATTTTCTCCGTCACTACCAGGGCCACATTGGCAATATTCGCTGCGGGCTATTATAATTCCCAAGTTCAAATTCTGCGCTCTTTATATATAAAAGATAGAATGGTAGACTTACCCCCAGAAACGTGACAAGCATTTTGATTGAGTGCTGGGCCAGGATCACGCTGAGGCCAATGCAGAGAATCACCCCCATGATGGTGACCAGGGTCAAGGCCTCCACAAGTTTCACCGCCACTGGCATCTGTGCGATCTTCTTGGGTTTCACGTCTAGAATTTTGAACGATTTTGGGCAATTAGTTTCTAACAAAAATGGGCCAGGAAAAATAAATATTGACGCTTAAGTCTGGGCAACTATTTGTACAATTCGTTTATATATTTTTTAGAGGAAAATATGTTACATATCACCGTAGTTAATTTAGAATATACCAAAAACGGCATTATGCCATTATAGCTGTGTTGATCTCTGGTTACACTAAAACCTACAAAGTGAACCACGCGGTCAACTCTTTCCTTTTCCTGTTGCTGTGCTGAATAAAAGAGAATTACTTGATAAAAACTTAGACTACGCCGATCTTATTATTTAAAATGTACAATTCCAACAATAAAGCTGTAAAATTTCTGTGCAAATTATGATCGAACTATTGCTGCAAAAATTACAGCCATTCCCTGTTATGATCCCATTTAGATATATCACTTATAAGCCCCCATACAAATTATAGTTTTTCAATCATTTTTTTTTTGTCGTCCGTACGCGACATTTTCCAATTACGCGATGCAAATGCAATTTGTCTGGACTGCGTGCAATTTAGGTTGCAACCATAAAGCCCTGCCACGCCCCTCTTTTTTATGGGCGTCGAGTCCTAGTGATGGGCAGGCACTGTGTGTGTGTTGTCTGGCGGCATAGATTGCTTTGAATTATGGCACTAAATGGCTAGACATGTTACATAATTCATTTAGTCTGCACGGGGACAAATTCCAATGATATGGAGCAGATGTGTGCCTTGCTCTATATCGAACAATGGAGCGGCGCTCACTGGATTTATTTATTATTTTGCTAGACTGCAAATTCAATTAGCAGCAACTAAAACAAAAAAATTAATTGATTTCCATGTGCGCATTTTAAAGTAAATTGTATTGACTCTCTTGGTTTTTATGAAAAAGCAACAAGCTTCATATTAGGTCCCAGGATAAATATTTGCACACGTTGTCTGGGAAGACAGACAGCAAGATAAGCGAAAAGTTCAACTTGCAAATCCTGGGCAAGGACTAAGCCTTAGGGGAGTCTTCAAAAAGGCCAAGACGAAATTAAAATAAAATAAAGTGATACAGAATGTTGCTACTGGCTGGGGATTTATGACTTGCAATATTTACTTCATATCTTTTTTATTTGCTGGGAGTAGTGATGTCAGGAGGATGTACAAATATATATAGAAAAGGTTGAATAAGACGGGGAAAAATTATTTAAGATATCAGTAAACATTTAAAAAGAAGAAGCTTTTATTGGTATTACTTACATTGTAATTAATGGTCTTTTTAAAGCTTATTTTACTATGAGATTTTCCATTTAATATACAAATTTAAGAGTTACCTTTCAGCACAAAAAATCCGGAGACGAGGAAATCAGAGGAAATTGAAGACCGGAAAGGCCACCTGTTAGGGGAATACAATATATCAAAAACACGTTCACTCTGATATCGAGTGCTGGCCATTCAATTGGCTATAAACTGTCGCCAGCTTGCCAGGAAGTTCCGACGTATTTGAACGCTTCAATAAATCATTTTTACAATTCACAAGGAAGTTTAAAATTTAAAGGGAGTTTTAAAGGCTTCTGAAACAAAAGAAATACATATTTGAAGTAAACCAAGCTAATTTGTAATTTTAAAGGCTATATAATCTATATTTTTTTAGGTTACCCAGACGGCGATGAAATAATTTCTTATTCAGCAAACGAAATGTGCTCGCAAAGCTCATTATGATTCGCAACGAGCAACGAGGAGCAATTTTCCCAATGTCCTTCGATGGGAGTCCTACCAACGCGTCTGGCCTGGCCCCATTGTGAGTCCCTGTCTCTCTCTGTTGTTTTTATTCCTTTGATTTCATTATTATTTTTATTGCCTTGGACTTTTTTGTGTGTCCAACTGACTGAGTTCGAGCCAAGGCAAAAGGCGCATTTTAATTTTATTATTTCTATTTGGTTTCGTGCCCAAAAAATGAAAAAAATCCATTGGAATTCACATACAAAAGGGTATTCAAGCCAGGGCATTCACTGATTGTGCGAGGTCTTGTTTTTCTTTTTTCTATATTTTTTCCCCGAGTTTTTGGCACATTTTCAAGGCAGCCATAGACACACGCCCCACTTGCCACATTTTTTATACAATTTCAGTTTTTATTTCTCTGTTCGCTTTGCATTCTTCGCCTTCTTATTAAGAATTAATAATCTTTTTTTCTTTCGGCCATAAGCTAGCTACAAATTTGGCATTTTATATTTTTTACGATTTCTTTTCGCCAAAGGGGCAGGGGTGGCTCATGAATCATGGTTATGCCGGCTATAATTTAGTTTTAATAGCATTTTCGGTGACATTTATGCTGTCAGCGCGTCATCCAATTTTATTAATGTCCGAAATGAGCCTCTGTCGCCTGTACTTATGTGTGATACGACTGTATGATATCATTATGAAAAGATTTAATGTCTTTGCTTGTCTTTGCTCTAAATTAAGTTATGGGTTCTGGTGGGCAATTGACGGCGGCTCTACTAGGAACCTAATAAAAGCAAGTAAGAATGCCGAGATACCCGGTACTCAAAGCTTTGTGCTTAGATACTAAAATACAAATGGATTATAATGACTAATTATGAATTAATTTATGGGATTTAAATATAACATGGCGGAAGGCACAAGAAAATGTTGCAAAACTAATATTGCCAGTAACTTGAATAACATTATATTTTAAAATATTTAATTATTACAATATTTTGGATAATGGAAATAGAGTTTAATTACCGAAGTTTACAGAAGAGCAACGAATGAAGTTTCAGACATCTCAAGTCCCCCATGCAATCTGTCCTATATCAAACTCCACTATGGAACTTAGTGTGAAATTTTAAAACATTTCTTATCAAAATTAACTAGTTAAAAATAACTAAAAAAATATATTAAATGTGAGCCACAGATAGAACAAAGAAAAACAAAGATTTAAAATATATATAAGATATATAAAATACCAGTCTAAATAAAAAAATTTGGTCTTGGCCACAAAGTATAGAAACACCATTTACTTGTGCCTGGACAATTGCCGGGACAAGGAACTAAACTTCCGCCAAGATTGCTCCTCTGGACCCAAGTGAAAAATTACAAACCCCATATCGGAAGGTAGTGACCTTCACATTGCTCGGGGATGACCAAAGAAAATATGCGATTCGAAATAAAAGAAACAAAATAAATATAAAAAGAAATAACTTTCAGGCAGAAAAAAATAAAATAAATAAAAAAGATGTAAGTATTTTAACATTTTAAGGAATGCGTTATTGTAAAAGTTACTACAAGATAACAGAAAACAATATCAACAATAATAATATACTACTATAATACTATACTATACTACTATATACTATAAAACTAAACAAAAAAAAAATAAAGGAGTTGCTGTTCTCCGACCCGCAGCTTTCGCTTGAGTGAAAACTTTACTGCAGCTGGTCCCTATTTATACTCGATTTTTCGAAGAAGAAGAAGAAGCAATAGTGTGGCCAATCAGCGCAAGTGGGGAACAACTTTATTCTTCAAAAGTGTGACCAGCTTTTAATGAGGCGCCATCTGGCGCAATTTAAGGAAATAGTTGAAATAAAAATAACCATACATCTGAGTAGAATAAATGCCTAAAACTTTAACGATGCTTAGACAGGAACTTTATTAGTTAAATAAATATTTAATAAAAATGCAGAGAGCTTGTATAAAATATTTCTTACATTTTCTTAAATGTTTCTATAATGTATTATATATTTAAACAAACAAAATTATATTTTTCCTACCTAAGCACAGGGAATACAAACCTTCTTTATAGTCCGTCTTAAATACATTTTCCTCTCCTAATTTACTGCAGCTCTAACACTGGCAAGCAACTAACTTTTAACTGCCAAACCCCGTTGTTTAGCCATTATATTAGCAGGCTAAGCCCCATCTATATACTCTCGTTATTATTCCCATTCATTTTTTTTTTGCGCTCATTTGCAATTTCCCAAGTCGCAACTCCGTTTTAATGAGTCGCCACAAGGCAAACTGCAGCGCGAACCTAATCATCTCTGGGCTCACTTAAGTAATAAAGCAATTTACCGCCTTTCAATATCCCTTAACCATTTTTTATCTTTTCATCCGTTCTGGGCCTGGTGCTCCTCCTCCTTGGATTGGCTTGGCTTGGCCAGGATACCCCGGGGGCTGGGTAGCTCCCACACAAATTATTTTCCCGCTGGTTTCCACTTTGTCGGCTCTCTCTCCCTTTTTTTTCCATCTCCTCCTTGGCTCTGGCTCTGCCATTTTATTGTTGGCCAAAGGAGGCGACTTGTCGCCTCACGTTGCTGTTTTTATGTCCCAGAAGGAGTAAGAGAGGATCAGGAGTCGCAGGCGCTGGAGCTGCGTTTGATTTTAGTGCCGGGATTCGCAGAGGCTGTGTCCTGCTCCTGGTTCTGGTGTGTAATGATTTTATTACACGATTTTCTATCGAATTTTATTACCTTGGTGCATGGCGGCGCTGCTGCTGGATTCCAATGTCCATGTGCCATGTCCTTTATGCCCTTTTTAGACACAGCGCCGGCGGCGGCCATCGAAACGGAATTTACGCACTCATAAAATTTCGCTCGCATTCCCCCCTTTGAATTGTGTGGGAATATCTCGGGAGATGCTGCTCCCCCTCGGTCTCTCTCTGTGGCCGTGGCCATCATAATTCAATATCATAAAACGTTTATCCAATTAATTTCCCCTGGCCAATATTTATGATCGGTTCGTGCAGCAGGCCGCTCTCAATGGATATTTACATGTCTGACCGCTTACATATTTGTTGTGGCATAGCTAGGTGTCCGGACTCCGGAGTGGGTTATGGAGCTAAATCCATAGATCAGTGGGTGTGAATATTGATAGAAATGGATTTTTATTGGCAACGAGAGTGTATAGTTGTGGGAAAATAGTGGGCTAACGTGACTGGCACAGAAATTTGTAAATAAAACTAGTTCTGAGCTGACAAAAATAATTAACTGAGCCATAAACTGAACAAATCATGTATTGAAACGGATTCGAGGGAACTGTATAAATTTAAATTAAAAAAATATATCTATAAAATATGTTTATAAATTCTTAATACTTCTTTTATTTGAATCTACCATTTCTTTTATAAAAAGGTTTGATTTTAATTGTAAAATTAATTAAATTTAATGGCTGCATGTATGTATAAACCTTACAAATCATAGCTTTAATTGATCAATCTGCCCCAATGTTCCGGCCATAACAACGAGCTGTCATTCATCCATCAGAAAATGGGACCTGAATAGACAATTACCGGGGGCCTCTGATCTACATTGATCTTGAAAATCTATCCAGCAAATGTATCAAGGGAGGCACGCTTCATTGGATTTCGATTTCGTTTTCGATATATACTTTATACCTATCTATCTGCGCAGCTGACCTAATCGGGTTTGATTTCCCATTACGATTATGCTGCCTGGCACTTTTGCTAATGAGCTGCCCGCATGAGCTGTTATTTTAACTATTTTACTTTGTTTTAGCATTTATTTATTGCTGGTTTTTTCCTGGCATTGCTTTCAGTGTCAAGTTCATGTTTTCCATGCTGCATGCAACGTTTCCAGTGGCTGCATGCCAAAAACTAATGGGCTTCCCCCAACGGCAACGATGACTGTGATATTTTGAGCCACATATTATACGCTGCTAAATTCCAAAACATCAGATATGTGGGTCGTGTTCAGTCAGAGTCGAAATTATGGCTTCGTTTTCCATATTTTCATTCCCATTTTAGGATTTTGCAATGCATTATTAAGAGGAGGGGAGCGCGTTAGTTCAGGGTTCAAACAAAGCTCTCATTAAATTGGTGTAATGGGTGTGAGAAATATTTTATAATGGTTTATTGTTGGCTGTGATGATAAACCAGATGGGTTACTGCTTCCTTTTCGCATTTGTTTATAGAGCAATATTTGTTAGCGGCCTTCGGAAGAGCACTGCGAGAAATTTAAGTTAACAAATAATAAAATAATAAATAAATAATAATAAAATAAGTATTTCTTGGCGCTAAGAACCACTGGTAAATATTTAAAAATGTATGTAATATTTAAAAAAATTGATTTAAAAATATTTCAAGGTATTAAATCAATTTCTTTATTTTTTTTATAATTTAATTAGATATTTCTTGGAGCTAAAAACACTGGTAAATATTTACAAAATGTATTTACTTGAGTTAATATTTAAATTATTTGACTTAAAATTATTTCAAGGTATTAAAATAATTTCTTTAGGATTTGTATAACCTAATTAGATATTTCTTGGAGCTAAAAACAATAAGTAAATATCTAAAAACGTATTTTCTTCAGGAAATATTTAAATTAATTGACTTAAAATTATGTCAAGGTATTAAAATAATTTATTTAGGTTTTTTATTACCTTTTTCAAAGCCCCTTTTTTTGTTTTGTGTTTTGGAGCAAAGTCAGTGTTGCCTCAAAATGAAAATCTCATTAAGTGACATGCATACGTGCGGGAAATAGACTCAACTCTCTGACTATATCCGACATCGTATCGGTGCTCAGTGCTCTTCACTCTCGAAATATCGTTGAGATTCCGCCCTCGCGGAGGCGCCCCAATGACGTCAGTTGAGCGAGCTTCTGAAGCGCAACAAGCGCACTATCTGAATATATCTGAATATGTAGCTAACAAGCCACCTACCTAGCTTAGCTATGTAGCTTTGTATCTTTGTATCTGGCCGGTAATAGTTCATAGTTAAATGATTCTGTTTGCTCGGCGCTTCAGTTCTCAAGCGAACGCCGAGGCGGGCAGTCAAAAAAGATCAATAGGATCCCCTCGAGATGGTGGCGCTATTTTTCTGGCCAACAGTCCTCATCCTGCTTCTTACAGCAGAGGCTGTAGTCCAGCACAGATCCTTGGAGGATGCCCGGCTGGAGCGACAGCGTCTGGTGCATCGCTACACCAAGGTTCTGAACAAGGAAGAGGGCGCCATACGCCTGGTGGGAGGGGATAATGAATACGAGGGTGAGAAGGAAGCTTTAATTTAATTTAATTTCATTTAATGTATCTAAAATATTTATTATTTATTTATTCAGGCAACATCGAGGTCCTGCACAATGGCAAGTGGGGCGCTGTGTGCGATGACGAGTGGGATGCCGCCGAGGGCCACATCGTGTGCCGGCAACTGGGCTTTCCCGGCATGAGGCGGTTCACCCGGAGTGGCTACTTTGGAGCCGCCCGTCGCCGCTTTTGGATGGACAACCTCTTCTGCGAGGGCCACGAGCAGGAGCTGGTCAACTGCCACTTCGAGGGCTGGGGCGAGAACGACTGTGAGCCCGGGGAGGCGGCGGGCGTGGTGTGTTATCCCCCGGAAAATGCCCTACCTGTACCCCTGCCTGTGCCCATCCTGCGGGATGAGGAGCTGCCCAAGTACCCCATCCACTCCCGATCCCGCTTGTATGTGAGATTGCGAGGTGGCCGCAGCCGGGCCGAGGGCAGGGTCGAGGTCAGCCTGGATGGCGGTCGCTGGGGCAGTGTCTGCGCCGACGGCTGGTCCCTCCTGGAGGCCAATGTCGTCTGCCGCCAGCTGGGCCTGGGCTATGCCAGCGAGGCCTTCCAGACGGACTTCTTCGGCGGAGCCAATGCCTCGCAGCCCGTCTTGAGTGGGACAGAGTGCCAGGGCAACGAGACCGAGCTGGCCGACTGCCTGCACCACGACGGGGGCCGGGGCTTGGTGAGCTGCCACGGGAGCAGGCAGCATGTGGCCGCCGTGATCTGCGATTACCTCTCGCCGGATCTGGTGGTGGACTACCTGGAGATCGAGCAGACGGCCCATCTGGAGGATCGGCCCATGCTGCTCATGCAGTGCGCCATGGAGGAGAACTGTGTGGCCAACGAGGCCTACCAGATCCAGCGGGATGATCCCCACTGGAGGTACAGATCCCGGCGATTGCTCAAGTTCACGGCGGCAGCCATCAATGCGGGCAATGCGGACTTCCGGCCGTTCAAGGAGAAGAGCCAGTGGGAGTGGCACATGTGTCATATGTGAGGAAACATATTATATATTTATAATTTTTTAATACTCTCCGTTATCTTGCCAGGCACTTTCACAGCATGGAGGTCTTTGCCACCTTCGACATCTTCGATTTGAGTGGACGCAAGGTGGCCCAGGGACACAAGGCCTCGTTTTGCCTGGAGGACAGCAACTGCCTGCCGGGAGTGCCCAAGAAATACAGTTGTGCCAACTATGGGGATCAGGGTAATAATTTAATTAATTAATAACTAAATACCATTTAATTTAATATTTTATCAAGGCATTTCCATCAACTGCTCGGATGTTTACCTGTACAATCTCGACTGCCAATGGGTGGACATCACCGATCTGAGGCCCGGCTCCTATACCCTTAAAATAGCCATTAATCCGGAGTTCAAGGTGGCCGAGATGAACTATGACAACAATGCTGCCATCTGCGATTTAATATACACTGAGAACTTGGCCCGAGTGCAAAACTGTCAGCTGGCAAGGCCTTAAAAGTAGAACTACGAATAGAACCAAACCGAAAAAGTGCCAAATACTACGATTAACCAAAGGGAGCTTGTACATTTTCTATTTTAACTCACTCTTATTTTTAACCTCTAATTAAAAGTGCTTAACTCAAGGTGGTTCTTAGGTCTGAACTTGAAAGTCAGTGGGGTGTGTGAATAATATGTCACCCTGACATTGAGACACTCGGATTTTCGGAGCCAGCCAAGCATTCATCAAGTGTCAATAGCCGGGGATGTGTCGGAGGTGTTGAAGCGGAACTACAGGTGATATAAGTCCAAATCAGACCAGGAAACTTGACTAGGGTTGAGGTTTAAAAAATGTAAAGAGGGTGAGATGGGTATTGCGTAAATTTTAAAAGGAAAAAAGTACTCAGAAGGGCTTGGGAATTAAATGGTTTTTTTTTTTTAAGGTAAAGGGGATATTATTCGGACTAAATCAAGAAGTAACTAAGGGAAAAAGGTTTGTAACTTAAGTAACATAATGAATAAGTCTTGTCAGGAGCTATAAAAGAAAACTAATAAAATAAAACCATCTAACTAAAACCCTTAAAATTATTTAAGCATATTTATTATACCCATTAACCGCTTCCATATATATTTATATACTATCTCAAACATCATTTTGGTTATTGATTACTCAGCTTTTAGTTAAGAGCACCCCTCTGACAGCCCAACTAACCCCACTCATCAATATAAAGTCTGCCCCGGACTTAACCCCTTCGCAATGAGTCCAAAAATGCAAATACATTTCAAGTTAAACTAAACAAGAAACTGTGAAGGGACGTCTTCAGATTGATTGATTGCGGAAGGAGGAGTTGGAGATCTCCTCCAACTTTGTGCCCCTAAAATTTAATTAACATAAGCGGTTTATGCGGCTCTAGGAGGGAGTGGTCTGCAGTTAAACAAAAAGCTTTTAATTTGTATTTCGTTTGGAGATTAACGAATCAATCAAGGCGGGATGCTTGAGGATATCCAAGAGGTGTTTGCTGGGCAATAACTTTCAGGAAAACGCACTCAACTATCATCAAATCAGTCAAAGTCCCGCTTCCAAGGAAAAAAAAGATAACGGGCCGAAAGCAGTCAAGTGTTAGAAAAGAGAGGAGCTCGCTATCAGACACGTGCACACACACACATGAACCCACACCCCTGGGACACACCCATCCAAGGATCAGAGAGCGAAGGGAGACAAGCAAGCATATAAATAATTGAAATGTTCACTCACTGACCCCCGGCTCACCAGTGTATGACACTGAGAACGAAATTTTAAATTATTTTTAAGGGGAAAATAATTTATTTATTTCTAAAATTGTTGTATTTAAAAGAATAAAAGACACAGTGGTTAATTCCCCTATATAATCTTTAAAATCTCTAAATAAAAGACCAAAAAATATATTCGTAATCGATAAAAATCTGGTAACTTATCGATACATCTTTTTATAATATTTATAACAAATTAAAATCACAATTAAAAGAGAATTCCTAAAAATTGCCTATAAATTGTAATATTAAATCAATATTTAAAAACATACATCCCTTAAAAATGAGCTCGTTGTTACCTTATCGATAATAAATCACATAAAATATCGATTAAAATGTTTTGAAACCAGGCAAATATTTTTTAAATCAAACTATGTTTTCCAGGTTTATTTTAAACTTGATATCCAGAGGTTGACATTTCTTTTCTGACTTTAATAGCTAACAAAAGTTCCAAGCGTTATTAACATCATATTACCACTCCTATTTCTTGATTATTCTGATAATTCGATTAAATTTCGATATATTTTTCCTAAATTGTTTATATCAAATCTCTCTTTTTTCTCTGCTAGATTTTTATTCTTACAGAATAATATAGAAATTTCTCCCACTGCACTGCTATCTCCTCTTTGCCTTCTCCAGAGACTTATTCTTTGGCAAAATTGCAGCACTTTCTGGAGGATGGTGTGTGGGTGTGGCCAGTGGAAGTGGCGGTGCGGATGACCCTTAGTCCCTGGCATTAAGCAATCAAACGTTTGATTTTCATTTATCGTGTAATCAAGCGTAAAAATAGCTTCGTGACCAAAGTGACTCATCATCATCATCGGACTCATGCCGCTGTCATGTGTGTGCACGTGTGAGGTCCTGCGAGCTGCGAACTGCGGTCCTGCGAGATCCTGCTGCTGCCCGACCACTTATGTATGGCTGATGTGCTGATGACATTACGACCATTTGATTGCTCCGCGTGCAGGCGACGTCCATCCATCACTTTTGATAAAAAAAAGGAGAGAGAGAGTCCGGTCTAAGCCTCAATCTGTGGGGATTTTCACTGGCAGTGCCGACAATTAACCCATTATGACACACACACCACTCCTACATAGTACCTTTTCCGCTCCATTGCGCATCGAATTAATTGTAATTAAATATTAAAATGAATTTAACATTTTTAATTAGGCAATTTGCTTTTCATAATAATTAAAACAAATGCGCACACAAACGAGAATCTCGCTTTCCCACTGCTTTCCCCCGACAATGTGTCGCAGCCACCATGAAAATGATAACAAGCCAAAATGTGCGCCAAATTTCGGCGAGGAAATGGGTGGAAAATGGTTGGGAAATGTTTGGGTAACGGGTATGGGTGACTATCAGCAGTCTGTGCACAAGGACACTCCCGCATCTCGTGTGAGGGTGACTTCGCGTCGGCGTCTAATGAGTTTAGTCCCAATTAGCCGCATTTAAAATTCAAAATCTTTGCCAACATGTCGGTGGCAACACATGATACAGTGGAGACTGGCCAAAAAGGGTGATACTTTCACCTGGTGTAGCTTGAATTTTGAGGGAACAATCAGAGGGCTTAGTGTGGGAAATAAAATTTAAATATTTTTCGGGGAGCCTCCCCCACATGCACCTTATTAATTTTAAATGGTTTCTATTTACTGAATTATGAGTTTTAACTTAAAAATCTTGTATCTAAATGAATTCAAAATATGAATCTTTACTTTATTAATTAATTAAAATATTTTATTATCATTATAAAGACAATTTTGGGCTATAGATTAATTAAAGTTGATATAAAATTGCCGAAACTTGTGTTAATTGAGTTAAGTATTTTTTAAATTATCCGTAAATAGTTTCTTTAATATTTTATATAACCGTAAAAACCATGTTATATTTTTTACCAAATTAACAATGCAAATGTTAAGCTTCCAATAATACATACAATGCAGGATAATTGCCACACCTAAAAGCATTACCTAAACTAATAAAATTGCTCTGTTATATCCTGCCGCAAAGGACCAACTTAAACCAAATTTACACCCATCGAAAATGACTTTAAAAACTGTCATAAAACTGCAATCGGGGCTAAAGGCCACAAAAGCTGGCTAAATGCAATATACAAATGCCAAATGGAGGAGGGAAGTGGCAGAGGGAGTTCCTTAAACGCAGCACTTTGCCGGCAACAATTTCATTTGTCCTCCGCTTGGATTCCATAGCTCGGACTCCCGAGGACATCGATTCTCGATGGCAGGACTGCACTTGGCCATATGTGTGTCACTTTGACCCCCTTTTCTAGTTGAAAATTGCACAAAATTGTTTTCCGTTTCGTTTCGTTTCGGTTCGGTTCTTCGTAGCTGCTTCTTTCATTGGAAATGTGCATTTAAAATTTATTGCAGTCACAAGCACAAAATTAACTGCATATCTGTGGGCGGGAACAGCAGTTGGACTGCTGCCGACTGCTGACAATTGAAATAACAATTTGCTGGGAAATGAAGTCACCCGGGGACTGGACTCCGGATTCGATTGAATTTGCTGCCTGACCAACATTTTGTAAACATTTGCCTGTCGGCCAGAGAGTTCTGTTTTCTGTTTTCCGAAAATTGTAAAATCTTCGTTGATGTGTGCAATTATCGTGTTGCAACAGGAGAACAGCTGGTATCCTTGCAGTTGAGTGCTGCGACTATGTAGTCTCTTGTACAGTCAGTTGGGGGTCTTGGAATTCATTTTAAAAGGATTTTTTTAATTGATAATATTTTGTAAAATATATGTTGGGGCTTAAACATCACAAATCAAAGGAGAAGTTGTTAAAATAAATCTCTTTTCTGAAAGTTTTCGATAGTTTTATGGTTTAATTTCACTTCAAATAAAGCTATAGTATATGCTATAAAATGTATAATCAATAAACATAAATTACAAAAAATATATTATACTTTCCGTTACATTTTTATTGGTTTTATAAGGAGGGGGATATAAAACCAATTAAAAAAGGTGCCTAAAAGTATGCTACAAAATCTTAAGCCGTTTAAAATATTTTTTATATATATAATATATAGAATATAACCTTAACGACAACATACCCTTGTACTGTAAGACAAATCCCATAAAAGTTAAACCATTTCGAGCGACTCTTCGTCACCATCATTAGCATCTAATTCATCTGGCTCTGTGTGAGTGAGGAAATGTGTGTGTTGGAAAATGTGAAAAATGTGAAAACGCCTTCATTTGACATGCCCTTATCAAAGCCTTTATCGGGGCCTTGGAAGACTTTCCGTCTTTGATTCGTTGCCGCTGGCAAGTTTCCTGTTCTGGCTCTTGATTACACAGGACCCAGTCCCTGACATCCGCACCACTTGACATATACGTATTTTCAGGCTTACCCACACTCGAAGCCACGGAAGTCAAACGCATTGAAATGTGACTACCAGTCACAGTCGCAGCCGGAGTTGGAGTCGGAGTCGCAGTCACAGTTCACGCCCACTCACGCGGAGGCAAACAGCACCGCAGGGACCCATATATCAAAAATCAACAGCTGCCGAGATGAGGAAAGGAATAAAAAATGGTGGCAACAAAATACGCGCATACTCACACATGTGACAAAAGATAAACACAAGAAGAAACATTCTAAAATCAACAAAAAATGGTTAAAAAAAAAGAAGAACTGGGTTTGGTTGGCAAAAACTTTCATGCTGGCGACATTTAAACATGGCAGCGAAGCCGATAAGAATGCAAATGAAACGAGGGAAACAGGGTGGAAGCGTAGGGAAAATGGTTAAAAAAAGGAGGACGACCCCCTAGGCAGAAACAGCTGGCATATGAGCGAAGCAATCTTAATTGCGGTTCAAAAGGGCAAGCGAGCTGCTGCAGGAAATACAAAATCTGAAGGCGAATAATGGTACATTGAGATATACAAAAAATAAATACAAAAACCCATTGAGATTGCATATGGTTAGCCAGGAAATTTAAGGCTTAAATTAGTTGAAATTTGTATACAAAATCTAGGAAATAAACTCTAAAACTTAAAGTAATAAGTACTATATTCAAGATAATGGTGAGGGGAAAGTGCTCAATATTTTTTTAAAATATGTTTTCAGCTAGTTAATAAATAAATTAATATTTATTTTGAAAGTTAATATCCACAAAATATCTTTTAATGGGGTTGCTTAGGTCTTTCCCCTCAGCTTATTAGTATTCATGTTAAATAACTCTCACAGAGTGAGAAATCAACAAATAGGCCGTCACCAAGCCCCTAATTCAGTTCACAGATCTCCCTATAATCAACCAAAATATTCCATCAACCCAAAACCAACCCAGAACCAGCATAAAAAAAGAAGACAGCCAAAAGTCAACCGCTAAACGGATAGCAGATACAAATCCATCCGTATACAAGTTACACCCGCTTAAGATACAATTTTCGCATTGTTAGAGATACACAACCAACAAAAAAAAAACACAAAAAAAAGGAACGTGGCAGACAACAAAAAATGCGGGCAAAATGTGACCAAAATGCTTAAAAAGGGCCGCCGAAAAGCCCGGAAAACCCGGGAAAATCGGGGGGAGCGGCAGAGTCAAACAAACGAAATGACAAACTCTTAACCCGTGAAAGCCCCCGCTCCCGCTCTCACCTTGCTGGTGGGGTTGGTTGGAAGGAAGGAAGGAAGCTTTGCCGTTGACAAAAAGTTTTTAACACGCATACGCCGCGTTGCCGGCGACGCCAACTTTGCGGCATTTCATTGCATACTTTCTGGCGCTCTGGCAGGGCTCTTGTTATTTTTGCTCTCTTATGAATTATTCGAATTTTATGCGACAAATCACCTGCGAAATATAAATTCCTAGCGCCCGACGCCCGACGCCCCGGGGTTTTCCCTCTGCATTTTCCCCGAGCACGTGCTGGGTGGCAAGTGCCACGTTACACCGTTAATCGTTCGTTAATCTGTCGTAAAATTTCTCTACCAACGACATTTCAGGTTAAGTGGATGTAACTGACAATTGCCTCGGCGAAACTTTTTAATCGAAAAAAGATGCCGCCCACGTTGTTTTGTAATTAAGTGCGGGGCGTGCTGTGCTTCGGTTTGGAGAAAATCTTTAAATAGCACAAAATCTGCCACGGGGCTAAAATCCAAAACTCTTTGTAACTGGATACAGCAAAAAGCAGCAGACGACCGGACAGATTCCCCCCACATTCCCAGAATCGAAACTGAGATTCTTACAGCTGCCTCCTGGCTTTCTTTGTCAATTCTCAAAGGCTTTTGCTCCCCGAAAAAAAAACTAATTGTAGACAGCAAATGTTGTGTGTAACTCAAAGATAAACGCTCTCTACTTATGCAACACCTTTTTTCCGGGGACGAGGAGGAGGATTTTGAGTTGGAGAAACACAAACAATTGTACAAGCTCAACATTTGTCACGCGTTCATCAGAGAATTCTGCCAGAGAACACACGGAAAAAATCTAAGCTTAATTGTTCTTAAAATGTTTCGAACCTGTGGGGTTTATTTTAATTTAAAACAAATCGGGAAATATTTTTAAATATAAATAGTTTCGGATTTAAAGGAGAATTTCTATTAAAAATTTAAGAGAAATAGGAACTTAGTTTATGGGAAAAATACACACACTGTATATGCACACAGCTTGCACTAACTTTAAACTGAATACATTTTTCCTACATTTATATTCCCTCTAACAACAATTTCCTTTTCTCCCTGTACATTGAAATTAACAAAGAAACATCAACGTAAAGTCATGAGGAGCAGCTCCGCCTTTGGTCTTTAGTTCGCCTGGCATGTGTGGATATAGTTGTCGTCAGTTGAAGCAACTCAAAAGCAAAGTCCGGGGGCAGGAGGCGACTCCAAGTAAATGCAAGTTGAACGAAAAAATGTTCAACTGTCTCGTCATCATCATCCTCTCTGCGAGCATACCTCGTACGTTATTTCATTTGAATTTTGATTGTCTGCGTAAAGCCGTGCAGGCAGCACATGAGTATATATAGGTCTTATAGTGCCGAGAACTGAGTGCCGGAGTACAAAGTATGTCTATGTCTATGGCTCCGACTTCGTGCCAAGCTGTCACATTTGATACGCCCCTGAGAAAATTCTGGAGCGGAGCGGAGTTGGAGTTGTACGCTGGCGATGAAGGCGATGGCAACTAGCTGAAATCATTTCTCTTTCTTTGGGAAAATTTGTTGCCTGGCACTGAGAAAATTCCAATAAAATAGGAAAAAAAATATAATCTAGCATTTTTTGAAGATAAAAATATATGTGCATGCTCCTTTTTTTATTTATTAATTAAATGGGGTTAAAAACAAGTTCCCGGAAAATTAATAATAATAATTTGAGGATAAGTCTTAAGTTTAAGTACTGAACAAATAATCCTATGCTTCTTAATCTTATCTTAAATATTTCCTTATTTTTCCCATAATATTTTCGCTTTTTTTCTCTTCTTAGTATTTATTTCAGTGCCTTTCTGAAATACGGAAAAGAATTAATGTTCTCCTGAATACAAAATGCAAAACATAATTAAAGATGCCATGACCATTTTGCAATGAAACTACGAATATCTGCATCTGGGCCCGAGTATCTCTGAGTCTGTATATCTTTGTCTGTGTCTGCACGAAAATAAAACCAAATTTGTCACAACGCCCCAGACAGGAATATAAAAAAAAGAAGGAGGGGCATTTCGCAGGCAGGTCGTCATAATTCGCGACTAATGAAACACGCGAGACTCAGTCTGGTCCCCTTCGGTCTGGTCCGATATATGTATGACCTGGCCCTGTCTTTGACATTTATGGCCGGCAAACAGAACTTTTATAGCGCTGAAATTAGTGGCGAATTGTGGCAAGTTTGTCTGCGGACTATGACTACCGTGCGGCTCCCTCTCCTCTCTTATTGAGCCATAAAAAGCCGCGGAAAGGCGGCTTGATTGGAAGGCGACGTGGGAAGGCGAGTGCGAAGACTGTGGGATAAAGTGCAACTAATTTGAGATATATTATCGCAACTGTAGTTTATCTTTGGGCCTGTTTTAATGGCCAACTAATTGCATGCATCTGTGGGCGGCAGTTCGGATTGGCAGGGAGTTTGGATCAGGAAAGTGTTTGGAATTCGGGGTCATGGGTTCTACTTCACTCTGTATTGTGGCCAATTTTCGCACTTAATTATGAACAGGACCCCCGACTACCAAAGTCAAAGTCAAAACAAATAAACGGCAAGTGGATGTACACATAGAAAAAAAAACGCACGTTTCCCTGTTTAATTTAATAAATTTCTTTGGCAATTTAATATAATTTCTTAACTTTAACAGTAACAGTAACAGTAGCAGTAGCAGTATCAGTAATAGTAACAGTAACAGTATCATTAACATAACAGTATGTTTTAAATAAAATATTTATCGTGGCCTTTTTAGAATTTTCAAATATTTAAAACAGAAAACATTGTCAAAGTTAGTTTTTAAATTTATTTATCTATTTGTCTTTAACAAAATGTAATATAACTCTTTTAAATCATTTGTGAAATATTTAATTAGTGCTAAAAATCGTAAAGTTAAAGATAAAATTATGTAGATAACAAACATATTTACTAAAACAATTTTAAACAAGAGTGTTATTTTTTAATTATTTTTAAACAGATTTGACCAAGAATAAACTTCTAAAGGCTTTCACTTTATAATATTTATTTCCTTTCCTTCTTTATAGTAAATACCTTTTATTTCTAAAATTTAAATTTAAATATATTTAATATTTCCCGTGCATGCAGCCCCTACTCCAGATGTCTGGCCAAACAATAAACGTAAATAAACTTGGCATATATGAAATAATTTCTAGCCCGCGGCCGCGTTGTCGGCTGCGGCGTCTGCTTTAAAATGCATTTTCAATTTGGTTCGAAAAGAGCGTGGAAAACGGGGAAAATCGGGTGAAAGCCGGGGAAAAGGACAGCCGGCACTGGGTTTGTCGTCCTTTGTAAACTAATTTGCTTGGAAAATGGCAAACTCGCCCCGCTCGCTCCGAATCCATCTCATATTGGCGGAAAAAAAGGAGAGGAACGCGAACGCTTTGAGGCCTCTTTGCATAACAAATACACGGACACCACGCGGCCCCCACGGAACAGTGAGTGCAAAATGTATGCAAACAATGTGAAAAATTCAAAAACAAGTAAAGGAAACCGTGGGGAGTGCGGCGAACAATCAACAAGCAAACAACGAAACAAAAAATACAAAAAGCAACTGAAAAATGGTAAATGCAAAATGAAAAACAATTGCTCATTGTCTGAGCAATTATACACGCATTGCTGCGCCGCACAGTGGCAGCGCCAAATAAAAAGGGACTCCAAAGGACTCCAAAAGGATATTGCACACAGACAGAAAAGAGGAGGAGGACGGACTTCCTTCCTTCCTCTCTCGAGCCACACATATGTGCCAGCTGAAAAGGATCTGACCGAACAAGTATTTTAATGAAAATGAACCAAATGGGTTGAGTCAAAGACAATACCCAGGAGACGATGACGAGAGGTCCCAGTATCTCTCTGAATAAAATCGGTAATGAACAGGGAAAAACATTTAAGAAAATTGGCACGCAAACAAGAAACACTTGGTACAACATTTTTAAATTTAAATAGCTAAAAGAACAGAGTTTTACTTATATTTTTCTTGAAATTTAAAAATACAAAAAGAAGAGAGAGGAAACTAAATAAATAAAGGAGCCTAAATGATATTTTTTACACATTACAATATCGCTAACCAACTATATACTAAAAATAAATGAAACAAATACCTCACACTTTGATCTATATTTCAATGCATTTTATTTAAACCCCTAAATAATCTTTTCCCCAAAGTAAGATCCTTTAATTTTTAACCCGTTTCTATAAATCTCTTTTAGCTATCGACAAAAAATAAAGTCCCCTTTCCCTCCATATCTGTAAAAAGCCCCTAAAAATTACCTTATTACTTTGCCTATCATTGAGTTCGTGTAAAATGACAAAAGACAACAGAATCAAGTCAAAAGGGAAAAATAAATATTTACCAGAAAGCAGAGAACACAAAAAATTAACATTTCTTTGTCAATTTCGGGCCATTTCCCGTCCTGGCCTCCTTTCCATAACTGGGCCAGCAATTTTTACTGCTGGCTCATTAAAATGTGGCAGTCAATTTGACAAAAAGAGCCCAGCATCCCCAATGGAACCCGTAGGGAGGTCGCCGGGGAGATCCATTTGTAAAGGGAATAAAAAGTATTATGGGCGCTAAACTCATTTATAATTATAATGGACCTTTTACGAACGGTTTTCTTTTGCCAACAGCCTCCTCCTATATATATATATATATATATATATATATGAGCCAACATCATAAAAGACAAATGAGCCGCAACCGAAAAAACACAAAAAGAACAAAAGGACGCCACTGTCATTGTCTTCTGTGGTCGAAAATCAGCTTGTATTGTGTATTATTCCCTTTCAAGTCATCAAATATTTTATGTATTTTCTGCAATGCAATGACGAGGCAAATCGGGGCTTGTGGAAGGAGGGAGGGACGGGCATCGGACATCGGGGAAATGGCTACTTTTCTAAGCTTTTAATAATATCCTTTTTATGTCCACTAAATGAAGGATATAAAGTCAACACTTTGTACAATAAGGCGGCCAGGCCAGGCCAGAATGGAGGGCGGCGGAAAGTCCAGAAGAAAGCTTTGCACATTTTCAACGCCCTCCGCTGGCCCTTAAGACACTAAACGAAATTAAAGGAGTTTACTACATTTTTTTTACAGCCATTAAATACATTTTTCAACAGAAGGGAGTTCCATTTAAAACTTCCTGATAAATTCAGTATAGTAAACAATATTTATTTATCATTAAATATTTTATAACTATTTTTAGAAAAATAGTCCCTCAAAAATGACCAAATGTCCGAGCTAATAATTTCTTTAAAAATCTAATAAATTTCTCCCATGAAACTCTCTTTTTCTCCGTGTAGCCAGCAGCTCCTTGAACTCCAGTTTTTTATCCCCTTCGCCGGCGGCGTAAAAACTTCGGACATCGTCTTCGGTCCAGCCAAGACGGGATGTGGCATCTTTGTTGCCTCGCCATTCTGCGGCCAAGTTTTGTTCGCTTAGTTTGCATAAGTTTGCCTGGCGGGCGCTTCCGGTTAATGTGGTCTGGAGAAATAGCAACAAAAATAATGCCAACAAATAAGGAAATGGATCGGGCCGAAGCCAAAGTAGACATTTATATGGGCAAATCTTTGTGTGATTTCCGCTTCAGCTTTTCTGGCGCCAAGGGCGTCCCTATATCCTTCCCCCACTTAATGCGTCCATCAATCTTTCGCTTAGCCCAACTTTAACTTGTTATTTGGCTACTTTAAGTCCGGGAAGGGGCCGGGCCAAAACCAAATAAAATCAATCAATTGAAAGTAACAACAGAAATGGATTCAATAAAGTGAAGAGCTGCCATTTCCTTAGCCCTTTTTGGGGGCTGGAGATCGATTTCGTCATGAGTCAGCAGCTTCTTGTAATCGAAAGTCAAGTTAAGGATAAGGCGCGAACCCTTAAGGGAATGAGTTGGAGGAAAAGGATAACTAAACATAATTTTGTTTGAATTTAATAGGTCGATATAATCATAGTTTTAAATATAAATAATGCATTAAAAAAACTATAGAACTATAAACCTAATTTTTGACCCCTATTATTATTATTTAATTTCCCTCTTATAATCTCTTCTCTTTAATAAAAAACCTCCTTGATTTCCTCGCAATCATTTCCCATCACTTTCAATCTATGTTTAATTTTCTCAGATTTTTTTCTCTTCCCTGTCATCCTCGCAATCTTGGCGAATATCCAAGAGCAACCGCCACTAGAGGAAAAAATTTCAATAAGCAATTAGATGGCAATTACTTGCAACAACTTTGGCTTGACTTTTCGTTGAAGGGCGAAAGCAATTACTTGAAATTTATATGTGACTGCGGTGGCCGTTCCTGGACTGAACTCCACCTCGAACTCCAATTCCCTCGGCCATAAGGACTCGACTCGAGTCACATAATTGAAACGCTCAACAGAACTCGCCGATTGGCATCGAGGGCGGCGAAGGGTGGCTTCGGATGTGGATGTGGATATGAGGGAAGGGGGGCTACATCCCGGACTCCGATGGATGGATGGACCACTTGGAGATGCCACTTGGCTAGCTGGCCACAAGAACCGCAGGAGCAACAACAATGTATTACACATAAAGTTTTTTTGCCAGAACATTGGTAGCCATACAGAGCGCGAAAATCAAAGTAGATCTTTCATTGAGCACAAAAGAATATATTTTAAAATTTATAGAAAATATATTAGGTAAGGAATGTGTATATAATAAAAGGATAAATATGCTTAAGGAGGTTCAGCCACCAAATAAAGTAAATAAAAGTTCCTAAAGCTAAAAAAACTTTCGCAGAATATTGATAACATTTGCATATTGAAAAACTTTCTGAGTATTTAACATAAGTTTATAAGTAAGGTATACATTTTTCATAATATACGAAATGTATATATATAAAATAATTTTAAATAATTTCTCTATATGCACTATGAATGCTTGGAAATAAGGGTCGGAAAAACTAATTGAGTTACATATTTGGTGCTGACAGGCGGAGCAAAGTTTCTTTCTGTTTCGGTTTGGCGGCACAACCTACACACAACCAGCACACACAACGCAAACTTTACATTGTTTAATTTCGACAAATGTGTAAGAACATACTCGAACTCGAACTCGAAAGCGATTGCAGCGCCAGACGACACTAATCTTTTGTTTGTAGCCGCCACCCCCGGTTTTCCTTTTACCCAAGTACATACTTTGACTGTTTCTTAACATGGCATAATCTCTGCTGTTCCCGCTGCCTGTTTCAGCAAAAACTTTCATTCGCACTCCGATATCTGTTTCAGGGATATAACTGGGGAAAACCGAGGGAAAGTTCTCGGCTCCCCTTCCCCATATTTTCCTTCCGGCGGCGCCATCTTTAAGTTACATTCGTAACGTTGCTGCTTTATTTCTTTCTGCCCTCCTCGAGAGCTATAAGTTTTTGTAATTGAGCCCAGGACAGACTGCGAGGCGTATGCGTAATATATGATGACATTACATTATCATTTGTCAGCCAAAGAAAAACTTATGAAACTACGAGAGATGGAAAGCCAGTCTCTGCTGTTAATGTCCCTTAAATGGTTCAACTTTAATTATAACTACGCTCTAAGTGGGTCTTCCACCCGCACACAAAGTAAGTGTAATGGTAATTCTTGTTACTATGTTAAGGCCATAAACATTCTGGCCAACTTGCACGTGATTAACAGGGTGTGTAATTTGCCAGGAGCCAGGAGGTGTGAAGCATAATTTAAATGGATTTTATTAGTGAACTTTACAAAGGAGGATAAAGTTTTTTAAGGTTTATGTATGAATTTAAGTTCTTAAAGAGAAAGATATTAATTACTTTAGAATTTAAATAAGAGACGTTACAGCAAACCCATTTTCTTGGTAATATATTTATGAAAATTTTCCGGGGCCTTATATTTATTTAAAAAAATCTCTTTCTATTAAAATGTATAGACTATACATTATAAAAATATCCCTATTTATCAGAGAAATATTTTTAAAGTTTCTTTGAGATCTTAGAAAATCTAAACAACATCTAGAGCTTCCTCTCTAGTTTCCCACTTAAACTTGGAGGATTTTCTTTCAACTTTAAGTCCACTTTCCGCTTCTCTCAAAACTCTTAATTAAATAATCAAAAACCCAATCACAGGCCAGCGGAAAAAAGCTCAAAAGTCAGCGGACTGAATTAGTGGCTCCACCAGAAAGCATTCCGACTTTGGCCTGAGCTGAGCATCTTCTATATCCCCAGGAATCCTCGGGAATAACCGAGACTCATTAGTATGCAACAATGTGTCCGCTTACATTAATTGGGCGGTGCAGCTGATTTGAATACGGGGCAGGCAAAAGCAGCAGATAAAGGAGTGGAAAAGTGGAAAATATTTAGCCTGGCCAAAACCGAACTAACCGCAAGCAGCTGGCCGCCTGACGAACAGCGCTTTTAATTGCCAACTTGCCTTTATTTTTACTCTCTCTCTCTCTGCCCGCGTGTTGACTTATGGAAATTGGCAGAGCCGACTACTTATATTGGTTAATGCCAAACACGCTTCCTGCATAATAACGAGCGAGCGAGCGGCTCATCAAGGATGCGGAATCCCGAGGAGCGGGGGCGGTGCGCAGCATGTGTCTATTTATTTTAATTAAGCCCAGGTAAACCCAGGTGCTCTCGGGCGTGTGAGTTTTGTTTTGTCACTTTGTTGCCAGCATTTTTTTACTGCGTTGGAGTATTTTTCCTTGTTATTGCGGGAAAAACACATAGAGACGGGCCAGAAATATGCGTAACACTAACGAATCACTAATTAATAAATTAGGACTTTGTCTAGGGCAGCACAATTATGCTGATTAATTTAGTTAAGCTACAGCTTGGGTTTACTGGGAGCTCGGTACTTGTAAGTGGGTTTTTTTCAGGGAAATTGCCTCTTAACTCTAATAATGTTTATTAATATTTGGTAACCTTTCTATCTAAATAAATTTTTATTTATTTTCCTTAAAGAGCGACCCACTTAAATACATTTTCTATACATTTTCTCTAAAAAGATATTTTCAGGGAAATTGCCACTCAACATTAATAACATTAATTAATATTTGTTAAAGTTTCTATGTAAAATATATTTCTTAATTATTTCCCTTAAAGCTCAGCTCCCACTTAAATACATATTCAGTACATTTTCTGTAAGAAGAGTTCCAGAATTTAAATAATTCCAATTAAATTTGCATTTTCATCTTTTTAAATGCAATAATATGGCAATAAAACCATCAACTCTTGACACTTGGCAGCCATTTTCATTTCTTGCCGGCAAAATGATGTCATTAAAGGCACATGCTTATGGCATTTTGAAAGGCATTACGCATACGCCATGTAGAACGCAACAGCTGCGTTATGACAACGCAAATGCGTGTCTCTGTCTCCCAGTCTGTCTCCGTGTCTGTGCGTATCCGTTGAGATTTTCCGCCAAACATTTTACGTGCAAATATTTTAAGCCTTTCGGGGGGGATGCCCAGGCATTATTAGGCGCATATTTGTTGAGCAAGTGTAAGCACACCATACAAACATATATGTATATCCAGCACGTATATATAGAAAATGCTTCCACATATGCGGCATCTGTGAATCCTTCCGAAAAAACTCAACCCCCTGCTGAGCTCGGAAAAAAACGTGACTGCGTCATCTTCGGTGACTTATTAAATATATATTTTCTTAGACCCCGACCCTCTTTGTATTTTTTTCTCGGTGACTTTAACTCACATTTAATTGCCGCCGCAACTTTCCAGTTAGACTTTTCCTAATTAATTAAAAAACTTTGCAAAAGCAAAATGCCAACTCACCTCGGGACAGCCTTCCTCTCCATATTTTCGTAGAATTGTTGCTCTGCTTTTTTCGGTGGCCAAAACTGTCCCAAAGTAAAAGTCATGCCACGTTGGCGCTGGGAGCCCCGAAAGTCAAATAAAAGATTTGCGGTTGCCAATGAATAAGTGAGAGCGGCTTTTGCCCGCCGCAAAAGGTGACTTTGATTGGGGGCAGTAATGGGTTAAGAGGGGGCCGGCGACTGCATGTGGATTTCATGTCTCATTTGCGGGTCTGTCGAAAATGCGGCTAACCAAAACCGCAGAGCCGAAAATGAAAGAGTTCCTTGCGAAAAGGCCACCTGAACGTTGCGGAATTAGAGATTCATTCAGGGTGTTTTTAAGGGGCTTTCTTTGGCGGTTTTTGTAGCGGTTTTCCTAGCTTTAAGAATAAGAACTCTTGGGATTTTTAATTACACTTAAATTGAATTAGAAAATAAATCAACAAAATAAAGGCTTTAAATATTTATTTTATTTAAGCATTTACAGAATCTACAACTTTTTCTTTTCTCACAAAACAATGACATGCTTTAATCTTTTTCTGGCACAACTTTATTTTCCCCTTTTATTATCCTTGCAACACAAGCTAACAGCTTTTGTGGCAGGGACAAAGGATGGAATTAGTTAACATGCTAAAATAATCGCACACACTACAAGCTTTACAGAAGGAGATACCTTTTTGCCAGAGTTTATCCCCTAGATACATATGCAGTTTTTAAACTACTGTGGAGTTATAAATGTTTCATTTGTTGTTGGATTCTTTTTATTTATTTTTTGGCCAGCAAATATTACTTAACAGACATATCAAAGCTGATGGGATTTCGTCCTTTTTTCGGAAGGGACAGCCAGCTAGCTCTTTGCTTTTAATGTGAAGTTGCTAAGCGGCAACAGAAGCAGCAGATCAAATTTATAGGGCTTGCTGTTGCTGTTTGTTTTGTTTTAGCGCTCACTGTGATTGTCGTCGAAGCTGCAGGTGCACTGGGGGAAAAATAAGTTAAAAGAAAAGGGAGAAATACGGAAATTACAAGAAATATTTTACCTGAGACAGGGAATTATTTTTTAAACTTTAATTCTAAGCTTTCTTAGCTATTATAATTTGTAACTTGCCTCTATTATTATTAAAAGGAATAATTAATAATTTAAAGTCATATCTTGTATTTAAGTATATTTTATAAAATTATATTTGTTATATTTTATTTAAAGGAAAGCTTCATAAAATATCTTGCAACTGTCGCAAATACTTTTCCCATAAAATAGAATTAAATAATTAAATGAAGCACTATTTTCTCTAAGTGTTTGCATGTGTGAATAGACCGTATGAGTGTCTGTGTTTATCTTGTCGCCATCTGCTTTGCTACTGCTTTGTTCTGTTTAATTTTCTGCTTGCCTTTGCTTCCTGCAGCTGTTTGTCCTTTTCCATGTCCTTTTAGCCCCTATCCCCTCTGTCTCTCCCTCTCTCTCTTCCTTCCCCTTTTCCCCTCTTTCGCCATTGTTTTAATTAATGTTATTATTCAACATTTCTGTGTTTACGTCATCCCCTACACATATGACGGTAGTTTCTAATTTGTATGCATAATTTACAGCCGCACGGAGTTCGAGTGGAAGGATACCAAGGATATCGGTGTATTGGGGAGTGAGGAAGTGAGGGGTTTTTGGGGGGCATTTTCCAATTGTCAACAGCCTTGCCTTTGTCTCTGTGTGAGTGTTTGTGTGCTGGCAGGATAATGTATCTGTGAGTCTATCTGAGAATTGATGAGTTGATGCCTTAAGTAAGTCGCTGACAAGTGGGAATTTGTAATCAAAAGGAGCGAAGGATATCGATTAATTTAAGCTTAAATACTTGAGCTGAAAGGTTATTAAGCGTTAAGGGGCAAGGAGTTAAAGGTCATTGAAATTATTTATTCGATTAAGAATGGTTAAGTGTTAAGATTTCTGGGAAATTATGAATTTTAATTGCTAACTTTGGATTAGAAAGGTTACACATATTTTGTATTAGACAAGTTTTTAAATAATAAATTTAACATTAACTATACAAATACCAGTTGCTCTAGAAAACCCCTTGAATGCATTTAGATTCCTCCATATTTTACCTGTAATTTATATTTTTTCCCCAAGAATTCCCCAATAAAAAACTTTATAGCAAGCAGAAAAAACCCTTAGCTTGGGTGTTGCCAAAATTGAAATAGTTTTGCACGATTGCCTGTCCGAATAAAAGAAAAGCAAACAAAGGCAGCAGGGTTTGAGCAGAAAGTAAGCCAAAAGTTAAGCAAATTGCATACCAAGATATCCCATCCCGTCCATATAAATTCCCCCAACATTCCACAATGTTTTTTCCAGAGTAAACAATATTTCTGGCCAAACTTTTAATTAAAGAAAATAGAGGAGGGAGGACGGAGGACCACGTATTGTTATCGCAACTGCAACTGCAACTGCAATCAATCTAAATGTCGAGCTGTCAATAAAATTGTCAGCTACAGAGGGTCCTGGTACTGGTCCAGGTCCAGTTCCAAGGAAACACGTTTGCATACCTCCTTTTCAGCTGACTGCATCACTCGCAGCTAATACAATGGGCCAAGGGGTGTGGGGACACGGGTTAAGGCCAGGTTGGTTAGCCAACAGCCAAACGAGAGCTAGTCGTGTGAAACAAAGGCAGGGACATGCGAGGCCCGGCTGCAGCTTGATTTTGGTAACATATATTTGACAGATGTGTCAGTGCCAACAGAGTCCTGAGAAGGAGGTCACTTTCGAGGGCTTTAAAGGGGATTCATTTGAGTTTTTACAAATTCTTTTAAGGAATTTTCTCAGAGGAACCATTCTTAAACTCAATTTAAGGATAGAACTTACCTTTTTCGCTTGAGAAATATTTATTTTACGCAATCCTCCCTCAACCAGGTTAAAGGGCACTTATATCCTTTTATTACACATTTATCCGCCCGTATTTGCTAATAAAGAATAAATCTAAGGATATTTGCTGCCTGCCTTCGACCTTTTCTGAGCCAAACTGTGCACATTCGGCTGCCTTCAATGCACTTCAATGCGCTTGACATTTTTATTAAAAGCTTTAAGTTGTAAGTGCGCTGCTGGCGTACGCGCATGTACATAAATGTCAAGGAGCCAGAAAGGATATTTGCTGCAGTGGCAACGGCTGCTGGCTGCTGGCTGCTAGCTGGAAACTTATTGGCTTCTCCTCCGGGCTCCTGTCTTATGCAACAATGTAATAATGCCAGAGAGAGCAACTTTAACATCTCCCCAGTCGGTAGTCGGTAGTTCTTAGTCATTTTTCTATCCCGCTGGGATTTACTTATGACACTAAAACTGGGGAATCGGAATGCAAGCTGGCTCTGGCATCATTTATTACGCAGGATTTCCCTCTGCAGATATTGCATTGCGTGACATTTTATGAAAACTCATTTGAAAAATGATTGGAAATACGCAAAAAAAAAATCCCAGAAAATATAAGGGGACAACTGCACTTAAAGCGACTGCGAATTGGGCTAATGACAATGCCTTCCGTCCTTCCTTCATTTAAATATATGCCAAACACATGTCGTATGCGCAATATCCCGCCGTCTATGCACAAATTTTCGCTTTCGCACACATAATTTTCGTGCATAATTTGGAAGGATTTCAACTGGGTCGGATCCTGCGGCAAACAGATTTTGCAATGCACAAAACGTTTATATAGACGATGGGTATATGTGAATGCCTCCTTACCGCTATTCACCCCATTTCCCCAACCGCCCCCTCACTGACACGTTCAAAAGCGAATGCGCCTGTATGTATGCACTTGAAAAATATTAATAAAATTTTTAGAAGATAGAATCACTCTCTTTTTATTAATTCTATTCGGAGAGAAAAAGGTTCACCGAAAAAGAAACTCTCTCGTTCGCTATTGCTTGTACATTGCAGGCAAAGCGTGGAAGAGAGCCTAAAGTGTTTTTATATTAAACAAAAAACTCTTTAAAATAAAACAAATTATTGTTTAGCTCTTAAGATCTCTAGGAACATTTTAACTAGATAAAAACCTTAGGAGAACCCCCCGAATATTATTACTAATATTTTCATTATTTTTATTGGCAATATCTCTTCTAATTTCTCTCAGTGTCCACACACAACCGACGCTTGTTCATAATGGGCATAAACATTCTCGCATCCGTTGCCGTTGATTTGGTCGCCGTTTGCTTTGTCTTCCAGCTGTTGTACGTTAGATATTTTGACTATGCCGCTGCGAATTGCTGTTGTACTTGTTGTTATCCTTGTTGCCGCTTCCCGCATTGCATTTGTCGGATGTGGCAGGACCTGCTGTTACCCGCCGCCTGCCATGGCCTGATAGTGACGTCCTGGGTTCTGGGGGCTTAATTTAAGTTTGTATTAATAATGGAATTGAATTTCGGTTTGCAAGCAGCAGCAGCAGTCCCGTGAATAGGATGAAATAGGAACCCAGGACCTTCTTTCCACAGAAATGTTCATTATTTTAAATGGCAATCAATGCGAAATTAATTAGGCTGCAAACACGATTTAGACTTTCGATTTGGCTGCAATAAACGGTTCAATCATTATGAGTCAATAAAGAATATATCTGATAATTTATAATTATAATTAGAAAATATATATTAAGAGGTCATGAAACTATTCTGTTATTAAAGTCATTCGAACTGTAGTGACTCTGTTTTCGTTTTCGGATAAATCAGAAGTGGGAGGTTTCTGTATGTTCAAGGAAAACAGTTCAACTGAATTTATTTATTCATCCGTTCGAATTGCAAATGGAAAATTGTTCTACAATTCTATTCCCTATTCAGGTTCCTCCCGATGTATCCGACTTCACAGGCCGTCCATCAGGAGGAGATCCATTCGGTGGAATAGAATTGGAGCAGTTGCAGGGTAAGGTTATATTTGGATTGTTTGTTTTGTGTGGCAGGTGCATTATGGGAATATGTATTTCAGGTATGTGAAATGCCGGAAGAATAATTTCTCGTATCTGAATTTGCGGAATATTAATCTTAGGTATCTGAAATAGATATACATATAAATAGAGAATAAAAGAAAGTCAAACAATATCCACCGTTAATTTTGAATGGTTTACAGGTCCAGGATTATTGATCTTGGGTGGAATCTGTTATAAGGAAATATTAATTAAAACATAAAATTTTAACCAACTTTAGCCCTACCGGAGCAGGAAGCACTGGACTCGGAATATTAAGCTTTGAACTCGAGTTAGACGGAATTGGATTCACCGGATTTGGAGGGACAATATTTGGTGGGACCTGGAATATGTTCAAAAAATTACCAGAATTTATACGAGTGTTCCAGAATATTTTCAGGATAATGAGATACAAGACAAAAATCATTAAAATAATTTACTCACATAATTCGAGGAATTGTAAGCGGTAGGAATGGTGCCCGTGGGTATAGTTAACGTCAGATTCAATCCCGGAGTATTTAATTTGGGTGGTATCTGAAGTTGAGAGAGTTAATATACAAACAAATTAAAATTAACTTTAGTCTTACCAAAAGCGATATATTAAAACTCGGAATAACAGGATTTGGAATAACTGGACCCGTGATATTATAATTTGTAATATCAGGATTTGCCGTTACTGGACTCGTGATTATAGGATTCGTTATCACTGGACTAGTGATTTTGGGACTCGTGATATTAAGATTTGTAGTAACTGGACTTGTAATATTAGTGTTTGTAATTACTGGGCTCCAGTTTTCGAGATTTGTAATTAGCGGACTCGTGATTTCGATTCCAGTGATATTGGGATTTGTGATTTTAGAATATTTAATTTCCGTAATCGTGATATTCGGATTTGCAATTACTGGACTCGTGATTTCGGGACTCGTGACATTAGGATTTGTAATTACTGGACTAATGATTTCAGGATATTTAATTTCTCTACTCGTGATATTTTGATTTATGAATACTGGACTCGTGATTTCAGGACTCGTGATTTTGGGATTTGTAATTAGTGGATTCGTGATATTGGGATTTGTAATTACTGGACTCGTGATTTCAGGATGTTTAATTTTTGAAGTCGTAATATTGGGATTTATAATTACTGGACTCGTGATTTTAGGATATTTCATTCTTGTACTCGTGATATTGTGATTTGTAATTACAGGACTCGTGATTTTAGGGTATTTAATTTCTCTACTCGTGATATTGGGATTTATAATTACTGGACTCGTGATTTCAGGATGTTTAATTATTGTACTCGTAATATTGGGATTTGTAATTACTGGACTCGTGATTTCAGGGTATTTAATTTCTCTACTTGTAATATTGAGATTTATAATTACTGGACTCGTGATTTCAGGACTCGTGATTTCGGGATTTGTAATTACTGGACTCGTGATTTCAGGATATTTAATTTTTGTACCCGTGATATTGGGATTTGTAATTATTGGACTCGGGATTTCAGGATATTTAATTTCTGTACTCGTGATATTGGGATTTGTAATTACTGGACTCGTTATTTCAGGATATTTAATTTTTGTACTCGTGATATTGGGATTTGTAATTATTGGACTCGTGATTTCAGGATATTTAATTTTTATACTCGTGATATTGGGATTTGTAGTTATTGGACTCGTGATTTTAGGATTTTTAATTTCTGTATTTATGATATTGGGATTTTTAATTACTGGACTCGTGATTTCGGGATTTGTAATCAGTGGACTCGTGATATTGGGATTTGTAAATTCTGGACTCGTGATTTTAGGATATTTAATTTCTGTACTTGTGATATTGGAATTTATAATTACTGGACTCGTGATTTCAGGACTCGTAATTTCGGGATTTGTAATTACTGGACTCGTGATTTCAGGTCTCGTGATTTCGGGATTTGTAATTACTGGACTCGTGATTTCAGGGTATTTAATTTCTCTACTTGTGATATTGGGATTTATAATTACTGGACTCGTGATTTCAGGACTCGTGATTTCAGGACTCGTGATTTCGGGATTTGTAATTACTAGACTCGTGATTTCAGGACTCGTGATTTCGGGATTTGTAATAACTGGACTCGTGATTTCAGGGTATTTAATTTCTCTACTTGTGATATTGGGATTTATAATTACTGGACTCGTGATTTCAGGACTCGTGATTTCGGGATTTGTAATTACTAGACTCGTGATTTCAGGACTCGTGATTTCGGGATTTGTAATTACTGGTCTCGTGATTTCAGGATATATAATTTTTGTACTCGTGATATTGAGATTTTTAATTACTGGACTCGTGATTTCAGGATATTTAATTCTTTTACTCGTGATATTGGGATTTGTAATTATTGGACTAGTGATTTTAGGATATTTAATTTCTGTACTTGTGATATTTGGATATATTATTACTGGACTCGTGATTTCAGGACTCGTGATTTCGGGATTTGTAATTAGTGGACTCGTGATTTCAGGACTCGTGATTTCGGGATTTGTAATTACTGGACTCGTGATTTCAGGATATTTAATTTTTGTACTCGTGATATTTCGATTTGTAATTACTGGACTCGTGATTTTAGGGTATCTAATTTCTGTACTCGTGATATTTTGATTTGTAAATACAGGACTCGTGTTTTCAGGTCTCGTGATTTCGGAATTTGTAATAAGTGGACTCGTGATGTTGGGATTTATAATTACTGGACCCGTAATTTTTGTACTCGTGATATTTGGATTTGTAATTCCTGGTCTCGTGATTTCAGGGTATTTAATTTCTTTACTTGTGATATTGGGATTTATAATTACTGGACTCGTGATTTCAGGACTCGTGATATTGTGATTTGTAATTTCTGGTCTTGTGATTTTAGGATATTTAATTTCTGTACTTGTGATATTGGGATTTTTTATTACTGGACTTGAGATTTCAGGATATTTAATTCTTGTACTCGTGATATTGGGATTTTTAATTACTGGACTCGAGATTTCAGGATATTTAATTTCTCTACTTGATATATCAGGATTTGTAATTACTGGACTCGTGATTTTAGGATATTTATTTTCTCTACTCGTGATATTTTGATTTTTAAATACTGGACTCGTGTTTTTAGGGTATTTATTTTCTGTACTCGATATATTGAGATTTGTAATTACTGTACTCGTGATTTCAGGACTCGTGATATTGGGATTTATAATTACGGAACTCGTGATTTCAGGATTCGTGATATAGGGATTTGTAATTCCTGGTCTCGTGATTTCGGGATGTGTAATTAGTGGACTCGTAATTTCTGGATTTTTAATTTCTGTACTCGTGATGTTAGGATTTTTAATTACTGGACTTGTGATATTAGGTTTTTTTATCACTGGCCTCGTTATTTCAGGATTTGTAATTTCTTGGCTAGTGATTTCAGGACTCGTTATTTCAGGATCTGTAATTACTGATCCCGAGATATTTAGATTTCTATTAATAATATTCGTGCTTTCACGATTTGTAGTTTCTGGACTAATGATTTTAGGATTTGTCACTACTGGCCTCGTGTTATTTTGAATGACTGGACGTGGTGTAGCACGATCTGGAATCCATGAAGAAACAGGATTTGGTGAAACCTGGAAAGTATTAAGAAAATTTGAAGGAGTTATACGCGTATTCCGGAATTTAATCAGATATTTCTTGATCGTTTGATTAATTCAACTCACTTTTTTTGGGGGAATATATTTGGGGGGAACGATATTCGTGGGTAAGGTTATATTCGGAATTATTTCCCCAATATTAATCTTTGGAAGTTTCTGAAAATAGGAGAATTAATTAAACAAAATAAAATAATTGAAGCTGACTTTAGACTTACCACAGGCCTAGGAACATTACTCGGTATATCACGATTGGGAACCTTAGGAGGAGCTAGACTTGGAGGCACAGGACGGGGAGAACCTGTTAGTTGAGGGCCAGGAGTTGATGGGGGAGACTGTAAAGGTTTTATTAAACTTAGATTATATTATATAAAATTTCAGTAAATCAGACTTTACCGGACGAGGCTTTGGCTTCACTGGTCCGAAAATGAATCCAGGTATTTGAATGTTTATGACATTTGTATTTGAATTATAATCAGACTTAACCTTTTTTATATCAGGCAGAAAATCGTCAAAAATCTTTGGGAAATATTAAAAAAAAAGACATGATATGCAAAAATCTATCAACTCTTAGTTACTTACAGGCATTTGATATGGAGCTTGAGCCTTCACAAATTGCCCAGAGACACCTAGCAACAGTAACCATATGATACCCATCCTTATCGACGAGAATCTCTTCTGAAACTGATGGAACAAATGGTATTAATCACCTTTGATATATCTTTTTACATAAGCGGAAAGTGTCCCCTTAACATTTGCAAAGCCCCAGAGCTATATGGCGTGCAAAATGCAATTGGAAATGCTTAGTCTTAGCGATAGTGACGTCACTATCCGGAACTTAATTTAAGTTTATATTAATAATGCAATTGTATTTTCGTTTGCAGGCAGCAGAAGACCCGTGTATACGAGGAAATAGAAACCTCGAAACGTTCTTTCCACAAAAATGTTCATTGTTTTCAATGACACTTAATAGTGGACCAATTGTTTTAATGAATCATTCTGCGATATTGCTACAATAAATGGTTTATGATACAAGATAGAGAGCAGTCTGTGCTTTCTTTTTCAGATATATCAGAGATACGCCAGAGAAATATTAATTAAAGAGGGAATGACTTTATGATGAAGTAAAACAGTTAAACTGCATTTATTTATTGCTCTATTCTAATTGCAAATGGAGACAACTTTACATCACTTTACAACATGATCCGATAATTCGGTACTGATGTTCCGGGATCGTCCAACGGATCCGACTACCAGTTCGGTCCCTCAAAAGGACCATAATCGGGTGAAATATAGTCCGACTTCAAGATCGATCTCTCAAATGGACCATAATCGGGTGAAATATAATCTGACTTCAAGTTCGATCTCTCAAATGGACCATAATCGGGTGAAATATAATCTGACTTCAAGTTCGATCTCTCAAATGGGCCATAATCGGGCGAAATATAATCTGACTTCAAGTTCGATCTCTCAAATGGACCATAATCGGGCGAAATATAATCTGACTTCAAGTTCGATCTCTCAAATGGACCATAATCGGGAGAAATATAATCGCTGCGGTAGTAGTTATTATTTCGATTGATGTTTGGAATCCTTCTGGCAACATAAATTTTGGGTAGGATCTGGAACGAAGGAACAGTTTAAAATTAAGACTTTTAAAATTAAGAAAATAGAGCAATAGATACCTGTGGTCTACTTAGATTCGGTCTCCAAAGCTTAGGTATTTTTAGCGAACCAAAAATATTAAGTATGGGTTTTACCTGAAGTAAAGGAATTTAAATTTAAAAGCAAAGGATAACTTAAATTTAGTCTTACCGGAAGAGGAGGTATTGGACTCGGTGAAACAGGCTTCTGCAGACATGGACTAGCAGGAACTGTCAGCACAGGATTTATAATCGTTGGTGGTATCTGGACAGAAGGATAATTAACAAAAAAAATAATACAATTAACATTAGTCTTACCGGTTGAGTTAGGATTGGATACCCAATACTGGGAATATTAGGATTTTGAGGATCAATACTGGAAATACTAGGATTTTGAATCCCTGAGGAAACAACATTTGGAGGAAATAGATTTGGATTTCCATTACTTGAAGAACCAGGAGACGAATTCACTTCATTTGGAAAACCAGAAGGTGATGGTATTAGATTTGGAAGCACAGCACCGGGAAAACCTGCTATTGGAGCACTAGGAAGTGTAGGTATTGGATTTGGGCGCACCTGGAAAATATTAAGAAAGTAACCATAAGGGTATTTCGGAATGATGTCAGGGTAATCAGCTATTTCTCTTATGTTTGAATAGTTTTACTTACATTACTCGGGAGATTGAGGTCCGTGGGCGCGGGTATATTCGGAATTGTAATGTTTGGTGGTTGTATCTGAAAGAATGGATAGTTAACACAAAAAAAATACAACTAACTTTAGTCTTACCGGAGGTAAATTTGGATACCCAATACTTGAAATATTAAGATTTGGAAGCCCAATATTGGGATTATTAGGATTTGGATACCCTGGAGAGCCAAAATTTTGAGAATCTATATTTGGATTTACATTACTTGAAAAACCAGGAGACCAATTCACTTCACTTGGAGAACCATTACTTGGAGGAATTATATTTGGGCGATCTGGACTTGGAGAGATTCCACTGGGAGGACCAGGATTTGGATTCCCATTACTTGAAGAACCAGGAGGTAAAGGTATTGGATTTGGGGGAACTGAATCCGGACTAGGATTTGGATTGCCATTACTTGGAGAACCAGAAGGTGAAAATGATGGATTTGGAGGCAGAGCACCGGGAGAACCTATTATTGGATGAATAGGATTTGAATTCCCATTACTTGAAGAACCAGAAGGTGAAGGTATTCGATTTGGAGGCATAGCACCGGGAAAACCTGCTATTGGGGGACTAGGATTCGGATACCCATTACTTGAAGAGCCAGGAGGTAAAGGTATTGGATAAGGGGGAACTGAACCCGGAGAAATTTCACTGGGAGGATTAGGATACGGATTCATATTATTTGAGGATCCAGTATTTGAATTCACAGGACCTTGATAACCAGGTGATGAAGGTATATTTGGAGGAACTGGACCATGAGAACCTATATTTTGATGACCAGGACTTGGATTCCCATTACTTGAAGAACCAGGGGGAAAAGGAATTGAATTTTGGGGAACTGAACCCGGAGATATTCCACTGGAAGCAGCAGGGCTTGGATTTACTTTACTTGGAGAACCAGAAGGTGAAGGTATTGGATTTAGAGGCCCAGCACCGGGAGAACCTATAATTGGAGGACCAGGATTTGGATTCCCATTACTTGAAGAACCAGGAGGAAAAGGTACTGGATTAGGGGGAACTGAACCCGGTAAAAATCCACTGGGAGGATATGAATACACTTCACTTGGAGGACCAATACTTGGAGGCAGATCACCGGGAAAACCACGATTTGGATTCCCATTACTTGAAGAACTAGGAGGAAAAGGTACTGGATTAGGGGGAACTGAACCCGGTAAAAATCCACTGGGAGGATATGAATTCACTTCACTTGGAGAACCAATACTTGGAGGCAGAGCACCGGGAAAACCAGGATTTGGATTCCCATTACTTGAAGAACCAGGAGGAAAATTTGAATTTGCAGGACCAGGATATGGATTCAGTTCATTTGAAGATCCAGAAGGATATGGATTTGATGGAGAAATCTGTAAAGATTTTATTAGAATTTTCTTAGATTTTATTATATTTAATACAAGAAGATCAAATTTACCGAAGGTGATCCTGGCTTTCCTGCTCCGAAACCGAGTGCAGGTATGTTAACTGTTATTCGATTATTATTATTATTCGAATCATCCTTAGCGATATTCTGTTCTGTATCAGGTAGATAATAGTCCGAAAGCTTTGGGCAATATCGAAAAGGATATTTTTACTATGCACAAAAATATTCAACTCCTACTTACAGGCATTTGATATTGTGTATCCTGGTAATATTGAGCTTTGGCAAATTGCCCAAGGACACCTAGTAAAAGTAACCATAAGATACGCATCTTTATCGATGAGAATCTCTTCCGAAACTGATGGAACAAATAGTATTTTGAGGCCTTTGGAATATATTTTTATATAAGCGGATAGATTCCCGTTAACCTTTGCGAAACCATAGAAAAATGTTGGTTAGATGGCGTGAGAAATGCAATTCGATTGGCCAACAGATGTGGATTTAGACGTGGAAATAAAACATTATATAAGCTATACGTGTACATTCTTAACATAACTAAACATTTATATATAGGTTGATGATCATAAAATCCAAAACGCTGGCATCAGTTAGCCAAGTTGTAATTATTAAACCAAACACACATTATGGACCAAAACCAATCAAAACCAATTCAATGGACTTGTGGCTCGCTGCAGGAGCAGGAGCAGGAGGACAGTCGCCAGTCACAATGGCAACTGTTTCGCAAACAACAAATGGTCAACATGCAATCGGGCAACATTTGCATGCCAAAGCCAAAGCCAGCCGGCGAGCAACAATTACCATATAAAATGCGAAATGATTAAGCAAGGACCGCAGGAGAGCGGCATGGCTTTTTATTTGGATATATAATGAAATGTGGGCCCTGCCCGCGAGCCCCTGGTCATGCTGACAGCATAATCAGCGTGTAATTTGCATACAATTAAAATATGAATTTGCATGTCCGCCCGCACGCTATGGCAAAAGCCCAAGTAAAACAGTCGAACAGCATTTATTTATCGGCCAGTGCTAACTGAAATGTCGACATCGTCGTTCTCTTCGTCGTCAAAGATAGCGGGTAGAACAGGATCGGAGTGGAAGTTCCTGCCAAAATCTATATGCAATTCCGGAATGTCAATCGGGGGTATCATCTGCAACGAGGGAATGGTAATCTCGGGTGAATGAAATTAATTCCAATGTCACTCACATCGATCTTGGGAAAGGAAATAGGTGGAATCAATTCCGCAATATTAATCTGGGGTGGTGTCTGATATAAGGGGTTATTATTTGAGAGTAATTATAATAATCTCTAACTGTGGTCTTACCGGAAAAGTTGGTAAAACTGGAAACAATGGACTGGGTCTGCGAGTAGTCACAGGACGTGGGGTTATCGGAAATGGGGGAATGGGACTGGTACTAGGATGGGGATTCTCAGAACTTATGTGATCAATACCTGAAGGTATTTCAATTGGGGGTCTAGGACTTGGATACTCTTCACTTGAAGGAACAGGGGGAACTGGACGTATAATATTCTCAGTGGAAGGACCATAAATGGAACTCACTTTAATTGGAGGGCGTGGACGTATAGGTTTTGGTTTGGATGGAATCTGTAAAGAATTTTTTAGAAATCTCTTATAATTTAAATAATATCAATAGATCAGCTAATACCTTGGCTGCGCCTGATCCAAAAACGGCATCAAAATTTGGTATATTTACGAAGTTTTCATTGCCAATTTCGATGCGGCTATTACCGCTATTGAATTTGCCTTTTTTTTTAGGTACATGACCGCCATTAATTTGGCCTACGGAAGGTATGGTAGGTATATGGATTTCCTTTGGAAGATTAAGAAAAATGTGTATAATATGGATTGGAACTTTTTCAAGTCTTAGTTACTCACAGGTATCGGCTGAATTAAATCTATAGCTTTCGCGAATTGCCAGAGAACACATAATAGCAACAACCATAAGGTGCCCATGCTTATCGATGAGAATGACTGATGGAACAAATGGTATTGAGTATATATTTTACATAAGCGAAGAGTGTGCGTTGAAATTGGCGAGAAAAACACAATTGGATTGGCTTAAAGATGTAAAGAATTATAGGTTCACCATTACATAACCTAAGCGTGCATAAAATCTCCATTCTTTTTTTTTATTAAATTTATATATATATATTTATTTTAATATTGTTTTTTATAATAATTATTATATTATTCTTCTCTATTATTTTATAATTTTTATTGGAAAACTATACAATACTTAAAGATTTTAATAACCTCTTTGAAAATCTCCTAGTTAAGGAAATGCTGAGATTTTTAGTAATAGTCTTAACCAAATTGATTTTTTTTTCGAGAACGTTTCAAAGATTTGGATTTGCACGGATCGATGTGTAGTTTGGATTCAATATTCCTGAGAATATATAATTCTTAAACCCCAAATAAGACCAGAGAAAAAGGCAATGGTTCAATGCCAAAGGAAAATTTATTTATCGGCCTCTTCAATTTGCAATTGGAAACTATGTTACATTTCTAGAGATTAAGTTCAAAAATTACTTATCTGTACGAAGTTTCCAACATCACAAGACTTCTTAATATCTATATACCCTTTGTTATATATTTACGTACCTCGGGTGGTATCTGAAACGAAGGAAGTTATCAAAAATAAGAGACAAAAAATATTTTAAAAACTAAAGCACTTACGGTTGGTTCGGGGAAGTTTGGGATATCTATACCAGGTACTCCAGGACCTGGCTTTTGTCCTGGTTTTGCTGGTGGAGGTGGCGGTGGAGTTGTTGTCGGGGGCTGAAAATTATAGGGACAATTAAAATCAAGAGTTCGAAGAGAATTTCCCAAAATAAAATATACACAATATCTGCAATGCCTTACCAATGTTGTAGTTGTTGTTGTGGTTGTAGTAGTTGGTGGTGGAGTCTGTAAATAATTTATAACACTCTTCTCAGATTAAATTCAGTTTAAAGGCAGTAGCTCCGCTCTTACCGGTTTGGGTGCACCTTTTTTTATATCTATAGCATTTTGATTGACATTTACATCAGCCTGGCGAATATATCAAATAGGATAATGAAATTAGCAATGGAATATTAACAAGACTTAGTTACTTACAGTCATTGAAGTTTTTGCCAATTGGCAAATGAGAAGTAAGGTTAAAGGCCAGAAGAAACTCATCGTGATCGATTGGAACCTGTTTGGAGACTGATGGCAAAAATAGTGTTCAAAAATGTATTTAATCCATTTCTTTACATAAGCGGCAAGTGGCCCTTTCACATTTATTAAAAGCTAAGCGTTCCAAATGGAATTGGATTTGGCTTCACAAATTCCTTACTTAGGCCTTAATGAAATTTTAAACAAATTAAATAAGCTATATTATTGTCCTTGTTCTAACAATTACCATAAAAGTATTTCCAAATGTAGGTGCCTAAATTGTAGTTCCATATTTATAAATCCCCCATTATATAACCTCAGCTTGCATCAGATCTAAATGCTTTAATAGCAGCCATTATACTTCCTATGAATAAATAAGGAATCGAATAAAAATGCGGAAATGGGCGAATATAAATGCAAAGTGACGACAGAGCGGGTCAAACTAGGCGAAATCGGCACGCATCCGACGTGTCAAAGTGACAATTCCTTATTTACATATCCCCCCCCCCCCCCCCCC